>OX940990.1:3818955-4392324 GCA_954871275.1 Leptopterna dolabrata | reverse complement strand
ATTCACACTGGAGTCGAAAATGCCTGTCGGTGCAAACTTTGGGGCCTTACTGTGAACGAACGGCTGGACGTACGATGCTCCGGATGGTCTTAAAAAACTCGCAAGTTCAAGAACTATTTAAAACCGTAAAAATATTCACGTAAAAAAATGGTATAGGCGTTTTGAAAATGTCAACCCCTATTTTGAACCCCTTAGAGATGACTGACAGTAACGTCGAGCTTCGAGGACCAACTAGACGCCGATCGGAACCTATAACCCGAATTTCATCAATTTTTTTTCATGGTAACTAAGAAAAGTGGCCCGTACGGCGTACGGCGGACAGACAGAAATATTTTTATTGCAGTTTTGGATTCTACATACCTTGAAACGTAAACCATCAAATTTTGAGGGGGGTTAGAATTTTTTTTTTCATGCTCGATTCCAATGGTTCATTATTGAAAATAATAAACCAAAAGCCTACCCCCCACTAAATCGATAATTCTCTACTAATCTAGCCTACCTCGAACTGTCCAAAAGTGTCCGAACGGGTACTAATTTCGTTATTTAAAACGAGGAACCCCCATTTTGGTTTATTATTTACAATATTGAACCATTGGAATCGAGCATGAAAAAAAAAAAATTCTAACCCCCCCTCAAAATTTGATGGTTTACGTTTCAAGGTATGTTGAATCCAAAACTGCAATAAAAATATTTTTCTGTCTGTCCGCCGTACGCCGTACGGGCCACTTTTCTTAGTTACCATGAAACAAAATTGATGAAATTCCGGTTATAGGTTCCGTTCGGGGTCTAGTTGGTCCTCGAAGCTCGACGTTACTGTCAGTCATCTCTAAGGGGTTCAAAATAGGGGTTGAAATTTCAGAACGCCGTAGCTCGAAAACTTCCGATAGAAGGCTATGGTTTTTTTTAACGATATTAAATTTGTCTTGAGCTAAACGATTTTTTGAGACCACCCGGAGCATTGTACGTCCAGCCGTTCGTGTGCACCAAAAAGCTTCGTCAACACGATCGTGAATCAAACGGTATAAATCCAGCCCGGATAATCATCACTAGGGAGCACCTGATCATAAGCAAGGATGGCTGTATGAAGGCGAGTTGGTTGTTTTGCGATATTAATTCATTTTTGATAAGTGATAGACTATTGGATTTTGTTGGTAGGTACTTCTGAAACTTGAATAAACGTTGAAGTATTATTGATGGGTAAATTATTACAAAATGGTAAATTATTACACAACGGCAAATTATTACAAAACGGTAAATTATTACACAACGGTTCATCTACCAAGAAGGGGCTGGATTTTGTTGATCGCTACTTTTGCAACTTGAAAAAACGTTGAAGTATTGTTGATGGGTAAATTATTACACAAAACAGCAAATTATTACACAACGGCAAATTATTAAACAGTGGTAAATTATTACATAACGGTAAATTATTTCACAACCGTAAATTATTACACAACGGTAAATTATTACACAACGGTTCATCAACCAAGAAGGGGCTGGATTTTATTGATCGGTACTTTTGCAACTTGACCAACCGTTGGACCAACCGTTGAAGTATTATTGGTGGGCAAGTTATTACACAACGGTTCACTATAGGTACTGACCACAGAAAAGAGTGATCTACGCAGAAAGGGCATCTATTTCACTCCACATCAACAATTTTCCTTCAAAACTTCATTATTTGCGTTTCTTTTTGCCGTTTTAGTTACTATTTGTCATCGACAGAATTATTTTAGCAACATTTAACTCGTGATTTAGGTAGGTACCTAGTAACGAGTACGGGGTTAGGTACTAACCTACGGATGGTCTGGGATCCACATAATATGTATAGAATAGTACATATTATATTATATAGACGGGATGTCTATACAGAGAGCTATGATCTATAACAGAAGGGTATTCTGTACAAAATAATAAACCTTTGTGCAGGGATTTGCAGCGTTTTTATTGCGGATTCGGATTCTACGCAAAATTTAATGGATAACTGACTAGATCCCTTACTCGATGTTTTACGCCACTTCCCAACTGGCCAAAAGTGAACACTTTTAGGCAATTTTCACCAACTTCCGGTGTGGTACATGACTTATGACTGGTTTTTTTTTTTTTTTTTTTTTTTTCCCACGCTGAATACAACGAGGGCAGTTGTTTTAAATCCAGCGAGAAAATCTGTAGCGTTAAAATGGTTAAAATAGCTCCAAACGCAAATTTTGACAAAAATATTGGAATTTAATACCTCTTTTTTTTCTAGAGGAGAAATAAGACCGGAAAAAGGGGGTGAATCACCCCTTACCTCCCAGCGCAATGTATCCAAGGCGGGCATTCTGCAGAATGACCGGGAATTTTATACAATGACCGTTCAACAGGGTATTGTACAGAATGCCCATGAATATTTAAGGTGATTCTGTAGAATTCCCGGTCATTCTGTAGAATGTCCACAGGTTGATGGTCAATGTTTTGAATGTCTCTTTTTCGGCATTTCACTCACGTCCATGGCGGACGAATATAAATTGAAAAGGTTATGTGAACGCGGCAGTTTTGTGTCAAAGAAAAGAATCGACAGAGAACTGAGACTGGGGAATTCAGACGATGACCTCGTTCGAGCGATAAGCGATAATAATAACAAAGGGAAGATGAGGTGAGGAACTAAGATTTTATTGACAACAACTTTTGTTGACGATATCTCCTAGCTCCTACCCGATCTACGTCCATTGAATTGCTTTGGAGCTCCATTGAATCCATCTGTGCTTCTACCTATCTTGGACGGGGTTCCTCAAGGTGCTGTTATTGTTGCACCCTTTTAGCGAATTTTCAAAGAAAATGAAGCTATTGCAATGGCTTCGAAATTTAAATAATATAAATTTTTGGAAATTTTCTTCATAGAAATCCGTTTCAGACCATTCTAAAACGATTCCTGAAATTTAACACTTTTTTATATGTATATATATATATATTTATATATATATGTGTCACTCCAGACGATAACTCTCGATAGAATTGAGATAAACAGCTCAAATTTGCACAAAAAAATCTATCTTGGCAATCGAAAGGCTAAGTTCGAAGATGGGCGAAATTGGCCTACTCTAAGGAGGGTTTTGGCGCATTTAAAGTGCGCAAAAATTACCCAAAAATCCCCAAAATGTTATTTTCCAACAAGTGACCCCTCATTTTAAAGGTTTTTGCACGCTGAACACGATGGTGGAATCGGATTTTAGATATCTTGATCCGTTCTCAAATTAGAGCATTTAAAGTGCGCAAAAATTACCCAAAAATCCCCAAAATGTTATTTTCTAACAAGTGACCCCTCATTTTAAAGGTTTTTGCACGCTGAACACGATGGTGAAATCGGATTTTAGATATCTAAATCCGTTCTTAAATTAGAGCATTTAAAGTGCGCAAAAATTACCCAAAACTAGGATAATCTTTAAACTCTTACCCCCCCCCCCCCCCCACCCCCACCCCCTTAGACTGGTCAGATTGAAAAATGTGAGAAGTATTAATTGAAGACGAGAGTTCGAAGCAAAACAAAACCATAGCCATTAATTCGAATATTTCTTTGAAAATTCGCTCATTAAGTCATGCTGCATGACTGGTTTTTGGTTTATTATTTTCAATAATGAACCATTGGATTCGAGCATGAAAAAAAAAATTCTTACCCCCCCTCAAAATTTGATGGTTTACGTTTCAAGGTATGTAGAATCCAAAACTGCAATAAAAATATTTCTGTCTGTCCGCCGTACGCCGTACGCCGTACGCCGTACGGGCCACTTTTCTTAGTTACCATGAAAAAAAATTGATGAAATTCGGGTTATAGGTTCCGTTCGGCGTCTAGTTGGTCCTCGAAGCTCGACGTTACTGTGAGTCATCTCTAAGGGGTTCAAAATAGGGGTTGAAATTTTCAAAACGCCTATACCATTTTTTTACGTAAATATTTTTACGGTTTTAAATAGTTCTTGAACTTGCGAGTTTTTTAAGACCATCCGGAGCATCGTACGTCCAGCCGTTCGTTCACAGTAAGGCCCCGAAGTTTGCACCGACAGGCATTTTCGACTCCAGTGTGAATGAAATTGTATACAATTCAAACCAAATCTCGTAACCAGAGACGCGCCCACAATAGGAATTTGTGAATACGGCCAATCATTGGTAGGGATCACCTGATTATATTGGCTGAGTATGAAGTCGAGTTGGTTGTTCTGTGATATTATTTAATTTGAAAAATGATGGCTCTATTGGAGTTTGTTGGTAGGTAGTGAAACTTGAACAAACGTTGAAGTATTATTGATGGGTAAATTATTACTACGGTAAATCATTACTCAACGGTAAATTATTACACAACGGTTCATTATACCATCTACGTAGAAGGGGCTGGAGTTTGTTGGTAGGTACTTTTGCAACTTTTTTCACTCCTCATCAACAATTTCTTTTCAGAACTTCATTATGTGTGTTTCTTTTTGTTAGGTACTGTTTGTCATCGGCAGAATTATTTTAGCAACATTTAACTCGTGATTTAGGTAGGTACCTAGTAACGAGTACGGGGTTAGGTACTAACCTACGGAGGGTCTGCGATCTACATAATATGCATAGAATAGTACATATTATATTATATAGACGGGTTTTTTATTCTCATCTCATTATTTATTAATGACATGCCCCAAGTTATTCGCCACTGCTTTTTCCACTTATATGCTGATGATACCCATATCTATAAGCACAGTTTAACCCACCTGTCCTCTCTTCGTAACTCCGTCACTCAAATCAATAACGATTCCTCTATACATAGCTGATGTGTTAGCAATGGGCTGCTCCTGAACCCCTCAAAAAGCCAGGCAATTATTGTAATATTTAATAAGCGTATAGATCACCACTCGCTTCCCCCTGTTCTTATAAATAACTCACCTATTCGATACCATCAGACTGTAAGGAATCTTGGAGTAATTTTTAACACTACGCTAACGTGGAATGAACATGTAGGTAAAATATCAAGGTCTGTTTACGCAGCCCTCCATTCGCTTCGAAACCTAGCCTTCCGTACACCTCTCCATATACGTCTCAAACTTTTTCGATCCCTCATTAATCCACATTTCAGCTATTGTTCAATTCTTTTCATTTGGTGCCTTGATTTGAACACCCTAAAACGCCTCCGTGTACTGTTCAATTCCTGTGTCCACTGTGTTTTCCGGCTCAAGTCTTTTGGACATGTACCCCTCCATGCTAACCACATCCTTGGTAATTCTGGACCCATTGCTCTAAGCTTCATTTTCTTTGAAAATTCGCTAAAACTCGTAGCGACTCGTAGCCCCCACCCCCGCCATAACCCCCCCCCCCCCCGTTTTATGGCGGGTCCGCGAGGAGGGGTCCGGTGTTGATTTTAGCGAATTTTCAAAGAAAATGAAGCTATTGCAATGGCTTCGAAATTTAAATAATATAAATTTTTGGAAATTTTCTTCATAGAAATCCGTTTCAGACCATTCTAAAACGATTCCTGAAATTTAACACTTTTTTATATGTATATATATATATATTTATTTATATATGTGTCACTCCAGACGATAACTCTCGATAGAATTGAGATAAACAGCTCAAATTTGCACAAAAAATCTATCTTGGCAATCGAAAGGCTAAGTTCGAAGATGGGCGAAATTGGCCTACTCTAAGGAGGGTTTTGGCGCATTTAAAGTGCGCAAAAATTACCCAAAAATCCCCAAAATGTTATTTTCCAACAAGTGACCCCTCATTTTAAAGGTTTTTGCACGCTGAACACGATGGTGGAATCGGATTTTAGATATCTTGATCCGTTCTCAAATTAGAGCATTTAAAGTGCGCAAAAATTACCTAAAAATCCCCAAAATGTTATTTTCTAACAAGTGACCCCTCATTTTAAAGGTTTTTGCACGCTGAACACGATGGTGGAATCGGATTTTAGATATCTTGATCCGTTCTCAAATTAGAGCATTTAAAGTGCGCAAAAATTACACAAAAATCCCCAAAATGTTATTTTCCAACAAGTGACCCCTCATTTTAAAGGTTTTTGCACGCTGAACACGATGGTGGAATCGGATTTTAGATATCTTGATCCGTTCTCAAATTAGAGCATTTAAAGTGCGCAAAAATTACCCAAAAATCCCCAAAATGTTATTTTCTAACAAGTGACCCCTCATTTTAAAGGTTTTTGCACGCTGAACACGATAGTGAAATCGGATTTTAGATATCTAAATCCGTTCTTAAATTAGAGCATTTAAAGTGCGCAAAAATTACCCAAAACTAGGATAATCTTTAAACTCTTACCCCCACCCCCTTAGAGTGGTCAGATTGAAAAATGTGAGAAGTATTAATTGAAGACGAGAGTTCGAAGCAAAAAAGGGGGAGGCAAACGATTAGTACAACTCCTTGAATTTACCCACAGCGATCAAATAAATAAGCACTTAGTACAATTACGTAATAAACAAACGGTAGAATCAGGATGGACAAAACGTACAAATTAAAATAAATACGAAGAGAATATACATAGAAAACCAAATTTTAGACCGAAGTTTTCCTTTATTCAAAACCATAGCCATTAATTCGAATATTTCTTTGAAAATTCGCTCATTAAGTCATGCTGCATGACTGATTTTTTCGTACTCCCATTCTTGACAGGAAGTGGACAAAATCTGAGCAACGAGCATGCAACATTACGGCGGGTAAAATGGATATCGATCCTTTTTGTGGCTGAGGAGGTTTTCTTGGCTGGTAAAATTTTACAACACAACTATCTGGGGAGGGGTCTCACTTACCGGGTTAAATAAAAGAGGGTTAAAATACATGTTGAATACGGTCAAACAGACGATCGAACAATACTTGTACTGTATATCATTTGGGGTATCTGGGGCAAGACTCTGGAACACACTAACAGTTGCTACTCGATCCTCATCCACTCTGGGGCGATTCTTGACGGCAATAAGGAAGCACCTTAGTGACTCTTAGGAGTTTTTCTTTTCTTTTACTTTTCTTTCATACCTGCATATTTGATAATATTATTTATTTCCTCATTTTTTTCCCCATCTCTTCCTAATAGATAATTACAAAATATGTGAATTACTGACATGCCATTTTATACTGATGTTAACATGTTTTCAAGTTGTTCTTGTATGCACTATAGACTACCTAGTCTGAAGCATAATAAAAGTTAAATAAATAAAATAAAATAAAAAGTATACAGATGCTGACCTCAGAACTTGTCCGGTGAGCTTCATCTCCGTGGCCCACTCTTCGGAGCGGTTTTGGCACATTTTGAAAGCCTCCAGGACCCTCTCGGACCCCAGGATTTCTTCAGTGGAATATCTGGGGAAAAAAGATGGAGCGAATTATTAGAAGCTGCGTGATCACAATGAATGTGAGAATGGACAGTGAGAGGAGAGTGGTGGGCATCATGCAGCATGACCATATGAGCGAGTTTTTAAAAAGCTACGTAGAGTCATATCACAATGAGTCGGAGAATGGACAGTGAGAGGAGAGTGGAGGACATCACGGAGCATGACCATATGAGCGAATTTTTAAAACGCTACGTAAAGTCATATCACTATGAGTCGGAGAGTGGAGGGCATCATGCAGCATGACCATATGAGCGAGTTTTTAAAAAGCTACGTAGTAGAGTCATATCACAATGAGTCATTGAATGGACAGCAAGAGGAGAGTGGAGGGCATCATGTAGCATGACCATATGTGCGAATTTTTAAAACACTTCGTAATCATATCACAATGGGTCATTGAATGGACAGTGAGAGGAGACTGGAGGGCTTCATGTAGCATGACCATGGGAGCGAATTTTCAAGCTAGGCAGTCGTACCACAGCAAGTCGAGAATGGACAGTGAGAAGAGAGTGGAGGGGGTCATGCAGCACGACCATATGAGCGAATTTTTAAGCTACGTAGAGTCATATCACAATGAGTCATTGAATGGCCAGTGAGAGGAGAGTGGAGGGCATCATGAACCATGACCATAGCTATGAGCGAATTTTCAAGCCAGGTACAGTCATATATCACAATGAGTAGGAGAATGGACAGTGAGAGGAGAGTGGAGGACATCACGGAGCATGACCATATGAGCGAATTTTTAAAACGCTACGTAAAGTCATATCACTATGAGTCGGAGAGTGGAGGGCATCATGCAGCATGACCATATGAGCGAGTTTTTAAAAAGCTACGTAGTAGAGTCATATCACAATGAGTCATTGAATGGACAGCAAGAGGAGAGTGGAGGGCATCATGTAGCATGACCATATGTGCGAATTTTTAAAACACTTCGTAATCATATCACAATGGGTCATTGAATGGACAGTGAGAGGTGACTGGAGGGCTTCATGTAGCATGACCATGGGAGCGAATTTTCAAGCTAGGCAGTCGTACCACAGCAAGTCGAGAATGGACAGTGAGAGGAGAGTGGAGGGGGTCATGCAGCACGACCATATGAGCGAATTTTTAAGCTACGTAGAGTCATATCACAATGAGTCATTGAATGGCCAGTGAGAGGAGAGTGGAGGGCATCATGAACCATGACCATATGAGCGAATTTTCAAGCCAGGTACAGTCATATATCACAATGAGTAGGAGAATGGACAGTGAGAGGAGAGTGGAGGGCATCTTGCAGCATGACCATATGAGCGAGTTTTTAAAAAGCTACGTAGAGTCATATCACAATGAGTTGGTGAACAGTCAGTGAAAGGAGAGCATGACGATATGAACGAATTTGTAAAAGTTAGATAGCATCAAATCTCAACGCGCCGGATATGTACGGGTTGGGGACAGTGGAGGGCATCACGCAGCAATCTTTAACAGTCTCCCCTACTGTGATTGTTAAATAAAGCGCTTTACAGATCGTGAGTTGTGTCTGTCGTTGAACATCCGGTTGATCGTTATAAGGTATTCAAACAGTGCCTACCTTTTGTGAGGCGGCGCGACGAGGAGGCGCAGGGAAGCGACGTCGAGCTCGAGGAGGCGCGGCGGCGAGTCGACCGTACAGGCGAAAATCACCTCGTCCGTTCTACAGGCTTCCAGCACCATCGATCCTGTGCATCACAGCAATACGGTAAGTACATTTTCGTTGGCAGGAAGAATTTGCTATGACTTAACTGAATACTACGGTGTCTTTCCTATGCAGACTACTTATGCTTAAATTTCAATATGAACGTCCCTAATCTGGTGAGTCAAAAACAGAGCTTTCCTGTTCCCTATCAGGAATAGAAACAGCCGCCAGCATGGAAAAGCTAGAAGTTCGTTCCATGTTCTTTTGTATCCATGCTACGTGCAGAGCTCTTTTTCGTGAGAGCATCTGCGTACCATAGGAGAAGGTTCCAGGTTAGCGACAGGTTTCTAACAGGTCCCCAGTGCTATTACCTTGTTGTTTATTGCCGTCTATGACGCAAACTCGCACGGGCAGAGGGAAAGTCCTGAGGAGCTTCTCCAGCTGGTAGACTCGGCGGACTTCGTCTCTCGGAGTCGCCGTTTCAACAGCGTAGAACTCGCCGTTGGTGCTCAGCTTGACATAGACGGCCTTGAATAACATACAATCAACGAAACAGTAACAGAAATGAGTGGGGAGGATAAAGCGACCCTATGACATCTACATACACAGGAGCGTCCCAACCACCAAGAAAACAGAAAACCTCCTTACCTACCTTATTACTACTTAACGCGACCTAGACACTGTTTACAAGACAACATAAGTACGGGTTTTACTCCCCTCCACCCATAACTCGGCCCCCTGGGGGTCTCCACTGTTGACTTTTCGTACCTAGGATCCCTAGGGACGTGTACCAAATTGCACTCCTCCATACCTTCAAGTCCTGGAGTTTTGCAAGTTCGAAAATCACTATTAAATAGCAACATTTCAGCTCGATCCGTTATGTCTGTGAGGCTGTAGTCCTGTCAAAGAACAAGAACAAGAAGTGAAAAAAACTTGAAAGAAGTTTTTGGCAGGGCTATTTGCCCATGACAGGTAAAGAAGCCCCCGCCACACTGTGTTGAAAAGAAGTTGGGGGGAAGGAACAGGTTTCTCCGACAGAGGAGAAAAAATGACGTATCACTGATAATTCTGATCCGCTGTTGGCCAAGGAGGCGGAGAGAAGCTTCCGGGGCGAAGGACCTCAATGCTGCCAACAACCCAATATTAGAAATGGCAAACCTTCCGGGCAATCTTCAAGAACCTTTGCTGGGACCAGTTGCGAACCTCCCCATGATATGATTATGAGGACCTCGGAAATGTTTTTTTAAATTTATTTATAAATTTGCAGTTCCATCTATTGCCGCTGTGCATCGTTTAAAGTGATACACTAGCTCTCCAAGCCAGATTTGAGTTGAACTACTTGGCGATTTACCTGCTGCGTCATTTCTAGCGGGGAAATTCCAAGTTTCAGACTGCCTAGGATTTCCGACAAACACCTCATTATGTGGTAAATAAGTGTTCATTTCCGTTATTGAATTAATTTAATTAAAACAGAAGCTTAGTGTGTGTGCGTGTGGCTTCCTAACCTCAAAAAATGTTCAGTTCTGTTCTATGATTTCCTTCTTGTTTGAGTTGTTCATTCGAGTTCCCATTTTAAATTTGAATAGAAAAATATGGATATCGTCAACTGGGATTAGTCGGCCAGCAGCGTCGATGAAGAAGCTGCATTTTCCAGTTGTTGGAGGGGGAAAGAAGACGTTATTCGGTAAGAACCGGAGTATAACAGGAAATCTTCCTTCAAAACATGGGAAATCTATACCAATATTGATCCTCTGTGAGAAGATTGATCGATAAGGTTTGTACTGTTGCGAACAGGCAAGATCCTCTTTGGGCGGGATAGGAATACACAATAATGGCGACAAGCCACCGTTTCCCACACCTAACTAACATTATGATTCCTATCTGACCGGAGAAGCGGCAGGTGTGAAAAGGTGAAAATGCAAGGAATGTTGAAAGTGAGGAGAAGAAACGGATTGCAGAACCCACAAAATCATCAAGGAATGAAGGAGGATTTGGAAACAATAGGACCACCCCAAAATCGTGGGATTCTTTCTCCCGTGTGGGATCTCATAACCTAATGTCCTAATGGAATATGTGGCCTTGGAGATGAGGCCAAAGAAAGGAATATCATTAAGCTCGGATTCGGTTTTCATATTATAATAAAGACAAGATGAATAAATCAGGTGTAGCACAGGATAGCAGTATAACGATTTTGGCATTATCACATTCAACTATGATAGCATCCAAAAACGACATAGTGGGGCGGAATTTTACTTGTTTCGTGACTCTTAAGACCCAGCCATGCAGCATGACCATACGAGCGAATGTTTTATGTAAAATACAGTACCTATTAAACCATCCCTGGTCATTCCTTGAGGATCTCCCTAACCATCTATAAGAGTGCTTAACCATCCCTAACCATCTATAGGAGTGCTTAACCATCTCTAGGAGTCCCTAACCATATATAAGAGTTCTAAACCATCTCTAGGAGTTCCTTAACCACCTCTAGGGGTCCCTAACCTTCTCTAGGATTCACCAACCACCGCTGATAATTTTTTTCCAATATTTCACCATCTGAACCCTACCTGGTTATTGTCGGTGAGACATTCCGCGTAGTGCGTCGTTGTTTCGGATCCCCTGCTGTTGGGCCAGGACATCCTCTTGTTCTTCGCCTCGTTCACATCCTTGTAGACCGCCACCAGCCTGAGGGTCTGCCCGCCGGTGACCCGGGTTTTCACGAAATGCTGCTTCGTCCCATCTGGAAATCCGCAGACAATACTGAAACGTCATCAAATTCTACCAGCAACCAAGTCACAAACTAAAACAGCAATCAAACTCGCTAAAATGATTCACAGATTGATTGCTTAGAGCAAACTAAGTAAATAGGTATGTACCTAGACTACACTTACATAATTATGTACTCATATTCATTTATTTACAGTTAAGGTAGGCGGTTAGTTACGGACTTACCCAACCGTCTAGCATGGTTCTGCTTGTATGCAACGATGTCAGTCAACGTAAGAAAAGTCGTCACTTGGGCGTTGACGAGTTTCTGTACAGTCGCGTAGCAGACGGCTTTGATTTGACCCCGTTCAGTCACCAGCGAGAACCAACCTGCAACCACGGGGATTCTGTACTTGAATGATTTGTTACTTGGAAAACTCGCTTACGCAGTTTGTGCTGCATGGCTGGAACTTTTACCTTTGTAATCCGTAGGTATGACGATGTTCCTTCCGTCAAGATCAGCCTCAGTCCGTGTCACCATGTAATGCTTGTACAGCAATATCAGGTCTATCACAGTCTGCTCGCACCTGCCCGAAAAACCATAGTGTTTAGTGTCATGGTACCCTTACAATATACCATTCCTGTAAATAAGTAAGATTGTTACCAATTAAAACACGGAGAAGTCGAGCTGCATGATGCGAGGGACGAGGCCCAGGTAGCTCTCCCTCCAACGGCTCCTAACAGCCGTCAGTGGACCGGGGGAGGGTAGAGGCACCTTTATAAGGCGCCCGGCTTGCCCAGCTCGAGATTCGACCAATTTCTCTCAAACAAATACCTTCTCTCCCAAATCCTGCCTTCCCATTCATCCAACTTCTCTCGAACCAGAGCCTTCTCTCTCTCACCTTACAGTCCTGGATGTTTTTGAGGACTGATGACCCTACGCATGCGCACTCGATGTTTCTATCTTCAGTCCATGTGGAAGGTTACAGTGCTTCGGGTTATTTGTTCAAAATCATCTGTGTTCATCACACAGTTCTGGACTCAATCCAGGACGGTTCTATCCCCTCATTTTCAGAACGCGTTTCCATCCTGGACTGGCCCAGGACTGTCCGAACATACCACAGGTATACTTTGCTAAGGGCCGAACAGATCATAGGTAGCAGTTTGTGCAAGTGGCGCGAGATAGCGCCACTAACCCTTACCAACACTTAAGCAGGGTTCACGTGGACACGGACACGAGTAATGCGTACTGCGTAAATCAGGCTGATTGGCTGTTGGTAAAGAGGGAGGTACCTTTACGCAGGATAGCTTTTGACGTGGAGCACAATTACGCCAGTCCGCATCTGCGCAATGGGTCACCGCGGAGCCTCTGTTACCTTCCATCGTGTTTTCTCGTCTGCCTATCTTCTTCGCAGGTTTTACGCCGCATTACGCCGTTTCCGCGCTCCATGTGAACCCTGCTCGACCTCTCCAATTTGTCCAATACCTACATGGGTTTTCTAGCTTAGTTGTGGGGTCGACTTACCCGTTCTGGTCTATGGAGACGAGCCTCACGACTTTGGGAAGGCTCGTTTTGTCCAGAAACCTCTTCAAGGGCACAGCCACTGAGCCTGGGAACATAAAAGTCGGTTTAAATATAAATTAATGATATTAAAACAAAGAATGGATGCACATGTTGACAAGAACAGCTTTCTGTGAATAATACACTTACGCATTCGCTCAAAAAAATGTTCGAAAACCCCCTCAAAATTTATGTTTCTAGGTGCGTAGATTCCAAAAATGCGATGTCCGTCCGCCGTCCGATCCATATCTGCTTTATTTTCGGTCTAAAAAATTCGTTCTTTCGCCCACAGGCTCCACTTGGGCCCTAGTTGTGTCCCGAAACTTTGCAGCAGGATCGGAATACCACCCTTTGTTATGGGTGTAAATTTTTTTTTTTTTTTTTTGGTAACATGAGCTTGTTAGATATCGTTTTTCATGTTTTTTAGGACGAGGAGACCGAAAATGAAGTCGATTTTGAACAGAGAGTGGAAAATTGAGGTAGTAGCGACGTTTCATCTCCCACAATTGATAATAATAATAATAATAATCTTTATTGCGCACGAGACTTTGCAGTCTATACGAAGCACACATGAATTACATGAAAATAGACACTCAATAATTCAAAAGGCGCTTTACACACAAAAGAAGGTAGGTAGGTATTTGAATTTAATTAAAGGAATATAAAAAACGCTGCAAAGTCCTTGTCACATGGGTTTATTATTCTACTGAACATACCAACAGAAAGTTTGGCTGTTCATTTATTGTTTCTTTCATGTGCAATAAATTATTGAAATGGCTATTTTTGATGGCTTCCATCAGTTTTGGCCCCCAAAAACACGAAGTAGGCTTGGTTTTTCCTTTCAACAGATTATGTTTGATCATTGATAGTACCAACTAATTGTCTTGAATCACCTGCTAATACTACTTGTAGTGTTATTATACAAATTAATAGTGATTGCAGACAATTTCCCAGGTTTTTGACTCAAAAAAATGAATTTCGGGAGCTTAACCCTCGTTAAAACATCAATTCTTCACTCTTCGGTCAAAATCAACTTCATATTCGTCTTCTCGTCGTAAATAACATGGAAAACGATACCTCGCAAGCTCATGTTCACTAAAACCTCAAAAATCCCTCGAAAACCCCTATTTTAACACCCATTTTTCTCCCATAACACACCTGAGTGTATTCCGATCGGGCTGCCGAGCTTCGGAGCACAACTAGGACCCAAATGTGTTCCCAAATGGGGACCCGAACTGTGTGCGAAAAAAACGACGATTTTAGACCAAAATTTAACGTAAATTTAAGGCTGAAACTTCGTTAAAACCTACATTTTCCACTCTTTTGTCAATATCGACTTCATATTCGGTCTTCTCGTCCCCAAAAACATGGAAAACGATACCTAAAAAGCTCATGTTACGAACATTTTACTAAACACAAAAAGTACCTATTTTTATGCACATTTTCACTCATAACACCACTGGGTATATTCCGATCGGGCTGCAAGTTTCGGGACACAACTAGGGCCCAAAATGGAGCATGTGTGCGAAAGAACGAGTTTTTTAGACCGAAAATGAAGCCATGTACACGTGATACGGCGGACGGACATTGCATTTTTGGAATCTACGAACTTTGAAACGGAAAAGGAAAAATTTTGAGAGGGTGTTATAAAAAATTTTTGCTGAGCGAATACATAGGTGTATTATTCACAGAATAATAAACCCAAAAGGTGGAGTCAAATTGGACAGGCGGCGCAGAGAGTGGAGACTCCCATACACCCTTCTACACATCTGAGAGATCTGAGGCACCCAGGACAAACTGGCATCAATGAGCACACCCAAATTCCTCACCTGCGATGAGAAAGGGGACATCAACTCCGTCGATTAAGATAGGGGGTAAGGAATCTGTAGGAATCACGTCTTTGTAGACAACAATCGCCTGGGACTTATACGGGGATTGATGTTGATACCATTATTTTGAGCCCACTTAGAAATAGAAATGAGTTCCCTGTTGATAAGCGGTACAGAGGAAAGTAGGGGTTCTCCGAGACAGGACTGTTAATATACCTGAAAATCGTCAGCAAATAAATGATAGAAACATGACTGAAGGGCGCTGGGGAGGTCATTTATAAAGAGTGAGAAAAAAACGCTGCAAAGTCCTTGTCACATGGGTTTATTATTCTATTGGACATACCTACAGAGATGTTGGCTGTTCATTTATTGTTTCTTTCATGCGTAATAATCGAAATAGCTACCTATTTCTGATGGTTTCCATTAATTTTGGCCCCTAAAACACAAATTAGGTAGGTACGCGTTTTTTTTTTTATTTTTTTTATTTTTTTAACTATCTTTGATCATTGGTAGTGCCATTTAATCGTCCTGAACCACGTCTTGACACTTTTTCCAGTGTTATTATACAAACTGATGGTGATGAGGTGGTTTTTCACTCATAAAAAATCAATTTTGGGAGCTGAACATATAGTAGAACTCAATTTTCTATTCTTTGGTCAAAATCGACTTCATATTCGGTCTTCTCGTCCCCAAAAACTTGGAAAACGATATCTCAGAAGCTCATGTTACCAATATGTTGCTAAAACGTAAAAAGTACCTATTTTTACACACATTTTCACTCATAACACCCCTGGGTATATTCCGATCGGGCTGAAAAGTTTCGGGACACCACTAGGGCCCAAATGGAGCATGTGTGCGAAAGAACGAATTTTTTAGACCGAAAATGAAGCCGGTACACGTGATACGGCGCGGCGTACGGCGGACGGACATTGCATTTTGGTTTATTATTCTGTGAATAATACACCTATGTAATCGCTCAGCAAAAAATTTTTATAACACCCCCTCAAAATTTTTTCTTTTACGTTTCAAGGTGTATAGATTCCAAAAACGCTGCAAAGTCCTTGTCACATGGGTTTATTATTCTATTGGAGTTCTAGAGATTTTTGTTGGCTGTTAAATTTATTGTTTCTTTCATGTGGAATGATTGAAATAGCTATTTATGATGATTTCCACCAATTTTGGCCCCCAAAACATGAAATAGGTACGCTTTTTAGCGAATTTTCGAAGAAAAGGAAGCTATTGTTCTCGGTCCAAAATTTTTAAAACTCGAATTTCCGAAAGATTTTTATACCAAAATCCGTTTCAGACCATCCTGAATTCACTGCCGAAAGACACCAAAAATTATATGTATATATATATATATTTATATATATATTTATATATATATTTATATATATATTTATATATTTATATATTTATATATTTATATATGTATGTGTCATTCCAGACGATAACTCTCGATAGAATTGAGATAAAAAGTTCAAATTTGCACGAAAAATCTGTCTTGGCAATCGACAGGCTAAGTTCGAAGATGGGCAGAATCGGGTCACTCTAAGGGGGAGTTTTGGGGAATTTTAGGGGGGGAAAATTACCCATAAATTCCCAAAATGAAAAAGTCTGACAAGTGACACCTCATTTTAAAGGTTTTTGTACGCTGAACACGATGGTGAAATCAGAATTGCGATATCTCATTCCATTCTCAAACTGGAGCACTTTGAAGATGAAGGAACGTGGTTATTTCTTGAGATGTTCTTCCTGGTTCGTCTGCTCTAATCTGATAACGGAATGGGATATCGCAATTCTGACTTCACCATCGTGTTCAGCGTTGGAAAATCTACAAACCGAGGTGTTACTCGGCAAAAAATGGAACAAAAAATTGTTACGTATCCAATACCTACTCTTCTGGTATTCAAAACATTTTTGATTTCCCCCTCCCCCTCCTTCCACCCCAAATTTTACTTTGCGTAAAACTACTCCTGTTTTAATTTTGTATGGTATCAAGTTGGGAAAACATTGGCCGAAAATTAATTAACAGAAATTTTTAGGCGGAGGAGGAAGATGCCGAAAACTTCGAAAATTCGCTCTTATAGCCATGCTGCATGACTGTTTAATTTTTTTTCTTTTTTTTTAGAACATCTTTGATCATTGGTAGTGGCATTTAATGGTCTTGATTCTCCTGTTTACACTTTTTCCAATGTTATTATACACATTGATGGTGATTTCAGACAGTTTTCAAGGTTTTTGACTCATAAAAAACCAATTTTGGGAGCTGAACCTTTGGTAAAACCTCAATTTCCGCGTCTTTGGTCAAAATCGACATCATATTCGGTCTTCTCGTCCCCAAAAACATGGAAAAAGATACCTCAAAAGCTCATTTTACTAACATGTTGCTAAAACGCAAAAAGTACCTATTTTTACACACATTTTCACTCATAACACCCCTGGGTATATTCCGATCGGGCTGAAAAGTTTCGGGACACCACTAGGGCCCAAATGGAGCATGTGTGCGAAAGAACGAATTTTTTAGACCAAAAATGAAGCCTGTACACGTGATACGGCGGACGGCGGACGGCGGACGGCGTACGGCGGACGGACATTGCATTTTTTGAATCTACGCACCTTGAAACGGAAAAGAAAAAATTTTGAGGGGGTGTTATAAAAATTTTTTGCTGAGCGAATACATAGGTGTATTATTCACAGAATAATAAACCAAAATGCAATGTCCGTCCGCCGTCCACCCGTCCACCGTACGCCGCGCCGTACGCCGTATCACGTGTGCCGGCTTCATTTTTGGTCTAAAAAAGTCGTTCTTTCGCATACATGCTCCATTTGGGCCCTAGTTGTGTCCCGAAACTTTTCAGCCCGATCGGAATATACCCATGGATGTTATGAGTGAAAATGTGCACAAAAATAGGTACTTTTTGTGTTTTAGTAACATGTTAGTAACATGAGCATTTGAGGTATCGTTTTCCATGTTTCTGGGGACGAGAAGACCGAATATGAAGTCGTATTTGACCAAAGAGTGGATAATCGAGGTTCTACCTAATGTTCAGCTCCCAAAATTGATTTTTTATGAGTCAAAAACCTGGGAAATCGTCTGAAATCACCATCAATTTGTACAATAACACTGGAAGTAGTATCAACACGTGGATCAAGACTATTAAATGGCACTACCAATCATCAAAGATAATTTGGGGGACAAAAAAAGGAGCGTACCTAATTCGTGTTTTAGGGGCCAAAAATGGTGGAAACAATCAGAAATAGCTATTTACATTATTTCACATGAAAGAAACAAAAATGGACAGCCAACATTTCTGTATGTATGTCCAATAGAATAATAAACCCAAGTGACAAGGACTTTGCATCGTTTTTGGAATCTACGCACCTTGAAACGGAAAAGAAAATTATTGAAAATAATAAACCAAAAGTTAGAGGGGGTTTATAAACATTTTTTGCTGAGCGAATACATAGGTGTATTATTCAGAGAATAATAAACCAGTAGTGGGCCCAACACAGAACCTCCTCCCACAGGTCCTCCTCATCTTTGTGCATCCACTGTCAGCACATGTTATTTCTTCATATTATAATGCAACATCAGTAACCCAGCAATATTAATTAAGTCATCACAATACAGCATCCGTTCATACAGTCATCACTGGGAACAACTGCGCATGATACCTAAGCCCTGAAGGTGATGTACAAATACATCGAAACGTCGGCAAAACGATCTGATCTTATTTCTCGACCGAACCACAAGATCCCCATTCTTCACCTAGTTTGAAGAACATCAACGGTCAAAAACCCAAATCTTTGTCCAATGTGGAATGAGATTCTACGATAGGTAAGAGATGGCGCTGCGATCGCTCGAAAGAACATCCATTCTTAAATATTCAAATTTCAGTCAATTTTCAATCTGAAAATTCATTTGAGTTTCTTTTAGTCAATAGAATACAGCTGTATGAAAATAATACAAAAATTCGAAATTTTTTTGGATTAGATTAACTTTAGGATTAATTATTGATACTTAACCCGATTTTTTTCTTTTTTTTCAACACGTACCTAGGTACGTCCCATATTTGGAAAGATTTGTACTAATGTTCAGAACGAGTTCCATAAATAAATACTTATTGAAAATTAGCGGCCGAAGACGAAATCTTGTCGTAACAGTAAAAATAAAAAAACCAGTCATGCAGCATGACTTAATGAGCGAATTTTCAAAGAAATATTCGAATTAATGGCTATGGTTTTGAATAAAGGAAAACTTCGGTCTAAAATTTGGTTTTCTATGTATATTCTCTTCGTATTTATTTTAATTTGTACGTTTTGTCCATCCTGATTCTACCGTTTGTTTATTACGTAATTGTACTAAGTGCTTATTTATTTGATCGCTGTGGGTTCATATTCTCCCCCTTTTTTGCTTCGAACTCTCGTCTTCAATTAATACTTCTCACATTTTTCAATCTGACCACTCTAAGGGGGTGGGGGGGGGGGGGGGGGGTAAGAGTTTAAAGATTATCCTAGTTTTGGGTAATTTTTGCGCACTTTAAATGCTCTAATTTAAGAACGGATTTAGATATCTAAAATCCGATTTCACCATCGTGTTCAGCGTGCAAAAACCTTTAAAATGAGGGGTCACTTGTTAGAAAATAACATTTTGGGGATTTTTGGGTAATTTTTGCGCACTTTAAATGCTCTAATTTGAGAACGGATCAAGATATCTAAAATCCGATTCCACCATCGTGTTCAGCGTGCAAAAACCTTTAAAATGAGGGGGTCACTTGTTGGAAAATAACATTTTGGGGATTTTTGGGTAATTTTTGCGCACTTTAAATGCGCCAAAACCCTCCTTAGAGTAGGCCAATTTCGCCCATCTTCGAACTTAGCCTTTCGATTGCCAAGATAGATTTTTTGTGCAAATTTGAGCTGTTTATCTCAATTCTATCGAGAGTTATCGTCTGGAGTGACACATATATAAATATATATATACATATAAAAAAGTGTTAAATTTCAGGAATCGTTTTAGAATGGTCTGAAACGGATTTCTATGAAGAAAATTTCCAAAAATTTATATTATTTAAATTTCGAAGCCATTGCAATAGCTTCATTTTCTTTGAAAATTCGCTAAAAGAAACTTAAAAGATATGTGCACGAGGTGGGACTTATAATGATGTCCTATGCACAATAATAAAAATAAATAATAATAATAATAATAATAATAACAGTACGATGCTCTGAATTTGGAGTTGAGAGACGGCTAAAGAAGGAAGGCGAAGGATGGGCTGGGTGGTTGGGAAGGGTGACGAAACTACCTGCATACAATAAGCTACCTTTTACATAGGGTTGCCCGATTTTTATAATAATTTTTTTCAGGCCGTTCGAATACAAAGCTTCCCTTCTCATTCCTTCCGTAGTGAGGACTCGAAATCTAGTTAACTAATTCATTCGAAACATTGCACTAATTCGTGTGCAATCTCCTGTCTCCTGAAATCGTTAGGAAATTTGTCGTTTCTGCCTCTATCAACTCTATGATGGATGAGTTATATTGGATACCTACTATTTATTATTATGTACTACCTTCCTATATTCAGGTATTAATTTATTACTGGTAATTAATACTTAGTAATTTATACCAACCTTATAAATCGGGTTTTTATGAGAAAGTTAGCGGAAATAAATAATAGCTCTTCTAGTAAGGGAGACAATCAATGAATTTCATCGCTTTTCCGTGAAAGGTTGCTTCTGCGCATGCGTAAACGTAATAACATCCATTTTTCGCGAACACGTTATGAAAAGGAACCCAGATCAAGGACAAAATATCAAATCTATTTATTCAGTGATTTACAAAGAACCCAATCTATCTATACAGGAAAATAATACACCGTTGTGTAATGATTTGCGGCGTTTTTTAGAACCTTCTGTAGAAAAAGAGGGGGGGGATTAAATTTTTTTTTTTCATGCTCGATTCCAATGGTTCATTATTGAAAATAATAAACCAAAAATATTAATATGATAATTACAGGTGAATGACTTTGATGCGGGTATTTATCAGCTGTGGTTTTCAATTCAAAATAATTATAATAAATTGGCAGAAATTTCAGCATTGAATTATAGCATTTACAATTTAAACCCTTTACAAAATAATTTCAACCTTTTGCAAATTTATTTAAACCCTTTAGAAAATTATTTAAAGCTTTTACAAATTTATTACAACCATTTTTAAAAAAATATTTAAAACCTTTCCAATTTTATTTAAACCTCTATAATTATTTAATAGTATTCATTAGAACGAAAACGTCTATACGTTACTCGCGTAAGACAAACGGTAGTAATGGTCACGAGAAGAGGATTGAGTTCTAGGTACGAGTAGGTTCGTGGTATTCCTTCTGAATGTTGAGACCAATCTCCAATAACTTCTCCCACGTACCTACCTTATGTCAGTGAACTTCTAATCTTCCTGATTGGAGCCTCCATATTCTCCTACGCTGAACCCTGTGGAACATGCGTTCTCAAAAATAAAGACGAATAAAGACGATTGTAAAGCTGCCAAGGTGAGCACCAGCTTCTAGAAGTTATTCAACAAAGTTTGCTTTCAACCACACCTCAAGATTGTACGAATTAAGGTATGGCACCTACTTTATTTATTTATTTAGTCATGGTATATAGGAACATTATAATACACCCTTAGTGTAACCCAGTAGAATTACTAATGAACGTGATTTTATTATTGCCCGACGCAGCAGCAGGCCATCCACTTCATTAGTCGTCAGAACTATTTTCATATTAAAGCACATCCTTTAAATGTAGGTACTGATTTCAATAGTTAAATTTTATTTACTGCTTACTGCAAATACCACTGTATTTACTAAATGAGTTTAAAATAACTTTCTAAAAGGTTAAAATAATTAGGTACCTATGTAAAAAGTTTAAAAACTATGTAAAAGCTTGTAATAATTTTGTAAAAGGTTGAAATTATTTTGCAAAGGGTTTAAATATATCTGTAAATGCTATATGAAAGACCTGTTTTAGAGACGATCTGTGCACCCCCCCCCCCCCCCCACCACCAATCAACGGCCGTATTTTTGTATGCTCTCTTTGTATTTCAGTTTTTCTTTGTCCTCTTAATATAATGCAGTTTTAAGTTCGCATTCCTCGTTCACCTTTTGAAAAAGGACTCGCGTACAGTCTACATCTTCCGCGGTTTCCGTTGAGAGGGCTTTCGAGGTCGACTGTACCCTTCCGAGGAAAGGAGATGCTCACCTTGAAGAGAGCTCTATCCCACGAGTTAATGCAACCCCCACCACCACCACCACCAACCAAACACACACACAAGGACTACGTAAAAATTCATTTACCATTCGCCTTCAATCAGAAAAATATACGAAAAAAATATGAAAAAAAAATATGAAAAAAACCAACGTTGAACAAGAGCGGCACGACTGAGGATATTCTTGAGATTTACACAGGATCATCCGAGGGTCAGCCCACACCTACCTTACACATTTCAGCTCATTTCGACTATTCTCATGTTTAAATGGTTTTGGGGGGGTATAAATCTCATAAAAATGGCTATAGTCAACCAGAAATTGGCGTGAAATCACTAAAAGTGGCGTAGAACTGTGAATCGAGACGTAAAAATATTATTTCAATACTCGAAAACATGTGCACTCAAAACATATGGGTCAAATTGAAGATTCTGGCAGTCATGTGGCCCAGACGTTGGGAATTCCCTCATATGGTCATGCTGTATGACTGTACCTTCTTACTGTACCAACCTTCAGTAATATCGATGTATTCTGTGGTTCCCCCATTGTGATGAGGTTTACATAGGACCATCCGAGGTCCAGCCCACACCTACCTTACACATTTCAGCTCATTTCGACTATTCTCATGTTTAAATGGTTTTGAGGGGGTATAAATCTCATAAAAATGGCTATAGTCAACCAGAAATTGGCGTGAAATCACTAAAAGTGGCGTAGAACTGTGAATCGAGACGTAAAAATATTATTTCAATACTCGAAAACATGTGCACTCAAAACATATGGGTCAAATTGAAGATTCTGGCAGTCATGTGGCCCAGACGTTGGGAATTCCCTCATATGGTCATGCTGTATGACTGTACCTTCTTACTGTACCAACCTTCAGTAATATCGATGTATTCTGTGGTTCCCCCATTGTGATGAGGTTTACATAGGACCATCCGAGGTCCAGCCCACACCTACCTTACACATTTCAGCTCATTTCGACTATTCTCATGTTTAAATGGTTTTGAGGGGGTATAAATCTCATAAAAATGGCTATAGTCAACAAGAAATTGGCGTGAAATCACTAAAAGTGGCATAGAACTGAAAATCGAGGTGTAAAAATATTATTTCAATCCAAGAAAACATGAGCACTCAAAACAAGTGGGTCAAACTGATGATTCTGGCGGTCATGTGGCCCAGACGTTGGGAATTCCCTCATATGGTCATGCTGTATGACTGTACCTTCTTACTGTACCAACCTTCAGTAATATCGATGTATTCTGTGGTTCCCCCATTGTGATGAGGTTTACATAGGACCATCCGAGGTCCAGCCCACACCTACCCTACACATTTCAGCTCATTTCGACTATTCTCATGTTTAAATGGTTTTGGGGGGGTATAAATCTCATAAAAATGGCTATAGTCAACAAGAAATTGGTGTGAAATCACTAAAAGTGGCGTAGAACTGTGAATCGAGACGTAAAATACTATTTCAATCCACGAATGCATGTGCACCCAAAACAAGTGGGTCAAATTGAAGGTTCTGGCTGTCATGTGGCTCAGACGTTGGATACTCGCTCATATGGTCATGCTGCATGACTGTACCTTCATACTGTACCAACCTTCAGTGATATCGACGTATTCTGTCACTCTCCGAGCGAATAATTCGCTCCTTTTCTTCCTCAAAACACTGAAAGTGGGTACCGCATCGAATGACTGCACCTTTACGAACTGGGTTATCCGAACGCGATCTGTAGGTAACCCTGTAGTTATCGGCTGGATATAATAACCGATGGTATAGTTAAAGGGTGGGGGGGGGGGTTACATCACATTTGGAAGGTTGAACTTATGACCCCATTCCGTCGTCGCTGGGCTCTCAACGGGAGTCGAAGTCCTCGGACTTGGGCCCCTGTGCGTTTGCAAATAGTTACACAACGGTTATTTTGTATGTTGGGGGGGGGGGGGGGGGGGGGGGCTTAAAGCTCGGTGTCTTCTACGTCGAGTCTGTTTCCGGTAGAAATCCACATTTTGTTTAACAGGAGTGAAAAAAGTCCTTGTCACATGGGTTTATTATTCTACTGGACTTACCTACAGAAATATTTGCTATTCATTTATTGTTTCTATCATGTGAAATAATTGAAACAGCTATTTTTGATGGTTTCCACCAATTTTGGCCCACAAAAACACGAATTATGATCCTATTTTCGACAAAAATATTATCTTCGATCATTGATAGAGCCATTTTTTATTGTATTTATTCACCTGCTGATAATACTTCAAGTGTTATTATACAAATGTGTGGTGATTTCAGACTATTTCCCAGGTTTTTGGCACATAAAAAATGAGTTTTGGGAGCTGAACCTTCGCTACAACCTCAATCCTTCAATCTCTGGTTCCCAAATGTGTTTCCAAATTGTGTGCGGAAGAACGACGGTTTTAGACAAAAATGTAACGTAAATTTAAGGCTGAAACGTTAGAACCTCAATTCTTCACTATTTGGCCAAAATCGACTTCATGTTCGGTCTTCTCGCCCTAAAAACTTGTAAAAGGATACATCACCTGCTCATGTTACTTGAGCACCACAAAACACTATTTGTACACACATTTTCACTCATAACACCCCTGGGTATATTCCGATCTGGCTGCAAAGTTTCCGGACACAACTAGGGCCCAAGTGGAGCCTGCGTGCGAAAGAAAGAATTTTTCAGACCACAAATAAAGTACGGCGGACGGACATCGCATTTTGGTTTATTATTTTCAATAATGAACCATTGGAATCGAGCATGAAAAAAAAAATGCTTACCCCCCCTCAAAATTTGATGGTTTACGTTTCAAGGTATGTAGAATCCAAAACTGCAATAAAAAAACGCTGCAAATCCCTGCACAACGGTTTATTATTTTGTATAGAATACCCTCCTGTTACAGATCACAGCTCTATGTATAGATAACCCTTCTATATAATATGATATGTACTATTCTATTATATACATATTATATAGATCGCAGACCCTCCGTAGGTTAGTACCTAACCCCGTACTCGTTACTAGGTACCTACCTAAATCACGAGTTAAATGTTGCTAAAATAATTCTGCCGATGACAAACAGTACCTAACAAAAAGAAACACACATAATGAAGTTCTGAAAAGAAATTGTTGATGAGGAGTGAAAAAAGTTGCAAAAGTACCTACCAACAAACTCCAGCCCCTTCTACGTAGATGGTATAATGAACCGTTGTGTAATAATTTACCGTTGAGTAATGATTTACCGTAGTAATAATTTACCCATCAATAATACTTCAACGTTTGTTCAAGTTTCACTACCTACCAACAAACTCCAAAAGAGCCATCATTTTTCAAATTAAATAATATCACAGAACAACCAACTCGACTTCATACTCCGCCAATATAATCAGGTGATCCCTACCAATGATTGGCCGTATTCACAAATTCCTATTGTGGGCGCGTCTCTGGTTACGAGATTTGGTTTGAATTGTATACAATTTCATTCACACTGGAGTCGAAAATGCCTGTCGGTGCAAACTTCGGGGCCTTACTGTGAACGAACGGCTGGACGTACGATGCTCCGGATGGTCTTAAAAAACTCGCAAGTTCAAGAACTATTTAAAACCGTAAAAATATTTACGTAAAAAAATGGTATAGGCGTTTTGAAAATTTCAACCCCTATTTTGAACCCCTTAGAGATGACTCACAGTAACGTCGAGCTTCGAGGACCAACTAGACGCCGAACGGAACCTATAACCCGAATTTCATCAATTTTCTTTCATGGTAACTAAGAAAAGTGGCCCGTACGGCGTACGGCGTACGGCGGACAGACAGAAATATTTTTATTGCAGTTTTGGATTCTACATACCTTGAAACGTAAACCATCAAATTTTGAGGGGGGGTAAGAATTTTTTTTTTTTTTTTTCATGCTCGATTCCAATGGTTCATTATTGAAAATAATAAACCAAAATGATGGCTCTATTGGAGTTTGTTGATAGGTAGTGGTGAAACCGATTTTATTGGTGAGGTACCTATGAAGTCGAGTTGGTTGTTCTGTGATATTATTTCATTTGAAAAATGATGTGCGTTTCTTTTTGTTAGGTACTGTTTGCAATCGACAGAATTATTTTAGCAACATAATATACCTCGTGATTTAGGTAGGTACCTAGTAACGAGTACGGGGTTAGGTATTAACCTACGGAGGGTCTGCGATCCGGCTGGATTTTGTTGATAGGTACTTTTGCAACTTGAACAACCGATGAAGTATTATTGATGGGTAAATTATTACACAATGGCAAATTATTACACAACGGCTCATCTACCCAGAAGGGGCTGGATTTTGTTGATAGGTACTTTTGCAACTTGAACAACCGTTGAAGTATTTATTGATGGGTAAATTATTACATAATGGCCAATTATTACACAACGACAAATTATTACACAACGGTAAATTATTACACCACGGTAAATTATTACACAACGGCTAATCTACCAAGAAGGGGCTGGATTTTGGTGATAGATACTTTTGCAACTTGAACAACCGTTGAAGTATTATTGATGGGCAAATTATTACACAACGGTTCATTAGTCTATCTCCGTAGAAGTGGAACCTATACAGGTAAATTATTACACAACGGTTTGTGGAGGTACCTAGTATTTAGAATATACTCACCTTGAAAGGTAAAAGAAGAAATTTTGAGGGGGTTCATACAAATTTTTTGAACAGAATACAGCATTACCACGATGACAGAGTTTTCGAAGTAGGTTGGTCCCCTAACAATTTAAGCTATTTAATCGCAGTTTTGTGATTCGGGCCGTATTTACATATTTCTTACCCCCCTCCCCGAAACACCCAATTTGACCCCTTATACACTGAATTTAAACCCCCCCGAATCTGAGAAACCTACCTTCGACTATGGGAATACTACCATTTTTTGCAGTTTTGTCAGTGATTATCTATCAACTTATAGGGGTCTCAGCCTTTTTCACGAATATCAGCAAATTTTGAGTTCCACAAACTCGAATTTGGCCCACTAGTAGGTATCTACTAAATGCAGCGAATTTGTATCACTTTTAAGGACATCTACATCCATTTGTGAGCCATTTCCACGCGTTTTTCAATACAACAAAATCAAAATCAACATCGATTCTGCGAAAAATAATGTTCGATCACTGAAATAGGTATAGTGTTCCATAAATAAATCGGATAAATCGTCATATTCCCATAAAAAGGGTATGACTACTTTTTTGACGCACCAAAACCGAAATCAACCCCGACTGCAGAAAATAATTATGTTCGACCTTTGTTCTTACCAGTCTTTTCCTGTTTCGACCATTGTTTCCTGTTTTCCTGTTTCGACCACTGTTCGACCAGTCCATCAGTCTTTTCCTGTTTCAAGTCACCGTTTTATACCACTTTTTGACAAAATACAACAACCTTCTACTTTTGGTTTATTATTTTCAATAATGAACCATTGGAATCGAGCATGAAAAAAAAAAATTCTTACCCCCCCTCAAAATTTGATGGTTTACGTTTCAAGGTATGTAGAATCCAAAACTGCAATAAAAATATTTCTGTCTGTCCGCCGTACGCCGTACGCCGTACGCCGTACACCGTACGCCGTACGCCGTACGGGCCACTTTTCTTAGTTACCATGAAAAAAAATTGATGAAATTCGGGTTATAGGTTCCGTTCGGCGTCTAGTTGGTCCTCGAAGCTCGACGTTACTGTGAGTCATCTCTAAGGGGTTCAAATAGGGGTTGAAATTTTCAAAACGCCTATACCATTTTTTTACGTAAATATTTTTACGGTTTTAAATAATTCTTGAACTTGCGAGTTTTTTAAGACCATCCGGAGCGTCGTACGTCCAGCCGTTCGTTCACAGTAAGGCCCCGAAGTTTGCACCGACAGGCATTTTCGACTCCAGTGTGAATGAAATTGTATACAATTCAAACCAAATCTCGTAACCAGAGACGCGCCCACAATAGGAATTTGTGAATACGGCCGATCATTGGTAGGGATCACCTGATTATATTGGCGGAGTATGAAGTCGAGTTGGTTGTTCTGTGATATTTTTTCGTTTGAAAAATGATGGCTCTTTTGGAGTTTGTTGGTAGGTAGTGAAACTTGAACAAACGTTGAAGTATTATTGATGGGTAAATTATTACTACGGTAAATCATTACTCAAGGTAGGTACTTTTGCAACTTTTTTCACTCCCCATCAACAATTTCTTTTCAGAACTTCATTATGTGTGTTTCTTTTTGTTAGGTACTGTTTGTCATCGGCAGAATTATTTTAGCAACATTTAACTCGTGATTTAGGTAGGTACCTAGTAACGAGTACGGGGTTAGGTACTAACCTACGGAGGGTCTGCGATCTACATAATATGCATAGAATAGTACATATCATATTATATAGACGGGTTATCTATACATAGAGCTGTGATCTGTAACACAAGGGTATTCTATACAAAATAATAAACCGTTGTGCAGGGATTTGCAGCGTTTTTATTGCAGTTTTGGATTCTACATATCTTGACGTAAACCATCAAATTTTGAGGGGGGGTAAGAATTTTTTTTTTCATGCTCGATTCCAATGGTTCATTATTGAAAATAATAAACCAAAATGATGTGCCTTTCTTTTTGTTAGGTACTGCTTGCAATCGACAGAATTATTTTAGCAACATCTACCTCGTGATTTAGGTAGGTACCTAGTAACGAGTACGGGGTTAGGTATTAACCTACGGAGGGTGTGCAATCCGGCTGGATTTTGTTGATAGGTACTTTTGCAACTTGAACAACCGATGAAGTATTATTGATGGGTAAATTATTACACAATGGCAAATTATTACACACCGGCTCATCTACCCAGAAGGGGCTGGATTTTGTTGATAGGTACTTTTGCAACTTGAACATACGATGAAGTATTATTGATGGGTAAATTATTACACAATGACAAATTATTACACAATGGCAAATTATTACACAATGGCAAATTATTACACAATGGCAAATTATTACACAACGGCTCATCTACCCAGAAGGGGCTGGATTTTGTTGATAGGTACTTTTGCAACTTGAACAACCGTTGAAGTATTATTGATGGGTAAATTATTACATAATGGCCAATTATTACACAACGACAAATTATTACACAACGGTAAATTATTACACCACGGTAAATTATTACACCACGGTAAATTATTACACAACGGCTAATCTACCAAGAAGGGGCTGGATTTTGTTGATAGATACTTTTGCAACTTGAACAACCGTTGAAGTATTATTGATGGGCAAATTATTACACAACGGTTCATTAGTCTATCTCCATAGAAGGTAAATTATTACACAACGGTGTAGGGAGGTACCTAGTATTTAGAATATACTCACCTTGAAAGGTAAAAGAAAAAATTTTGAGGGGGTTTTATACAAATTTTTGAACAGAATACAGCATTACCACGATGACCGAGTTTTCGAAGTAGGTTGGTCCCCTAACAATTTAAGCTATTTAATCGCAGTTTTGTGATTCGGGCCGTATTTACATATTTCTTACCCCCCTCCCCGAAACACCCAATTTGACCCCTTATACACTGAATTTAACCGCCCCCCCCCCCCCCCCCCGAATCTGAGAAACCTACCTTCGACTATGGGAATACTACCATTTTTTGCAGTTTTGTCAGTGATTCTCAATCAACTTATAGGGGTCTCAGCCTTTTTCACGAATTTCAGCAAATTTTGAGTTCCACAAACTCGAATTTGGCCCACTAGTAGGTATCTACTAAATGCAGCGAATTTGTATTACTTTTAAGGACATCTACATCCATTTCTGAGCCATTTCCACGCGTTTTTCAATACAACAAAATCAAAATCAACATCGATTCTGCGAAAAATAATGTTCGATCACTGAAATAGGTATATAGTGTTCCATCATTCTACACCACTTTGGATAAATCGTCATATTCCCCTAAAAAGGGTATGACTACTTTTTTGACGCACCAAAACCGAAATCAACCCCGACTGCAAAAAATAATTAGGTATGTTCGACCTTTGTTCTTACCAGTCTTTTCCTGTTTCGACCATTGTTTCCTGTTTTCCTGTTTCGACCACTGTTCGACCAGTCGATCAGTCTTTTCCTGTTTCAAGTCACCGTTTTATACCACTTTTTGACAAAATACAACAACCTTCTACTTTTTTATTTGTGACTTTTCAAAAACCTGAATGGTAGGCCTTGCATACCGTAGAAAAATCTCAAAATTAATTAGGCCCTCCCTTCCGTTTTGGTTTACTATTCTGCGAATAATACACCTATGTATTCGCTCAGCAAAAAAAATTTTATAACACCCCCTCAAAATTTTTTCAATTTACGTTTCAAGGTGCGTTGATTCCAAAAATGCGATGTCTGTCCGCTGTATCACGCATATCTACTTCATTTTCGGTCTAAAAAGTCGTTCATTCGCACACTGGCTCCATTTGGGCCCGAAACTTAGTAGCCCGATCAAATACCCAAGGCTGTTATGGGTGAAAAATGGGGGTAAAAATGGGGTTTTTTGGTGTTTTGGTAAAATGAGCTTGTGAGGTAGGTATCCCATGTTTTTTGGGACGAGGAGACCGAATATGAAGTCGATTGTGACCAAAGAGTGGAAAATTGAGGTCCTAACGAAGTTTCAGACTTAAATTTACGTTAAATTTTGGTCTAAAACCGTCGTTCTTCCGCACACATTTTGGGTCCACATTTGAACACACGTGGAGTTGCGCTCCAAAGCTCGGCAGCCCGATCGGAATACACCCAGGCGTTACGGGAGAAAAATGGGTGTAAAAATAGGGTTTTTGAGGTTTTTTGAGGTTCTAGTGAAGACGAGCTTGTGATTTATCGTTTTCCATGTTTTTTTTTTAGGGCGAGAAGACCGAATATGAAGTTGATTTCGACCAAAGAGTGAAGAATTCAGGTTGTAACAAAGGTTAAGCTCCCGAAATTCATTTTTTATAAGTCAAAAACCTGGGAAACTGTCTGAAATCACCGTAAATTTGTATAATAACACTAGAAGTAGTATCAGCAGGTGAATCAAGACAATTAAATACTAGCACTAGCAATGATCAAAGGATCAAAGCTAATTTGTCAAAAATAGCTTATATCGCGTTTTTGGGGGTCAAAGTTGGTGGAAACCACCAAAAATCACTATTTTAACTATTGCGCATGAAATAAACAATAAATGAATAGCCAAAATTTCTGTATGTACGTCCAATAGAATAATAAACCCAAGTGACAAGGACTTGGCAGCGTTTTTGTCGTTGTCTTACACGTTTTCACTCAACCGATGTTTCTATTTTGGTTTCACCGAATTCCTGACGAGTTTCCTCGTCGTCGAAAACACCCGTATTTGGGTGAAAAAAAAATGCTTCTGACAAGCGGACAACGTGGGGGGGGGGGGGGGGGTCAACAACTACTACACATTATAATGCCATAATGCCATTTTGAGGTGGTATTAAACATATGTGATATAACTGTTCATTACGAACCTACCTACTTTACAGCGATAAAAAAGCGTTCACCCACACAAAGTTACTTGGATGCTTCCTAAGAAATCCATTCAAAATCGATCCATTTCTCCAAAATACACGAAGAACGATACAAAAAATTTTTTTTTTAAAATCGGAATTAAAAATTGATTTAGTACTCATAAATTCACGAAGAACGATACCAAACACGTATTTAGTGACAAATGGAGTCACTAACACCATGGCGCCACTTCCTGGCACCATGGTTCGTGGATCCTCCCAGACCCACAACCACTATATTCGCAAACTTTAAGATCTCGCAAATAAACACGCAGCAGTGGGGACGAAAGACGCAGGGGATGAAATCCCAGCCTGATTCCCCACCATCCCCTACCAACTAGGGGATGGAGGGAGACGGCTACCGGGGTCTATAAAACTCCAGCGCCTGCCTCTTTATCCTCATTCTACGGTATCCTCTAGTCGCTGACTACTCTCTCTCATCCTTACCTCATCTCTCTCTCCTCTCCTAAAAGATGCTGTGCATGGTGGTGGTCCGCCCATAACCAACAGCCAAATTCTCCTAAAAGATCCCAGGAAAGGGTGGTGATTCGCTCATAACCCGCCTGGGCATATCCTCACACCACCGTGATGAAATGCGCCAATTTAAATTCATCACAGTGGTGAACCCGACGTTCACACAACCTTCTGATCCCTTGTATTCATCACCTTCTGATTCCTCAAATTCATTTACAATTTTAAATTCATCACAATTGTGAACCCGACGTTCACACAACCTTCTGACAGATATGGGCGTAGTTAACTAAAAATTTAGTTCAACTAAATTTCCAAATAACAACTAATAGTTGTTAGTTAAAACTCAACTAACAACTAAAACTTTAGTTGTTAGTTGTGTGGTGCAACTAAATTATTCAACTAACTTGGTTGTAACTGCACTTACAACTACAACTAAATTAGTTGCTAGTTGTAAGTGCAACTACAACTAATTTAGTTGAAGAATTTAGTTGCACCCCACAACTAAAACTTTAGTTGTTATTCGTAGTTGCACAAAAATAACAACTGATTGCCGAACGTAAGTGAGTCGAGCTGCATTTTTCCGTTTGTGAGTTTGTTCACCGATAGAGGGCGCAATTTTGGACCAATCGACTTGAAATTTGGAGGGTAGACTCCTTAGGTATCCGGAATTTCGTGTATAGTTTTTGGTGCCAATCGGACCACCTAAGGGGGAGTCCAAGGGAAAAATTTTCCCATACTGTGACATATCATTTTGAAGGCATGTTCACCCTGAACATGATGTGAAATCAGAATTTCAATATGGGTAGTCCAGAGGGGGGGGGATTTTTGATTTTCCCAAAATGAATAAATCAAACAATTCTGAAAACCGTTGAACGGGTAGTAACGCCCATAACTATTGTAAAAATGGTCGAATGTGGTCCAAATTTGAAGGTAGGTGCGGGTTGGGCCATAGATGATCTCATATCGAAATCGTATGGTAACTTTCGCCTGCGCATGCGCAAATGTAAAATACTCAAAACGCTCGACTTCCGTAGAAGTCGTCAAAATGTTTCCAAATTTCCATGAGAGATCAGAAATGTCATTATGAAGAATCTGTATGAGTTTTGGCAAAATCAGTACCCAATATTCTACTGGGTATGCGCAAAACCAAATTCACTTCCAAATATCTTGTATTGTTTATAACTTCTGTAAAAATAGTAGTAGGGAACTGAGATTTTAAGAGAACCTGCGTTTCACAACATAGAAGAACCCCATTTGAATATCATCAAAATGTTACTATAATCGCCGTCTGCGCATGCGCCAATGTGAAACATTCCGAACGGCTGTAACACCTCCAAAAAGCTCTGTGATGTTATTATTGATCTCCCATCGAAATTTAGAACATTTGACCACTTTTACGTAAGTCATGAGCATTTTAAATATTTCACATTTTTGCGCATGCGCAGACGAAAGTTACCCTCAAATGGTCAGAAACCTTTCCCAATATTCCCACAACATATTCCCAAAGTTTCATCCCGATCAGTCAAGTAGTTTCACATAGAAATTCACTTTTATATATTTATACAGAAAGGCATTATATCTACATAGTAGATAAGCATAATTGTTTGTGGTACGTTGAGAAACATTTAGTTGTTATTTGTGCAACTACGAATAACAATTGACAAATTTAAGTTGACAAATTTAGTTGCACCCTACAACTAACAACTAACGTTTTAGTTGTAGTTGAGGATGACTTCGAATAATTTAGTTGTAGTTGTTAGTTGTTAGTTGCAACTGGTTTTTGCCCATCACTGCCTTCTGATCCCTTTCAACTCATCACAGTCCCGCAATTTTAAATTTTAAATTCAAAATTCACCTAACCAATTTTAAATTCCAAATTTGCCTGACGCAAATGTACATTCATTCATTCTGCTCCCTCAACGTTGACGCATCCTTCTCGATCTCCCGAACCTCACACGGCCTTCTGATCCTTTAAATTCATCACACACGCTTCCTTCTCGATATGGAATCTCCCTCAAACTTCTCGCAACCCCTCTTGTCATTTTTTTTTCGGCGGACCATCACTCTCACTTTCGATCGCTCCCCTCTCAACTACACCCAACTACCGCCACTCCGCGGACCCCTTTCCCCTTCTTTCACTTTTTATCACGGCCCCCTCTGCAACCCCACTCTCCCTTCCACCCTTTTACCAATAAGTCGGCCACTGGAAGAGATCCTAGAATCATCCACCCCCCTACCCCACCCACCACCCCTTCCCCCAACGTCATGGAAGGCCTTACGCCCAACCCCTTTTTTCCGCTCGACAGTATTGCAAGCGTATTCTGGCCACCGCTTTCCCCTTCCTACACAGAGGTGTTCCTACTCAGCCCTCCAGCCCCTCATCCCACCTGCGACCACGGCGAACACTGCCGCCCCCACCCCCTCATCGCACCTGCGACCACGGCGAACGCCGCCGCCACCAACCCCTCACACTCCACCCCTCAACGCACCTGCGTCCACGACGAACGCCGCCACCACCTACCCCTCACACTCCACCCCTCAACGCACCTGCGTCCACGGCGAACGCCGCCACCACCTACCCCTCACACACCACCCCTCAACGCACCTGCGTCCACGGCGAACGCCGCCGCCACCAACCCCTCACACTCCACCCCTCAACGCACCTGCGTCCACGGCGAACGCCGCCGCCACCAACCCCTCACACTCCACCCCTCAACGCACCTGCGTCCACGGCGAACGCCGCCGCCACCAACCCCTCACACTCCACCCCTCAACGCACCTGCGTCCACGGCGAACGCCGCCACCACCTACCCCTCACACTCCACCCCTCAACGCACCTGCGTCCACGGCGAACGCCGCCGCCACCAACCCCTCACACTCCACCCCTCAACGCACCTGCGTCCACGGCGAACGCCGCCGCCACCAACCCCTCACACTCCACCCCTCAACGCACCTGCGTCCACGGCGAACGCCGCCGCCACCAACCCCTCACCCTCCAACCCCTCATCGCACCTGCGGCCACGGCGAACGCCGCCGCCACCAACCCCTCACACTCCACCCCTCAACGCACCCGCGTCCACGGCGAACGCCGCCACCACCTACCCCTCACACTCCACCCCTCAACGCACCTGCGTCCACGGCGGACGCCGCCGCCACCAACCCCTCACACTCCACCCCTCAACGCACCTGCGTCCACGGCGAACGCCGCCACCACCTACCCCTCACACTCCACCCCTCAACGCACCTGCATCCACGGCGAACGCCGCCGCCACCAACCCCTCACACTCCACCCCTCAACGCACCTGCGTCCACGGCGAACGCCGCCGCCACCAACCCCTCACACTCCACCCCTCAACGCACCTGCGTCCACGGCGAACGCCGCCGCCACCAACCCCTCACACTCCACCCCTCAACGCACCTGCGTCCACGGCGAACGCCGCCACCACCTACCCCTCACACTCCACCCCTCAACGCACCTGCGTCCACGGCGAACGCCGCCACCACCTACCCCTCACACACCACCCCTCAACGCACCTGCGTCCACGGCGAACGCCGCCGCCACCAACCCCTCACACTCCACCCCTCAACGCACCTGCGTCCACGGCGAACGCCGCCGCCACCAACCCCTCACACTCCACCCCTCAACGCACCTGCGTCCACGGCGAACGCCGCCGCCACCAACCCCTCACACTCCACCCCTCAACGCACCTGCGTCCACGGCGAACGCCGCCGCCACCTACCCCTCACACTCCACCCCTCAACGCACCTGCGTCCACGGCGAACGCCGCCGCCACCTACCCCTCACACTCCACCCCTCAACGCACCTGCGTCCACGGCGAACGCCGCCGCCACCAACCCCTCACACTCCACCCCTCAACGCACCTGCGTCCACGGCGAACGCCGCCGCCACCTACCCCTCACACTCCACCCCTCAACGCACCTGCGTCCACGGCGAACGCCGCCGCCACCAACCCCTCAACGCACCTGCGTCCACGGCGAACGCCGCCACCACCTACCCCTCGCCACCACCCCCTCGACGCCTCTGCGCCCGTGGCGAACGCCGCCTTGGCCGCACCGACCCGCTCGACCCCCCACTCACATGGCGACCCCACCACCCACTCCTCCACTCGCTCAGGGGCCCTCTCTTTCCGCCCCACGATTCGCTGGGGGCTGACCACTCTTCCCCCTCACCAGCCCCCCCTTCGACGTGCGACGGCCCCCCTCTAGGTGTAAATATCTGTAAAATACTTGTAAATATCAATCTCCCTCTCTTTATGTCAATGTACATAATCTCTATCATTCAACCTAGCTGTAAGTCACTTCTTTTTGTACGCCCATCACTGTAACTACTATCATCCAACTGTATTACTCATCATTGTAAATATCTCTGCCACCAATGTACTTCTACATTCATTGTAAATATCTCTACTTGTCAATACTCATTGTAAATACTCATCACCAATGTACTTCTAAATTCATAGCTCAAACTCTCTACCTCCACTGTACATAATTCGTTCCCTACCTTGTAACTCTCTACCACCAATGTCAATCATTCATCACCTAGCTCTAACATTTTTGTAAATATTGTTACTCTTCACCACATTTATTACCTACTTTTAAGCAATCAATTGTTACCTAGTTTAAGCAACCAATTGTTAACTAGTCATAAGCGCCAAGACCCTGTTACCATGCCCTCAGCCATCCCTGTTTGCCACTGGCCCTCAGCCATGTCAATCTGCTACCGTGCCCTCAGCCTCGCTACTTTGTTTCCTTGCTCAATCTGGGGGGACCTATGTCGTGGATCCTCCCAGACCCACAACCACTATATTCGCAAACTTTAAGATCTCGCAAATAAACACGCAGCAGTGGGGACGAAAGACGCAGGGGATGAAATCCCAGCCTGATTCCCCACCATCCCCTACCAACTAGGGGATGGAGGGAGACGGCTACCGGGGTCTATAAAACCCCGGCGCCTGCCTCTTTATCCTCATTCTACGGTATCCTCTAGTCGCTGACTACTCTCTCTCCTCCTTACCTCATCTCTCTCTCCTCTCCTAAAAGATGCTGTGCATGGTGGTGGTCCGCCCATAACCAACAGCCAAATTCTCCTAAAAGATCCCAGGAAAGGGTGGTGATTCGCTCATAACCCGCCTGGGCATATCCAAAAAGATCCTAGATGAAGGTGGTGGTCCGCCCATAACCTCCTAGGCCAGCGGTTCCCAACCTTTTTTCTCATTCGCACCCCCCAGCAACTCAGTTTCAGCCGGCGCACCCCCGACTTACGTAAATACCAAATAGATCTGTATAGTAAAGGCGCTGTGTCAGAAGTTGATTTATAACAGACTTGAACAAAAACAAAAAAAAAGTATACACACATTTTATTTTATAAGTATATATATAAAAGTATAAAATATAGTGTATAAGTATGCACACAGATTTAAAATAAAGTTTGTAGTAAAAACAATGCACATGAGCATCAAGGTAAAAGTAACACAGGTAGGTAGGTAGGTAACTAAAGAGATCGAAAGAGTAGGAGTTACATAATATGTAACTATAATAATATAATGTTTTAATATTGCAAAATTACATTATTGACAAGAAGACAGGAATGAGACTAAATTAGACTAGCCCGTAAATTTATAAATGAATAAATAAACGAGTAATTTTGGGGCAAATTAATGAGATCCTTGAGGCTGTATCGTGGTACACATTTTTTTGAAATCTGGTTCAATTGTGGACAAGTATACCCTCAAATCTATGCTTCTCTTCCTCCCCTTCTCGGCGCGTCACTACATCCCTCGCACAAAAACGATGTAGGTCCTGTCTTTTCTCAACATCTACTTTCAAGATAAAATACACTGCCAAGGTGATGGCACAGGAGCTTCCTCGTCACAATCAGAGTGACCCATTATAAAATAGAACAGACTCGGAAGCAAAATAACATAACATTACATTACATTACATAACATTACATAACGTTAAATATACATATTACATAACATTACATTACATAACATAACATTACATGAAATATACATATTATACATAACATGACTTCCATAATACATTACGTCCATTATACATAACTAGCCTGACCGCTCGCTTCGCTCGCTATCCGAGATTCGCTGTACGCAGTATCGTGGAACCAACAAACGACGGAAAAATCCCATACCCTACCGGGTATTTTTGCCCAATTTTATCAAAATCCGTCAAGCCATTCAGGAGTTGACCATGGTCGACCATATTTCCGCTATGGTCAGGGAATTAAAAATGCGCCTACGTTCAACTTGGGAGGCTACCGGATATTGGTGCCAAATTTGGTCGATATCCGTTGAGCAATTCGGGATTCGACCATGGAGGGGCCCATGGATGCGCTAAGGTCGACCGCGGGGGTAGTCCGAAGGGTCGATCGTAGATAGAATTTCACGCAGATTACGAATACGCGATAAAAAATAGGGGTTACCATTTCAATGAACGAAGTTGACCATGGTCGACCATAGTTCCGCTATGGTCAGGGAATTAAAAATGCGACGTTGCACAACTTGGGAGCCTACTGGATATTCGTGCCAAATTTGGTCGATATCCGTTGAGCAATTCGGGATTCGACCATGGAGGGGCCCATGGATGCGCTATGGTCGACCGCGGGGGTAGTCCGAAGGGTCGATCGTAGATAGAATTTCACGTAGATTACGAATACGCGATAAAAAAAAGGGGTTAACATTTCAATTAACGAAGTTGACCATGGTCGACCATAGTTCCGCTATGGTCAGGGAATTAAAAATGCGACGTTGCACAACTTGGGAGCCTACTGGATATTCGTGCCAAATTTGGTCGATATCCATCAAGCCATTCAGGAGTTGACCATGGTCGACCATAGTTCCGCTATGGTCAGGGAATTAAAAATGCGACGTTGCACAACTTGGGAGCCTACTGGATATTCGTGCCAAATTTGGTCGATATCCGTCAAGCCATTCAGGAGTTGACCATGGTCGACCATAGTTCCGCTATGGTCAGGGAATTGAAAATGCGACGTTGCACAACTTGGGAGCCTACTGGATATTCGTGCCAAATTTGGTCGATATCCGTCGAGCCGTTTGGCCGTGCATAGAAGGACAGACAGACAGACAGAGCGCATGCGCAGGGCGAACCGCTGGCTCTATCATGTTGAAATTTATATGGGACCTCAATGGGCCCTACCCGCTTAATCCCTGAGAATTACATTGAAATTGGGTGAAATCTTTGGTTAGTACGGCTGTAACAAGGAAATTGAATCTATTTCACGCCAGCGCATGCGCAGAGCGCACCGAGGGTCCGATCATGCTGAAATTCGTACTGGAACTCACTAGGCCTTGTCCAAACAACCCTTGAAAATTTGAGCGAAATTGAATCAAAATTGTGAAAGTTATGCGTGTTTGTTGAATTTAACGTTAGCGCATGCGCAGGGCGTACCGCTGGATCAATCATGTTGAAATTTGTATGGGACCTCAAGGGGCCTTATCCGCACCATCCCTCCAAATTTGAGCTGAATCAATTCAAAATCGTGGAAGTTATGGCTGTAACAAGGAAATGCGGACAGACTCACAGACTCACAGACTCACAGACTCACAGATTCACAGACTCACAGATTCACAGACTCACAGACTCACAGACTCACAGACCGACAGACACGGAACCAAATTTGTTCAGTAGGCTTTGAAACGCAAAATGCAAGTGGAAATTTTGATTTCTGAAGACAAAAATTTTTTGGCTCACGAAAGTGAACACAAGGCTTCCGCTGCTTCGCAGACTCGGAAGCAAAATATTAAAAATGTGTGGGTACACCCCATTCACACTTGAGTAGATCAGTTCACAGCTGGTTGTGGTAGCGGTGGTGTGGCAAAAGAACAAAAAATATTAATCAAATTTTTTCCCAAAAATGTCCGCCATTACTCTATTTTTTCCACGCACCCCCAAAGGGGCTCCCGCGCACCCCCGGGGGGTGCGCGCACCCCAGGTTGGGAATCGCTGTCCTAGGCAACAACATCCAAAAAGATCCCAGGAAAGGGTGGTGATTCGCTCATAACCCGCCTGGGCATATCCTCACACCACCGTGATGAAATGCGCCAATTTATATTCATTACAATGGTCATCACGTATGTTAGTATGGTTCGAAAAATCGATTCACTGAATACGTGTTTTGCATCATACTGTGTAAATTTAAAGCCCTGTGACCCTGCAAAACCGTTTTTAGCATGTCGTGGCGAGTACTCCTTGGCGTCACGGTGGGACCAAAGCTGAACTCAAAAATTCCTTATACGTGTACCGTATCTTTTTTTAACGAGTTTTCATAGAAAATGAAGCTAATGCAATGGGTCCAAAATTTTCAGAACATGTGTTTTTGAACACTTGTTACAGTTAAATCAATTTTACAGCATCCTGAGATCATCCCTAGATTTTAACAAAAATTAATAGGTATTTATATATATAGGTATATAGATATATCACATATATTATATTCATTTATATGTCACTCCGGATGATAACGGACTACGTGATAAAATTCCAAACTTCGCCAAAATGTTCGTATTGCCAAACAAAAAGATACTATTTCAGAAAAATACTATTTCAGTTGTTTTTCATACAGAATACGGGTCAAAATTGAATTTTTGGTTGTCAAAAATTTGTATTGAAGGGCTAAAATCATTATTAATTCACCTGACGTTGTGTGAGGTGGTGATTTACGACGGAGGGACTATTTCGATGACAGAAATATTTTTGTCAAAAAAAAGGTAGATTAAATTTGACTTTATAACGGACAAAAATCGGTAAAAGCGGCTATAACCACGCAAAAAATTGCATACTTAATTGTACGAAAAGTTGTATAGTTTATCGCTATATCATCTTTTTACACAATAGCACGAATATTTCTTTAAAAACTCGCTCTTACAGCCATGCTGCATGACAGGACTTTTTTGTTCATTTAAAGCCCTAGGACTCTGCAGTTTACTGGGTTCAGTGTGTCGTGGCGCTATGGCACCACTCCCAGGCGTTACGGTGGCACCAAAAATGATGTCAAAAATTCTAGGAGTGTGCGGGACACATGCCTGTGGATGCGGTCTGTAGCGCGAAATACCTACGTTACATACATTAGTACCGACAACGCGGTTCGTCAATTCCTACACCTACTTACCTATATTAAAAGCGGGTGCTGATTTTCAATACATTTATTTCTATAAAGAGTTGTAAGTGAAATATTCACATTACTCATTATACAAAAAATTGAAAAATACGTGATGATAGAACCGTGGGGAAAATTGTTGATGTCAGGGATAATTTGAGGGGTCAACGACTGCCGCACTGGGGTCAACGACCAAATACGGGGGGGGGGGGGGGGTCAAAGACTCCCACACCGGACTTCTTTCAAATTTCTCAATTTTAAAAACATTTCTGTCATTCGTAATGTTAAATGAACACCATTTTTGAAAACTAGATACAATTTTCTATCGAATGAGAACCAATCCGAGTCGATACAATGAGGCGCTGTTCGGTGGTGAAGCTTCAAAGTTGAAACTTCGAAAAATGTGGGTCAACGACCCCCATGTTTACACTACTTTCAGTAACATTGATGTCTTCTGTGGTTCCCCAAGGTGATGAGGTTTACATAGGACTATTCGAGGGCCAGCCCACACCTACCCTACACATTTCAGCTCATTTCGACTATTCTTGCATTTATTTATGGGTGTTGGAACTATATAAAAGTGGGTGCTGGTTTTCAATACATTTGTGTGTATAAAGAGTTGCAAGTGAAATATTCACATTACCTACTCATTAACAACAACAAATATAAAAAAACGTGATGATAGGATCCGTCGGGAAAATTGTTGATGTCAGGGATAATTTGAGGGGTCAACGACTGCCCCACTAAGGGGTCAACGACCAAATACCGGGGGTCAAAGACTGCCACATCGACTTCTTTCAGATTTCTCAATTTTAAAAATATTCCTGTCGTTCGCAATGTTACACGGACCCCATTTTTGAAAACTAGATGAAATTTTCGGTACTTATCGGTTAACGGGAGGCCACTCATTTAACGATTTAAAATTATTTAAATTATTATTTTCTGAATTATTAGTTATCGCTTTCGTTCGTTGTCTGGATGTGTTTTCAGTCAGTGTCGAATGATGGCAAACGTGGAACGTGTGGCAGGCGGTACCAAGTTGGGTAAAGACGCGATTTTTTACAATTCTTTCAAATTTGTTTTACAAAAAAAGCTGAAGGTTGTTTGGGACTTCTGAATAGATTAGTGGAATGCATTGTCAAGCGATCTGGATGCTCGCTAGCGCTCGCATCTCAAAAAAGGTAAACAATCCCAGAAACTATCCCGTGAATGAGCAGGTTGTTTGGGACTTCTGAATAGATGAGTGGCCTCCCGTTAACCGATAAGTACCAAATTTTCTATCGAATGAGAACCAATCCGAGTCGAAACGATCAGGCGCTGATCGGTGGTGAAGCTTCAAAGTTGAAACTTCGAAAAATGTGGGTCAACGACCCCCATGTTTACACTACGTTCGGTAGTATAGATGTATTCTGTGGTCCCCCATTGTGACGAGGTTTATAAGGGACCATCCGAGGGCAAGTCCACACCTACCCACAACATTTCAGCTCATTTCGACAATTCCTGCATTTATTTATAGGCGTTGGAGAGATTTAAGAACTGACATGAAGCCTTAAAAGCCTGATTCACATGGCCTGTGGGATGGTGGGGGGGGGGGGTGGGGGGGGGGGGATTGATGAAAATGGAAGTAAACCACCAAAAAGTTATAAAACATCACTTAAAGTGGCAAGAATGGTGGATCCAAACGCACAAAGACTATTCAATTCTCAAATATGTCTACACAAAACAAGTGGGTCAAACTGCGTTTCTGGGGGTAAAAAATGGCAAAGAATCGGGGTAAGGCTCCTTTAAATAAATTGGATAAAACTGTACAAAATGGTGACTCGAGACAAAACCAGATTGCTTCAATATCCAAATACCTATACCAAATACTTATAGCTATGTCGCCAAAAAAAAATTGGTATGCACCTGGAAATTTTGTTCAGATTGAGTTATTTTGAATCACTGATTGCTTGTCAATGATTACATCAAACGAAAAAATCGTTTGAATGAATGCGGCATTCACTGACGAGAGTTCACCAAAAATGCGTCAGCTTAAGAGTTTTTCGGGTAAAAAAAAAAGTAAAAATCTGTATAAAATGGCTAAAAATAGATATCGTCATCGTAAGAGGTTTAAAATGGTGCCTCAAGACAAAAACAGATTACTTCAACATCCAAAACGCTGCAAATCCCTGCACAACGGTTTATTATTTTGTATAGAATACCCTTCTGTTACAGATCACAGCTCTATGTATAGATAACCCGTCTATATAATATGATATGTACTATTATATACATATTATGTAGATCGCAGACCCTCCGTAGGTTAGTACCTAACCCCGTACTCGTTACTAGGTACCTACCTAAATCACGAGTTAAATGTTGCTAAAATAATTCTGCCGATGACAAACAGTACCTAACAAAAAGAAACACACATAATGAAGTTCTGAAAAGAAATTGTTGATGAGGAGTGAAAAAAGTTGCAAAAGTACCTACCAACAAACTCCAGCCCCTTCTACGTAGATGGTATAATGAACCGTTGTGTAATAATTTACCGTTGAGTAATGATTTACCGTAGTAATAATTTACCCATCAATAATACTTCAACGTTTGTTCAAGTTTCACTACCTACCAACAAACTCCAAAAGAGCCATCATTTTTCCAATTAAATAATATCACAAAACAACCAACTCGACTTCATACTCCGCCAATATAATCAGGTGATCCCTACCAATGATTGGCCGTATTCACAAATTCCTATTGTGGGCGCGTCTCTGGTTACGAGATTTGGTTTGAATTGTATACAATTTCATTCACACTGGAGTCGAAAATGCCTGTCGGTGCAAACTTCGGGGCCTTACTGAGAACGAACGGCTGGACGTACGATGCTCCGGATGGGCTTAAAAAACTCGCAAGTTCAAGAACTATTTAAAACCGTAAAAATATTTACGTAAAAAAATGGTATAGGCGTTTTGAAAATTTCAACCCCTATTTTGAACACCTTAGAGATGACTCACAGTAACGTCGAGCTTCGAGGACCAACTAGACGCCGAACGGAACCTATAACCCGAATTTCATCAATTTTTTTTCATGGTAACTAAGAAAAGTGGCCCGTACGGCGTACGGCGTACGGCGTACGGTGTACGGCGTACGGCGTACGGCGGACAGACAGAAATATTTTTATTGCAGTTTTGGATTCTACATACCTTGAAACGTAAACCATCAAATTTTGAGGGGGGGTAAGAATTTTTTTTTTCATGCTCGATTCCAATGGTTCATTATTGAAAATAATAAACCAATATACCTACCTACCTACCTACCTCCTATGCCGCAAAAACAAAACTGATAAAATTTTGTAGGTACCTGAAATATTGTTCATTTTGAGTTATTGTGAGGCCTGCCAATTATTGAATCGGTCGAAAAAAACGCTGCAAATCCCTGCACAACGGTTTATTATTTTGTACAGAATACCCTTCTGTTACAGATCACAGCTCTCTGTATAGATAACCGGTCAATTATGTACTAGTCTATACATATTATGTAGACGGCAGACCCTCCGTAGGTTAGTACCTAACCCCGTACTCGTTACTAGGTAGGCTACCTAATTCAAGAGTTAAATGTTGCTAAAATAATTCTGTCGATGAAAAACAGTGACTAAAATGGAGAAAAGAAACGCAAATAATGAATTTTTAAAGGGAAATTGTTGATGTGGAGTGAAATAGATGCCCCTTCTGCGTAGATATCTATTTTCTGTGGTCAATACCTACCTTCGTGGTCAAGTATAATGAACCGTTGTGTAATAACTTGCCCATCAATAATACTTCAACGGTTGGTCAAGTTGCAAAAGTACGGATCAACAAAATCCAGCCCCTTCTTGGTAGATGAAAGGTTGTGTAATAATTTACCGTTATGTAATAATTTACCGTTGTGTAATAATTTGCCGTTGTGTAATAATTTACCGTTGTGTAATAATTCGCCCATCAATAATACTTCAACGTTTATTCAAGTTTCACAAGTACCTACCAACAAAATCCAATACTCCATCACTTATCAAATGAAATAATATCGCAGAACAACCAACTCGACTTCGTACAGCCATCCTTGATTATAATCAGGTGCTCCCTAGTGATGATATCCAGGCCGGATTTATACCGTTTGATTCGCGTTTATCGTGTTGACGAAGCTTTTTGGTGCACACGAACGGCTGGACGTACAGTGCTCCGGGTGGTCTCAAAAAATTGTTTAGCTCGAGACAAATTTAATATCGTAAAAAAAAACCATACCCTTCAATCGAAAGTTTTCGAGCTACGGCGTTCTGAAAATTTCAACCCCTATTTTGAACCCCTTAGAGATGACTGGCAGTAACGCCGAGCTTCGAGGACCAACTAGACCCCGAACGGAACCTATAACCCGAATTTCATCAATTTTTTTTTTTTTTTTTCATGGTAACTAAGAAAAGTGGTCAGTACGGCGTACGGCGGACAGACAAATATTTTTATTGCAGTTTTGGATTCTACATACCTTGAAACGTAAACCATCAAATTTTGAGGGGGGGGGGGGGGGTTAGATTTTTTTTTTTTTTTTTTTTTTTTCATGCTCGATTCCAATAGTTCATTATTGAAAATAATAAACCAAAAGGCCAAAATCGGCATTAACTGACGAGAGTTCACCAAAAAAGCGTCAACTTGACAGTTTTTCGCGTAAATAAAAATGTGTATCAAACGGCTAAAAATTGATATTATCATCATAAGACGTTTAAAACGGTGAAAACGTTTCAAAATGGGACAAACAAAACAAAACAAAGAAAGGAAAGGTCTGAAGATGGGCAATTTTATGAAACAACGAGTGGGTCAAATTTGGGTTTTGTGGGGGTCGGAAAATGCTCAAAATCGGTTAATAAAACACCAAAAATTGATGAAAATTTACTAAAAGTGTGTCAGTTTTGAGGTACTGTGAGTCAGTGATTGTTTAAACGGTAACAATTGGGTATAAACCAACAAAGTTTTGATTCAGCCACATAACTACAAGGAAGTATTCTGAAAACAATTCTCAGTGTAACTACATAGGTACCTACCTAGTTAGCCAGCGGCCAGCGCTAATTTATTATTGGTGGAAATTACAGAGGAACTGTAAACATTGGTGGGCCCGCCTTACAGTACCTGAAGGGACAGTATTCCAATTTCTCTCTCTTTCACATAAATTTTGTTTTTCTTTTTATATTTTTCCCCCCTTTTTTTCTCTTTCCTTTTTTTCACTTTTTCTGTCCCTTTTTCCTTGTTCCTGTGTCCTTAAAAAAAGACTTATATTGTAATTTGTCAGCAAAGCCATCTAGTGATTTTCATCCTTTGTTCTTTTGTACATAATACAAGGAGGGGTCTAGTACCCTATATATGTGTGAAATCGACTATAAATAAATTGAATTAACTGTGGCGATATGAACAAGTTGAAAATGTTACCATCAATGGAAATTTGTGTAGGCATCTGAGGTAATGAAATATCTTAAAATCGGCTTTAAGAACGACCAAAATCGCCGAAAATCTATGAAAATGTACCAAAAAGTGCGGCAAATTTGCGTTATTCTAGTCAAAAATCGCTAGAAATTGTATAAAATGGCTGCAATTGGGACAGTCACCATAAGAAGTTTAAAATGTTGACAACAAAAACGCTGCTAAGTCCTTGTCACATGGTTTTGTTATTACAGTGGACTTACCCACAGAATTGTTGGCTGTTAATTTACTGTTTTTTTCATGTGCAATAATTAAAATAGTTATTTTTTATGGTTTCCACCAATTTTGGCCCCCAAAAACACGAATTAGGCTCCTTTTTTTGTCAAAATATCTTTAATTGTTGATAGTGCCATTTAATTGTCTTGATTCACCTGTTCACACTACTTCTACAGTATTACACAAATGTACAGTGGTTTCCTACAATTTCCCAGGTTTTTGTCTCATAAAAAACGGATTTTGGGAGCTCAACCTTAGAACCTCAATTCTTAACTCTTTGGTCAAAATCAACTTCGTATTTATCTAGTGATTTTCATTCTGTGTTATTGTCTTGTACATTATACAAGGAGGGTTCTAGTACCCTATATATGTGTAAAATCGAAAAATGAATTAATTGAAATTGTATTCGGTCTTCTCGCCCTACAAAAACGTGGAAAACGATGCCTCACAAGCTCGCGTTCACTAAAACCTCAAAAAACACTATTTTTTACACCCATTTTTCACCCATAACACCCCTGGGTGTATTACGGTCGGGCTGCCGATCTTCGGGGCACAACCAGGAGCCAAATGGAGCCTACGTGCGAAAGAACGAAAATTTTATACCAAAGTTTAACGTAAATTTGCGAAGACACATTTTTGGGACCAAAGACAGATTTTTGGGTTCTACGCATCTTGATAAATAATAATAATAATAATAATAATTAATAAGAACCATTTATTGTGAAAAGGCCCATTGGCCCATTGAACACACACGAATTACAAAGGTTAAATTACAAGGAGTGAAAGAAAAAATACATAATTAATAACACTGTCAAAACTTGAAACGTTTTTGCACACAGAATAATGAACCAAAAGGGTTTGAAGATGGAATAATTTTCTTATGCAACGAGTGGGCCAAATTCGGGTTTTGGGGTGGGGGGGGGGGGAGGCTGAAATTGCTACAAAATGCGGAACATCGACGAAAGTTCACCGCAAATGAGTCGAATTTGAGTTATCGAGTCGGTGATTGCTTATAATCTGTAATAAATGACTATAAACCGCCGACAGTCGGTTTTAAATCACTGGAATTATTACGGAGCGAAAATAGGGAAACTGACTGATATGGTGAGGCGTGTGAATACACATCAACATTTTGACGAAATTTGGGTGGGTTTTTTGTTCTTCGCGATATGCCAAGGTCGGAAGATGATTGCGCGGAGGCACACACGAGCGTTACGTGCCTCGAAATATAACTAAGAACAAGCAGTAACAAATACCGAGCTTCTTCAGGATACGTGTGGATTTTAGTTAAAATGTTACATATCTTATTTATTTTATTCATTTCTGACGATGTACATAGGAACTTTTGTTCCCTCATTGCGTACATGGATATATAGAATTACTATACATTTACAATACGAAGTTAAATTATAAGTTATAATATCTGCCTTAATTGTAACGATACAAATCGTAACATAACGAATCGCCTGACGTGACAAGCTTGAAACTTACAGTTTTTCGGTGACATAACGACAGATCCTGAAGACGTTCAACGAGGCCCACAACACCTTCACAGAGCCACCGGAGGCTGAAGACTGGAAGACTTCACAACTGGTTCTGTTGAGCCAGGCAGCGGCCCAGGACCCCTCCCTCGGGCACAAACCTCGTGGTTAGGCGATGTGAAGTAACACGAGAGCCCGATGTCGACGAACTCTGTTATCCGAACGGGGAATAACCCCAGTCACTGCCCACCCAGTGGGTATTTCACCGTTATGGATTATCATTTTCAATAATAAACCAAATTTGAATCTAGCATAAAAAAAATGCTAACGCCCCCTCAAAATTTGATGGTTTACGTTTCAAGGTATGCAGAATCCGAAAATGCAATAAAAATATTTCTGTCTGTCCGCCGTACGCCGTACTGACTTTTCTTAGTTACCATGAAACAAAATCGACGAAATTCGGGTTATAGGTTCCGTTCGGGGTCTAGTTGGTCCTCGAAGCTCGGCGTTACAGTCAGTCATCTCTAAGGAGTTCAAAATAGGGGTTGAAATTTCCAGAACGCCGTATCTCGAAAACTTTCGATAGAAAGGTATGGTTTTTTTACGTTAAAAAATTTGTCTTGAGCTAAACAATTTTTTGAGACCACCCGGAGCATTGTACGTCCAGCCGTTCGCGTGTACCAAAAAGCTTTGTCAACATGATCGTGAATCAAACGGTATAAATTCAGCCCGGATATCATCGCTAGGGAGCATCTGATTATAATCAAGGATGGCTGTATGAAGTCGAGTTGGTTGTTCTGCGATATTATTTCATTTGATAGGTGATGGACTACTGGATTTAGTTGGTAGGTAGGTACTTGTGAAACTTGAACAAACATTGAAGTATTGTTGATGGGTAAATTATTACACAATGGTAAATTATTACACAATGGCAAATTATTACGCAACGGTAAATTGTTACATAACGGTAAATTATTACACAACTTTAAATTATTACAGAATGGTAAATTATTACACAACGGTTCATCTACCAAGAAGAAGAGATCGGTACTTTTGCAACTTGCCCGACCGTTGAAGTATCATTAATGGGCAAGCTATTACACACCGGTTCATTATACTTGACCACGAAGGTAGGTATTGACCACAGAAAACAGTGATCTACGCAGAAGGGGCATCTATTTCACTCCACATCAACAATTTTCCTTCAGAACTTCATTATTTGCGTTTCTTTTTGCCGTTTTAGTTACTGTTTGTCATCGACAGAATTATTTTAGCAACATTTAACTCGTGATTTAGGTAGATACCTAGTAACGAGTACGGGGTTAGGTAGTAACCTACGGAGGGTCGATCCACATAATATGTACAGAATAGTACATATTATATCATATAGACGGGTTATCTATACAGAGTGTTGTGATCTGTAACAGAAGGGTATTTGTACAAAATAATAAACCTTTGTGCAGGGATTTGCAGCGTTTTAGCGAATTTTCAAAGAAAATGAAGCTATTGCAATGGCTTCGAAATTTAAATAATATAAATTTTTGGAAATTTTCTTCATAGAAATCCGTTTCAGACCATTCTAAAACGATTCCTGAAATTTAACACTTTTTTATATGTATATATATCTTTATATATATATGTGTCACTCCAGACGATAACTCTCGATAGAATTGAGATAAACAGCTCAAATTTGCACAAAAAATCTATCTTGGCAATCGAAAGGCTAAGTTCGAAGATGGGCGAAATTGGCCTACTCTAAGGAGGGTTTTGGCGCATTTAAAGTGCGCAAAAATTACCCAAAAATCCCCAAAATGTTATTTTCCAACAAGTGACCCCTCATTTTAAAGGTTTTTGCACGCTGAACACGATGGTGGAATCGGATTTTAGATATCTTGATCCGTTCTCAAATTAGAGCATTTAAAGTGCGCAAAAATTACCCAAAAATCCCCAAAATGTTATTTTCTAACAAGTGACCCCTCATTTTAAAGGTTTTTGCACGCTGAACACGATGGTGAAATCGGATTTTAGATATCTAAATCCGTTCTTAAATTAGAGCATTTAAAGTGCGCAAAAATTACCCAAAACTAGGATAATCTTTAAACTCTTACCCCCCCCCCCCCCCCCCACCCCCTTAGAGTGGTCAGATTGAAAAATGTGAGAAGTATTAATTGAAGACGAGAGTTCGAAGCAAAAAAGGGGGAGGCAAACGATTAGTACAACTCCTTGAATTTCCCATTTGACATATAATTGTTATGATACCTTCATAGATAGACAAGTACCGGCCCACGTATTACTAGAAGGAAGACGAAAGAAAAAATCTATTTCAAATTATTCAATTTAGGTACTAACAGTAGGAGGAAGAAGTTTTCCTTTATTCAAAACCATAGCCATTAATTCGAATATTTCTTTGAAAATTCGCTCATTAAGTCATGCTGCATGACTGGTTTTTTTCTTAACAGTTTTATCGGATTTTGACGGAAACTTATTTACTTTATTTATTTATTTATTTATTTATTTCTCATGTGCATAGGAGCTTTTGTCCCATCATTTTGTACAAAATATATGGTATACTAAATATACTACACACTTGAATACACGAAATTTTATATAAAAACGCTGCAAATCCCTGCACAAAGGTTTATTATTTTGTACAAATACCCTTCTGTTACAGATCACAACACTCTGTGTAAATAACCCGTCTATATGATATAATATGTACTATTCTGTACATATTATGTGGATCGACCCTCCGTAGGTTAGTACCTAACCCCGTACTCGTTACTAGGTACCTACCTAAATCGCGAGTTAAATGTTGCTAAAATAATTCTGGCGATGACAAATAGTAACTAAAACGGCAAAAAGAAACGCAAATAATGAAGTTCTGAAGGAAAATTGTTGATGTGGAGTGAATTAGATGCCCCTTCTGCGTAGATCACTGTTTTCTGTGGTCAATACCTACCTTCGTGGTCAAGTATAATGAACCGTTGTGTAATAGCTTGCCCATCAATAATACTTCAACGGTTGGGCAAGTTGCAAAAGTACCGATCAACAAAATCCAGCCCCTTCTTGGTAGATGAACCGTTGTGTAATAATTTACCGTTCTGTAATAATTTACTGTTGTGTAATAATTTACCGTTGTGTAATAATTTACCGCTGTGTAATAATTTACCAATCAATAATACTTCAACGTTTGTTCAAGTTTCACAAGTACCTACCAAGAAAATCCAATAGTCCATCACTTAACAAATGAAATAAATAATATCGCAGAGTAACCAACTCGACTTCATACAGCCATCCTTGATTATAATCAGGTGCTCCCTAGTGATGATATCCAGGCCGGATTTATACCGTTTGATTCAAGATCGTGTTGCCGAAGCTGTTTGGTGCACATCGAAGGGCTGGACGTACAATGCTCCGGGTGGTCTCAAAAAATTGTTTAGCTCAAGAAAATTTAATAACGTAAAAAAAAAACAATACCCTTCTATCGAAAGTTTTCGAGCTAGGGCATTTTACCCCGAACGGAACCTATAACCCGAATTTCATCAATTTTTTTTTTTTCATGGTAACTAAGAAAAGTGGTCAGTACGGCGTACGGCGGACAGACAAATATTTTTATTGCAGTTTTGGATTCTACATACCTTGAAACGTAAACCATCAAATTTTGAGGGGGGGTTTGGAATTTTTTTTTTTTTTTTTTCATGCTCGATTCCAATGGTTCAGTATTGAAAATAATAAACCAAAATGTCTAATAATAGGTTCGTTCGCGGTGGCCATCTGACTGTCTTCAAACCGTCAGATCCATCATTTGGCGTTCGCGGTGGTCTTGCGGACTCGTCTCGGACTGTATAGCATCCATAGGATGCTGTTCGCGGTGTTTTTCTGGCGGTTCGAAGACAGTTCCAAGACCGTCAGATCAGTCCGCGGATTTTCCGATGTACTCCTTTCTGACTGCTCGCCCCCCACTACCGCTCGCCCGTTTAAGCCAATCAAATCATTTCTCATCGCACCGTCGTTCGTCGTTGTTATTCGTTCTGTGTGTTCGTTCTAATAACCCTACCTACCCACTTCTCTCACTTGCGTTTTGGTACTTCTCGCCATGAGTTCATCGAGTTTGTATTTCAATCACCATGTCCTTCAACGACTGATCTTATAGTGAGCACTTGTATGTCCCTGAATCAAGTTTCCTACCATGATAAACGCCGCAAATTCTACTGGCACAAATAACTAGAGGGGTTAACAAAAAAATTGTAATGGACATACAAAATTGCTGCCTATAGATTTATTTCGTGTGTAATAATGAGGTGGTCGGTTGAATATCCCAATTGAAAAACTTAGTGCCACTTACCTACCTAATTTTACGATTACGGTGTGTGTTCCAAGAACTGGCCTAGCAATTGTTGGTTTTTGCCAATTTTGGCCCACTCGAAGACTCCTAATTTTGAAAAATTATCTTCGATTGTTGAAATTGTATTTTTCTGGCTGAATTCACAGTTTATGCTGCCTTTTTTTTGTAGACGTTTCCGGTGATTTCAGCCGTTTCATCATATTATTGACCCTTGAGGAAACCGAATACATAGCTATATTAACAAAAAATGAGCACATGAAGAATGTGTAGTCAGTTATCAACAAAATTAGTTAGGTACCTAACAACGAACTTCAAACTTTCGATTAGGTATTTCTTCAGTCGCCAATTATTCCACAGAAGTACACTGGTATCACCGAATTTGATAAACATCCCATTAGGTCACTAGTTAGGAAGAAAACTACAGAGATTTCGATTTATTTTTATTAAAAATACTTCGACTAAGTACAAGTTGAGATAAAGGAATGCATAACATTGGTAAGAGATGAATACTCGAAGCAAAACATAGGAACTATATTACAACTAGGAACATATATATAGAAGATAGTCTACGCATTCATCAGAAGCATAGGAATAATCGTAATATAAGACTTGAGTAAGTTGAAGAATGAAAAAAGTAATAAATTAGCTGAAATCAACGATGACCTATAGGACGAACGTTAGTATTACCTATTGTTATAAAAAGAAGAAATAAATTAGCAGAGATCAATGATGACATATATGAACTTCTCACACATGCACGAGTCACAGCCTTTCAATAAACCTTAATAGGTAGGTATGATTTGTATAACAAATGTCAGAATCAGAAAGCAGAAAAAATCCAGATCGACGACGACACGGGACACGACACTAGGAAGGTTAGACATTTGCAGGTTGCACAGCGGTTGCAGTCAGATTTCCTTCCCAAGCGTTCGCGGTGTACCCGGTCCATCGTGAGTTTGAAAGTTGGTATTGGTGGCGCATGCGTGTTGGCACGATCAGAAAAGTGGCTTCAGACGGTTCCCTGACCGTCAGAAAAACACACCGCGAACGAAGCTAATAGGTACTACCCGTCGATCAGCGATAATCAGCGTGCCCCGCTTATGCACCGCTGTCGGCATAAAGAGTGTCTTCTTTCTTCGCGACATTCTCAAGAAAAACAACAGCAACAAGATACGGCACTGTCAAATAAATTATTGAATTTCACAGTTTTCTTTTTCTTTCCCTAAGTTCCGAATTATAATATACCTATCCGAATTATTGATATCCACGTTTCATGTCTACGAGTAGCATCGGTAAACTATAGGTCGTTTCCAAGAATATTGCCTTCCGACCCTGCACTTTATAGGAGGATGGGAGGAGGGCTGGGCAGCCTGAGTGGGATGTTGGGACTTTTACTCTGTTATATTGGCAGCCATGCTGCCATTCCAAGCCAGCTCATTCCGTTCCTGTACCTATGGTGTTTTCCTCGTTTGCATCTTGCTTTTCGTTTCACCATCCTACCTACCTATATCGTCGTATTAACCCTTCTTATTTTAACTGTGAGTATCATCACAATCCCCGTCATCCTATTTTTGAACTGAGTATCATCACAATCCCCCGTACCCGTCAGTTTCCGTGTGTCGCCTACACAAATCTCGTGAAGGAAGATCAACCTTCATCGTCAGCAAGAAACCGGAAACCTGCTATCGCAAGAGGCAGGGCTTTAAGGAGTCAGGCACGAGAAATTGTGTACAATGTGTGCCAGTATTTTACGAGGAAGAAGAAAGAGGATGACGCGAAATACAACTTTCGCGCTGTGACTAGTGCAGCGACGGGCGTCTCGGCGAGAACAGTTGGCAACATTATGAAGGAAGCTGGAAACCAAACAATATCAGATCGGGCGAGACCTTTGTTTGTTACGCCAACCACGTCCACACCACGGTACGTCAATGCTACATTGTTCGGAAAGAGTGCCCTTCATTGAAAACACTCTGTGCGGCATTGGCGAGTGATGGAGTTCTCGACTGTGGTAGAAGTTACCTTCGGAAACCACTGGTTAGTAGCGGTTTCAGGTGGAAGAAATGTCATTCCAACCGAAAAGATTTGGTCGACGACCCGCAATTGCAGCTTGGCCAGCAAGGTACCTACGAACGATCAATACCTACCGCATGCAAGCGAAAAACATCGTTTATCTCGACGAAACCTATGTTCAAGCATCCCACTGTGTCTCGACCTGTTGGCAATCCGATGAGGAGTTGGGAGCCCTCAAACAAATTGGAAAGGGTGACCGACTGATCGTCGTTCACGGCGGTGGTGAAAAAGGGTTTGTGCCAGAGGCATTGCTGATTTTCAAGGCCTCGTCTAGATCTGGAGACTACCATTCTTCGATGAACTTCGACAATTTTTCTAAGTGGCTCACGCTTAAGTTCCTCCCGAATTTACCCGCGGATTCGGTCGTGGTCATGGACAACGCTAAATATCATTGTGTGCAGACCAACAAAAGACCTAACAGTTCGACTCTGAAGGCAGATGTAATTTCGTGGTTGACGAGTAATAATGTGCAGTTCGACAAAAAATTAACTAAAGCCGAGCTTTTACTTCTGGTGAAAAATTCGTCTGTCAAAGAGACTTATAAGGTTCGTTCCTGGTGGCCATCTGACTGTCTTCAAACCGTCAGATCCATTATTTGGCGTTCGCGGTGGTCTTGCGGACTCGTCTCGGACTGTATAGCATCCATAGGATGCTGTTCGCGGTGTTTTTCTGGCGGTTCGAAGACAGTTCCAAGACCGTCAGATCAGTCCGCGGATTTTCCGATGTACTCCTTTCTGACTGCTCGCCCCCCACTACCGCTCGCCCGCTTAAGCCAATCAAATCATTTCTCATCGCACCGTCGTTCGTCGTTGTTATTCGTTCTAATAACCCTATCCACTTCCACTTCTCTCACTTGCGTTTTCGTACTTCTCGCTCGCCATGAGGGGTCGGTTGAATATCCCAAATGAAAAACTTAGTGCCACTTACCTACCTAATTTTACGATTACGGTGGGTGTTCCAAGAACTGGTCTAGCAATTGTTGGTTTTGCCAATTTTGGCCCACTCGAATTAGACTCCTAATTTTGACAAATTATCTTCGATTGTTGAAATTGTATTTTTAAGGCTGAATTCACAGTTTATGCTGCCTTTTTTTTTGTAGACGTTTCCGGTGATTTCAGCCGTTTCATCATATTATTGACCCTTGAGGAAACCGAATACATAGCTAAATTAACAAAAAATGAGCACATGAAGAATGTGTAGTCAGTTATCATCAAAATTAGTTAGGTACCTAACAACGAACTTCAAACTTTCGATTAGGTATTTCTTCAGTCACCAATTATTCCACAGAAGTACACTGGTATCACCGAATTTGATAAACATCCCATTAGGTCATTAGTTAGGAAGAAAACTACAGAGATTTCGATTTATTTTTATTAAAAATACTTCGACTAAGTACAAGTTGAGATAAAGGAATGCATAACATTGGTAAGAGATGAATACTCGAAGCAAAACGTAGGAACTATATTACAACTAGGAACATATATATAGAAGATAGTCTACGCATTCATCAGAAGCATAGGAATAATCGTAATATAAGACTTGAGTAAGTTGAAGAATTAAAAAAGTAATAAATTAGCCGAAATCAACGGTGACGAACGATAGTATTATTGTTATAAAAAGAAGAAATAAATTAGCAGAGATCAATGATGACACATGAACTTCTCACACATGCACGAGTCACAGCCTTTCAATAAACCCTTAATACTCTAGATATGATTTGTATAACAAATGTCAGAAAGCAGAAAAAATCGACGACGACACGACACAATCGGAAGGTTAGAAATTTTCAGGTTGCACAGAGGTTGCAGTCAGATTTCCTTCCCAAGCGTTCGCGGTTTACCCAGTCCATTGTGAGTTTGAAAGTTGGTATTGGTGGCGCATGCGTGTTGGCACGATAAGAAAAGTGGCTTCAGACGGTTCCCTGACCGTCAGAAAAAAAACCACAGTCATGCAGCATGGCTATAAGAGCGAATTTTCGAAGAAATAACCACGTTCCTTAATCTTCAAAGTGCTCCAGTTTGAGAACGGAATGAGATATCGCAATTCTGATTTCACCATCGTGTTCAGCGTACAAAAACCTTTAAAATGAGGGGTCACTTGTTAGAAAATAACATTTTGGGGATTTTTGGGTAATTTTTGCGCACTTTAAATGCTCTAATTTGAGAACGGATCAAGATATCTAAAATCCGATTCCACCATCGTGTTCAGCGTGCAAAAACCTTTAAAATGAAGGGTCACTTGTTGGAAAATAACATTTTGGGGATTTTTGGGTAATTTTTGCGCACTTTAAATGCGCCAAAACCCTCCTTAGAGTAGGCCAATTTCGCCCATCTTCGAACTTAGCCTTTCGATTGCCAAGATAGATTTTTTGTGCAAATTTGAGCTGTTTATCTCAATTCTATCGAGAGTTATCGTCTGGAGTGACACATATATATATAAATATATATATACATATAAAAAAGTGTTAAATTTCAGGAATCGTTTTAGAATGGTCTGAAACGGATTTCTATGAAGAAAATTTCCAAAAATTTATATTATTTAAATTTCGAAGCCATTGCAATAGCTTCATTTTCTTTGAAAATTCGCTAACACACCGCGAACGAAGCTATAAGGTCGCAGGCCATCATCCTCTCCACCTCCCCCCCATATCATCCCGCCTTGAACCCAATCGAACTGGTGTGGGGTGATATAAAGGGTAAACTCGCGCGGGAATCTGTTGACACCCCAGTAGGTCAAAAAGAAGTACACCTGAGAAAATATTTCTCTGAGTTCTCTACAGAAAAGTGGGCGAATGTGTGTGGACACGTGAAAAAAATTGAGGCAGTCTACCGTCAAAAAGATCACTTACCTACCTAGTCGAAATGGAGATCGATAGTTTCATCATTAATGTTGGGGGAACTTCTGATACTGATAGCAGTTCCGATGAGGATTCGGATTTTAGCGAATTTTCGAAGAAAAGGAAGCTATTGTTCTCGGTCCAAAATTTTTAAAACTCGAATTTCCGAAAGATTTTTATACCAAAATCCGTTTCAGACCATCCTGAATTCACTGCCGAAAGACACCAAAAATTATATGTATATATATATATTTATATATATATTTATATATATATTTATATATTTATATATTTATATATGTATGTGTCATTCCAGACGATAACTCTCGAAAGAATTGAGATAAAAAGTTCAAATTTGCACGAAAAATCTGTCTTGGCAATCGACAGGCTAAGTTCGAAGATGGGCAGAATCGGGTCACTCTAAGGGGGAGTTTTGGGGAATTTTAGGGGGGGGGAAATTACCCATAAATTCCCAAAATGAAAAAGTCTGACAAGTGACACCTCATTTTAAAGGTTTTTGTACGCTGAGCACGATGGTGAAATCAGAATTGCAATATCTCATTCCATTCTCAAACTGGAGCACTTTGAAGATGAAGGAACGTGGTTATTTCTTGAGATGTTCTTCCTGGTTCGTCTGCTCTAATCTGATAACGGAATGGGATATCGCAATTCTGACTTCACCATCGTGTTCAGCGTTGGAAAATCTACAAACCGAGGTGTTGCTCGGCAAAAAATGGAACAAAAAATTTGTTACGTATCCAATACCTACTCTTCTGGTATTCAAAACATTTTTGATTTCCCCCTCCCCCTCCTTCCACCCCAAATTTTACTTTGCGTAAAACTACTCCTGTTTTAATTTTGTATGGTATCAAGTTGGGAAAACATTGGCCGAAAATTAATTTTCAGAAAATTTTAGGCGGAGGAGGAAGATGCCGAAAACTTCGAAAATTCGCTCTTATAGCCATGCTGCATGACTGTGGTTTTTCTGATTAGGTAGAAGTTTTGTACCACAGTTAAATTACGTAAGTACTAAATAAATGAATAATAATATGTACCTACTAAATAAATAAATAATAAAATAACATTTGTTTCCAATCTTTCCTTTTATACCTACCTACCTTCAAAAAATTTTCCTTATTTACCTCATTGTATCTTTTCAAAAAAGTACTCCTAATTTTCAAGAAAACATTTCACAGAGAAATCCTATGACGCACGCGTTTGCCTGTCAGCTCAAAAGAGTCACGCTCAGGGGTCCGATTTTACAAAAATCGGGAAAATACTACCTTCATTCACTATGGGATTCACTATGACAGTATCGTTTTTTAGAACGAAAAAAGTAAGTTTTTATGACGGTTCACACTCAGCTGGAAAAAGGATTACAGGGGGGAAGTGCTGCCACTGGACAGGGGCAAAACAAAATAAAAAACGGGGAATTCCGTGTTGAAAATGATTTCCACGTTCTCCGTCAGAGGGCAGGGTCGGAAGGCATGGTTACAGGCATTTGTTTATTCACGCCGTTGGAGAAGTTTAGCGAATCAGGGACGTTCCCATACTGGCTTTTTGCCGATATTTTGTATCGATACAGTATCGAATCAAAAGTATCGATAACCGATATTATCGGACCTAAAGTATCGATACCATCAGTATCGAATCGAATGGTATCGAAACGCAAAAAACCATTCAAATCGTGATTGGATTCCTAAATTAATAAAGAATTATTATACTTGTACTTACTTCTTCTGTCCGTTCGTGGACTCTTGGGTCGCTGAATAGATCATATCACATGAAATTGGTCACCAGACAAGGAATAATTTTTGCTCTCCATAATATTGGTCAACGCATGAACAATCTTCTTCTTCTTCTCAGTGTCGATATCGACCTGACTTTAATTGGAAACCACCACCACCAAGCAAAGGTGTTGGTCTTGTAAAGCCAACACCATGGAAGAAGGTCTCCTTCTTCCATGCCAACACACACAACGTCGAGTTACAGCAAGGTACTACTTCTCCATTGACAAAACTGAGTAGGTACTCGGAGTTTCAACATAATAATATTATATGATATTATTATAATATATTATATTATGTTGAAAAATAGACCTTACGAAAATTTAAAATTATATTAGGTACCTAATCTAAAAAGGGAAGTACCCATTCGATACTACGGATTTTCTTTCGATATGAGTATAATATCGGATGATTCGATACTAATACGATACTTGTAGTATCGAAACAAAAGTATCGATACCAATACGATACTTGTAGTATCGAAACAAAAGTATCGATACCTACTCATATCGGTAGTATTGGAACGTCCCGTCCCTATCAAGTATTGCTTATCATACTTTGTTTGGGTCTTTGTGTTGTGTTCAGATTGATTATTTACCTTTATCTCCCTTTTGAGTTCTCTTCGCTGCTACTGAACCCGTTTTCTCTCAGTTACCGTTTCAGGTGAGTTTCATTATACATATTAAGTATTAAATATTATATAGGTATTTCATTTTACCTATCTACCTAGAGCCAGTAGGTACTCCACTTGTGATACTGATCAATCATCGTTTATGGAAATCGGAATATCGTCGGTTGAGTGGAAAGTCCTTTTTTTTGTTGCGAAATCGATTTTTTGGTACCATCGGGTTCGTCAAGAACTCACCTACACGATAGCATAGTTTACCCCTCGATTAGGGCACTTTTAAGGGACCAAAAGAAGGGTAGAATCCTGAAAAATTCGTTAATTTAGGGATTTTTTCGATTTTCTGGTAAAAGTGATTAAGTACCACCTGATCACATTTACCTGTAAACCAAATGGCGTCATAATGATCAAGTACCACATAATAACTTTCAACAGCACGGATGGCCAGTTTCTGTGAGTGAGTGGGAGTAGAAAATGATCAGGTACCTACCACATGATCAATTTTGCCTTTCCAACTTTTCGTATTAAAGTGTCGCTTCTTACTTTTGAAAGTGATCAACTCCATTTTTACTAGAATATTATTACCCTTCGTTTTCATTAGGCGTCATTGTTATGACGAAGTGAACGCCAGCCATCAGCCGTTATTCCCGTTTGCTCGGCCCTGTATTCTCGAATGCTTCCACTGTTTACCTCTTCCAGTCTTGTTATTGTGCATTTTTCATATAAATAGTTTTCATTTTCCTGCTATCAACCTGCTTTGGGGGGAAGTTATTAGTGGCTAAACCTCTGATAAACGCGACTTAAGCTAGGTTCACATGGAGACGCAATTCCGGACGGCAATCCGGCACGGCAACGCATTTGCCGGAATTTTTGCCGCAGAGGCGTTCACATGGCAGCGGAGTCATAACAAAATGCAATAGCAAAAAACAAACAATTGCTCGAACTCCAAACCGCAATATCAACCACATAATGTCGAATTTCAATATGGCTGAACAACCAAACAAGAGAGGTGTGCGCAGTAACCTCCGCGCAGATCCGGCAACGCATCCGACAGCGGAAAATATCTGGAGATTTTGATATAGTATCCAAGGCACTGCGTTGAAATAATCCATTTTGTGTTGGCCAATAGCATTGCAGAACGCATAGCCGTGCCGAGCTACCGTCCGGAATTGCGTCTCATGTGAACCTAGCTTAAAGGTAGGTACTTCATTGATTCTGAAATGAAATGAAATGAAATGAAAATGAATTTATTCCTTCTACAAATACATACAATTTCGTAACAACTGGTTATAATGAAATATAATCTCCCAATAAGGGCAAAGAGCCCACGCTAGGGAGATGAGTTGGTTTGGCAAGATTAAAATTTACCTTATTCTATTGAAAGATTAAAAACAAAAATATTACCTCAAATTAAGTTAAAAATTTCCTCACTACTGCTTGAGTCCAGTCACGGATTGGATCAATTACGGATTTGGAAGCTAGTAAAGCGAAAGACAAATATTATACATAGGAATTATTTTGTTTTACCTAGATCAGGTAGTTCTGTCTGGACAGGAAGTATTTTTTCAAAACCGAACAACAGTTCATTGGCTTCCCCAACAATTGCGTTTTTAATGATACAGGCAGTTTATTGAATGATAAAATTCCTTGATAACAGTAACAGTTTTGCGCTGCTGTTGTGCGAAATAAAGGGAGGGAAATGGAATTGCTGGCTTTGTATCTTGTAGCTATATTATGTTGCGGATGAATAAACAGTTTTTCTTTTAATATTTGTTTCACATTATTCATCTTTAATAACTGAATAAAATTTAAGATTTGCAAAGATTTAAAAATTGGTTCTGAGTGAGCTGCAAATTCGCTTCCACTAACAATTCTAACCAAAATTTTTTGAGTAACAATCAAAGGTTTCAGTGTAGAGTTATATGCTCCACCCCAAGCCGGGAGTCCGTAAAGAAGTACAGATTGTACCAATGCGTAATAAAGTAGTTTCATTAATTTCAAATTTAATATTCTTTTTAAGCGGGAAAATATATAAATAAGTTTGCGGAGCCTTTTATTTACGTAGCCTATATTGGTACACCACTTCATATCACTATCAAAATAGATGCCTAAGTACTTGGTTTTATCAGATCGTGCTACCAGTGGACAATTTAAACAAGTTTGCAAATCACATTTCGACCCATGTAGACTTAATGTTAGATTTGCCGGAGGTGTTGATAGTGATGTCAAAGCAAAAGGAAGCCACACTGTTTTTTTTTAAATTTAAGGTTAATTGATTTTTAATCAACCAAGAGTTGAGTACCTGGAACCCCCTTTCAGCAAGTTGAGCGGTACTAGCCCAATCACCTGAGGAAAAATATATTACTGAGTCGTCGGCGAATAACAATATCTTACCCCCCGTAGGCAGGTAACCGATTTCGTTTACATACAAAATAAAAAATATTGGTCCCAGTACGGTACCTTGTGGGATTCCAAATTCACTCAACGTTCTGATGGAACCCTGAACTCCATTTACCTTGACACACTGTGTCCTTTTGTGCAAGTAACTCCGAACCCAATTTAGGGATCTAGAGTTAATTCCTAAACTATCCATTTTTTCCAACAATTTATTATGCGAAATAGTGTCAAAGGCTTTCATCAAATCGATAAATATTGCTAATGGTTTTTGACCACTGTCCAAATCTTGCATTATTAAAGTATTCAACTGACATGACGCATCTTGAGTGCTTCTGCCTGTACGAAAACCGTACTGGTAGTCATAAATTAGGTTTTTAGTTTCCAGGTATCGTACCAATTGGTGCTTAAAGCATTTTTCAAAAATTTTCGCAACATTACTCACCAAGGAAATAGGCCTATAATTGCTTACATTGCACTTGTCCCCCGCCTTAAACAACGGAAGTACTACAGCCTTTTTCAGACAGTCAGGAAAGACACCAAGTTCAAAACTTCTATTTATTAGATAACACAGTGGTTTCGCGATCTGATCTTTACATTTCTTTAGAACCTCAACGTTGATATTGTCCAACCCTGGTGAAGACCCTCCTTTTAGTCCCGAAATAACTTCCATGACCTCAGGTTCAGTTACAGAGCGCAACTCAAATGTACTGTGTTTTTCCGCTGACAACTGTTGCTTCTGGTTTTCACACGATACTGAATAAGTAGTATCCACTTTAGGCAAATTACGAGCTAAATTTTCACCCACGTTACTAAAGAACTCGTTGAAGATATCAGCACACCTCGTGGGACTGTCACTAGCGTTTACGACCTCCCGGCCATCAGTGATGAAGCGAATTGTGTTGTTCTTTCTGGGTACTTGTATAATATCATTCACTATCTGCCAGACCTTCTTACTATTCCCCTCTACCTTGTTGATTTTATCTTTATAGAAGTTTTCCTTAGCCAGTCGAATAAATTTTTTCAATTTTCTCTGATAATTGTCAAAAAAAATTTTAAAATGAGTATTAAATGGTTGTTTTTTACAAATATTGTAAAACTTTTCTTTACGGCGGATTGAAACCAGTAAACCCTGCGTTATCCAAGGTTTCAGTGGCTTATTTTTATGACTATTATTACGAGCATTACTACTAGAAGCCCTGGATAAACATGTCTGCAACGTAGAAACAAACGAGTCAGTACAAGTATTTACATCCTTATTATGAAAAATAATATTCCACTCTGTCTCAGCCAGCAAATTAATCAATATGTCGTAATCAAGTTTCTTCCTTGGGATAAATTTTGCAGTTTCTTCATTTTTTCCCGGACAGTTCATCTTCAATATTATAGCATAATGATCAGTAATGTTTGTTTTAAGAACGCTAGCACAAATCGCACTAAAATCGACAACATTGCTCAAAATATGATCTATGCACGAACCTGACTGGTTCAAGACCGATGCTGGACGAGTTACAGTGTTTATATATGACAAAAACTTACTCTTCGCGAGCAAGTTTAGGTATTGTTCAGCTTTACTTTCTAAAGGCACGATCGATATTCAAATCTCCTATTATATAAACATTCTGATTGCATGTACCAGTAACTATTCTCTCGAGGTCCAAAAAAAACTGGTCCAAATCATTTATGGTTTTTTCGTGGGATCTATAAATCCCAAATATTGTCGATTTTGTGCTATTTACAGAAAGATCTATCTTTAAAGTACTGCAACCATGAATAAAAACCTCCACAACTTCTACTTCTTTCACTTCCTCTCTTATAAATACTATCGTGCCACTATTTTTATTCACGTTTTGATTAGTTTTGAAGAAGACATAATTGGCCAAACTATATTGCTTTTCAGATAATGCGGTATCACCCAGCCAACATTCAGTCAGTATTATAATGTCTGGTTTATTTATCATGGATGACAAAAGTACAGACAGATGATCTAAGTTCTTTTCGGCACTCCTAATATTCATATGGAATATTAATAATTCATTAAGATTAATTGAATTATTAAAATCATCGACATCATTATAGATTACATTACTTACTACTAAAGATGAATCAACGGTGTTAATATATTCGACCATAACGAAAAAATTAATAATAAATTTCCCTACCCAGTTGCGTTTTCCTACTTATATAGTTCCCTCACTGATTTCATGGAATCCATTTTTCGAAGCTGATCCATATCCGAAATCCAATAGACTCGACTATCGTCCAAATCATTCTTCTTCATGTAAATTCTTCCGCGAGATGTCCAGGTAAACTTGTAGCCGTATTCCTTTCCCAGTTTTCTTGCAAGCCAAAATAAAGAACTGTTATAAGCCGTTAGTCTCTCATTGATGTACAATTTATTATCATTGAAGGATGGATGTATATCTTTAGCCGTGATATGTTCGGAAGCCTTGGATTTCGCTATCCAAGATGTTTTCTGAGATTCAGTAGAGAATTTTAAGATAATCTTCTCCGACGAGGGGTTCAGTGGGTGGGATTTCAGTTTCAGTCTGTATGCCAAATCAAAAACACGATCTTCACTTGAAATTTGCAGTTTGTCAGCCACAATTCGAATTATTTCGCCAACATTTTCATTTTTGGTCATTGGTATACCCTTTAGTTCAATGGTCGTATTCAATGCTGCTTGCTCAATAGCATTTAGTGATTTTTTGGTTTATTATTTTCAATAATGAACCATTGGAATCGAGCATGAAAAAAAAAATTCTTACCCCCCCTCAAAATTTGATGGTTTACGTTTCAAGATATGTAGAATCCAAAACTGCAATAAAAATATTTCTGTCTGTCCGCCGTACGCCGTACGCCGTACGGGCCACTTTTCTTAGTTACCATGAAAAAAAATTGATGAAATTCGGGTTATAGGTTCCGTTCGGCGTCTAGTTGGTCCTCGAAGCTCGACGTTACTGTGAGTCATCTCTAAGGGGTTCAAAATAGGGGTTGCAATTTTCAAAACGCCTATACCATTTTTTTACGTAAATATTTTTACGGTTTTAAATAGTTCTTGAACTTGCGAGTTTTTTAAGACCATCCGGAGCATCGTACGTCCAGCCGTTCGTTCACAGTAAGGCCCCGAAGTTTGCACCGACAGGCATTTTCGACTCCAGTGTGAATGAAATAATTGTATACAATCCAAACCAAATCTCGTAACCAGAGACGCGCCCACAATAGGAATTTGTGAATACGGCCAATCATTGGTAGGGATCACCTGATTATATTGGCGGAGTATGAAGTCGAGTTGGTTGTTCTGTGATATTATTTAATTTGAAAAATGATGGCTCTTTTGGAGTTTGTTGGTAGGTAGTGAAACTTGAACAAACGTTGAAGTATTATTGATGGGTAAATTATTACTACGGTAAATCATTACTCAACGGTAAATTATTACGCAACGGTTCATTATACCATCTACGTAGAAGGGGCTGGAGTTTGTTGGTAGGTACTTTTGCAACTTTTTTCACTCCTCATCAACAATTTCTTTTCAGAACTTCATTATGTGTGTTTCTTTTTGTTAGGTACTGTTTGTCATCGGCAGAACTATTTTAGCAACATTTAACTCGTGATTTAGGTAGGTACCTAGTAACGAGTACGGGGTTAGGTACTAACCTATGGAGTGTCTGCGATCTACATAATATGCATATAATAGAATAGTACATATCATATTATATAGACGGGTTATCTATACATAGAGCTGTGATCTGTAACAGAAGGGTATTCTATACAAAATAATAAACCGTTGTGCAGGGATTTGCAGCGTTTTTAAAGAATTGACTTCTTTATTCAAGCTGTTGTTCTCAATGCGAAGAGATTCGTTTTCTTTCTGTATAACCTTCATTGTGTTATTAATTTCGACCATGGCTTTCTTAGTTTCTTCAAATTTTGAGTTAAAGAAATCCATTGATTTTTTCATTTCGCTCATCTCCTCCAATAGTTTATCCATTTTATAAGACAAGGTAGAATTTGCCGTATCCTTCTCCGATCCACATTCTGTTAAATCATCTGCGTCCTCCTCTTCATCCGCATTTGAGGATTTTGCCTTTTTCTTAGTAATACAGATATCGCACTTCCATGAGTTTTTGAGATCAATTTTCATCTTTTTATAATTCTCTAAACTACTCAGCCGCGTGCATGCTGGATGAAACTTCAGCCTACACAAACTGCAAGATGCAGTTTTTTTCGGCGAAAATAATTCACGTTCGCACTTTGCACAGTCCATGGTGATACAACCTTTCTGAAGTACAGATGGATAGGGAAGCAATCGCGCCCGATAGTATCCTGTCCTGACCGGTGCACAAGCTTCACCCGCAAAGGTAACCGTAACTCACCGGTACCCAAGAGTCCACGAGTGAGACAGACAACAAAACAAAAGAGAGAGACGCTTCGCGATAAGGGGACACACTCACATGAAGTGAACCGTTCGACTGCCCGAACACAACTGTTCTTCTTATTCGCACACCTACTCAAGCTAAGTTCACATGGAGACGCAATTCCGGTCGGCAGTCCGCCACGGCTATGAGTTGTGCAGTTCTATTGGCCAACGCAAAATGGATTATTTCAACGCAGTGCCTTGGATACTATATCAAAATCTCCAGATATTTTCCGCTGTTGGATCCGTTGCCGTATCTGCGCAGAGGTTACTGCACACACCTCTCTTGTTTGGTTGGTCAGCCATATTGAAATTCAACATTTATGTAGTTGATTTTGCGGTTTCGAGTCCGAGCAATTGTTTGTTTTTTGCGTTTGCGTTTTGTTATGATTCTGCTGCCATGTGAACGCCTCTGCGGCGAAAATTCCGGCAAAAGCGTTGCCGTGCCGGATTGCCGTCCGGAATTGTGTCTCCATGTGAACCTACCTTTAGGTTCAACCTATATCCTCACAAATAAGTCTGTATGTTGGTGTTTTTCCAGTTTTGATTGGACTGGTGTGCGGCTGGTTTCTAACGCGTGATTAGAGACTGAAAAAAGAGCTTCACGAATCAATTTCAATATCGAATTACTTAAGCTAGGTTCACACGGAGTCATTCAATTCATTTTTCAAATTCATTTTTTATTACTCCAAAAACTGGGAAATTGACTTAAATCACCGTAAATTTGTATGAGTATCAGCAGGTGAATCTAGACAATTAAATGGCTCTACCAGTGATCAATGATAATCTGTTTAAACAAAGCCGAGCTTAATTCGTGTTTTTGGAGGCCAAAATTGGTGGAAACTTAAAAAAAAGCTATTTCAATAATTGCACATGAAAGAAACAACAAATGAACAGCCAACATTCCTGTAGGTATGTCCAATAGAATAATAAACCCATGTGACAAGGACTGTGCAGCGTTTTGATTCTAAAATTTCTATTAGTTTTAATTCTAAAAAATATCTAGTTTTGATTATAAACGCTGCGAAGTCCTTGTCACGTGGTTTTAATTATTCAATTGGACATACCTACAGAAATGTTGGCTGTTCATTTATTGTTTCTTTCGTGTGCAATAATTTAAGTAGCTATTTTTTATGGTTTCCACCAATTTTGGCCCCCAAAAACACGAATGAGGCTCCTGTTTTTCACAAATTATCTTTCATCACTGATATTGGCATTTAATTGTCTTGAGTCACCTGTTGATTCTGCTTCTATTGTCATTATGCAAATTTATGGTGATTTTAGACGATTTCCCAGGCTTTTGATTCATAAAAATGAATTTAGGGTTCTGAACCTTTGTTACAACTTCAATTCTTCACTCCATGATCAAAATCAACTTCACATTCGGTTTCCTTGTCCTAAAAAACGTGGAAAACGATACCTCACAAGCCCACGTTGACTAAAACTTCAACAAAACTCGAAAACCCCTATTTTTACACCCAATTTCCTCCCCATAACACCCCTGTGTGTATTCCGATCGGGCTGCTGAGCTTCGGAGCACAACTAGGACCCAGATGTGTTCCCAAACTGTGTACAGAAACGATTTTAGACCAAAATTTAACGTAAATTGTTGGCTGAAACTTCGTTAGAACCTCAATGTTTCACTCTGGTCAAAATCAACTTCATATTCGGTCTTCTCGCCCTAAAAAAACGTGTAAATAGACACCTCACAAGGCCATGTTCACTAACACCTCGAAAAACCCAATTTTTACACCTTTTTTTTCACCCATAACACCCCTGGGTGTGTTCCGATCTGGGTGCCGAGCTTCGGACCACAACTAGGACCCAATTGGAGCCTGTGTGCGAAAGAACGACTTTTTTTAGACGAAAAATAAAGTAGATATGCATGATACGGCGGACGGACATTGCATTTTTGGAATTTACGCACCTTGAAACGTAAAAGAAAAAATTTTGAGGGGGTGTTATACAAATTTTTGCTGAGCGAACACATATAGGTGTATTGTTCACAGAATAATGAACTAAAATGAGCCACCTTTTTTTAAAATATCACCAAAGTTGATGTTGCTTTACATCAACACCGGGCTATTAAACGATTGGAACATCCTGGAGGGTATTCCGGGAATATCATCAATAATAGTGCCAGAATAACTGTGCAGCATGAAGTTTTCAGGACGGAGAGTGGCTTCCCCGAAGAGTGGGAGAAGTGCCTCTACCAGCTCCAAAGGCGTGATCCAGTCTTAGTTTTATATCTACTGTGGATCCCAGTGACGCAGGAATGCCAAAACAAAAATTCTAATTCCCCTCCAGGCCTGACTGGCCCACGTGCCATGTTGTGGGTTACTCCCCATTGAGAATTTGCAAATTCAACTTTGGTAGTATCCTCAGGATCATGATTTAATAAACGACTCTGATTTTTTATTATGTATCACAATCTTGTAATTGTCACAAATATATCGCGTTTTAGCGAATTTTCGAAGAAAAGGAAGCTATTGTTCTCGGTCCAAAATTTTTAGAACTCGAATTTCCGAAAGATTTTTATACCAAAATCCGTTTCAGACCATCCTGAATTCCCTGCCGAAAGACACCAAAAATTATATGTATATATATATATATTTATATATATATTTATATATATATTTATATATATATTTATATATTTATATATGTATGTGTCATTCCAGACGATAACTCTCGAAAGAATTGAGATAAAAAGTTCAAATTTGCACGAAAAATCTGTCTTGGCAATCGACAGGCTAAGTTCGAAGATGGGCAGAATCGGGTCACCTTAAGGGGGAGTTTTGGGGAGTTTTAGGGGGGGAAAATTACCCATAAATTCCCAAAATCCAAAAGTCTGACAAGTGACACCTCATTTTAAAGGTTTTTGTACGCTGAACACGATGGTGAAATCAGAATTGCGATATCTCATTCCATTCTCAAACTGGAGCACTTTGAAGATGAAGGAACGTGGTTATTTCTTGAGATGTTCTTCCTGGTTCGTCTGCTCTAATCTGATAACGGAATGGGATATCGCAATTCTGACTTCACCATCGTGTTCAGCGTTGAAAAATCTACAAACCGAGGTGTTACTCGGCAAAAAATGGAACAAAAAATTTGTTACGTACCCAATACCTACTCTTCTGGTATTCAAAACATTTTTGATTTCCCCCTCCCCCTCCTTCCACCCCAAATTTTACTTTGCGTAAAACAACTCCTGTTTTAATTTTGTATGGTATCAAGTTGGGAAAACATTGGCCGAAAATTAATTTTCAGAAAATTTTAGGCGGAGGAGGAAGATGCCGAAAACTTCGAAAATTCGCTCTTATAGCCATGCTGCATGACTGTGGTTTTTTTCACTATTTCTTCTTATGACTCCTTTGTCATTAGGCGCATTTAACACCCCACCAGACGCATTTGGAAGATATCTCGTCAAACTTCTTTGGCCAGAAACAGGACTGTTCATGTTCACGCTGGTTCGTGCAGGTCACGTAGCGTCTGCAGTCGCCTGGGAGTGGTGTCGATGAACCTTCCTTGCACTTTGCGTGATCATACCTGCCCATTTTATACTGTTATTATTATCACTATTATTCCTCTATACAGTATGGTAGAAAAAGCAATGAAGGACTATATTTTTCTGTTGTTTTTTATTATTAATTATTATTTTAGTTACTATTCCATAGTGGTGGATGTAAGTTTGGTGTGGCCCAAGTCAAATTCCCGTAAGGGGCAACCTTTATGCGTAAAAGTCAGGAAGTGATTGTTGCTGCAGTTTAGACTAGTATGCCCCATTCAACCTAGACAATTTTTACAACGCTAAAGGGCGGTAAAAGCCAGGAGGTGGTTGTTGCTGCATTTCAGTCTAGTATGTCCCATGCAACCTGGCCAATGGTTACGAAACCAAAAGCAGTCCAATTCACCATTAATTTTTGTAAAATCCTGATTTTTCATGCAACATCTTTGTATCATGTGGTCAGCTGCATGAGAAAATGACGAAGTTAATCAAAAAGAATGTTTTATCAGGTGGTCCAACCAAAAATCTCAAGTCAGCTTTCCGGAATTTGAAAATTATGGAGATACTTCTGATACGGTTAGCGCGGCAGAAAAGTAGATGTAGGATTTTTTTTTAATGTTCAACTAACTAGGGCTAGGTATGTATAGGTGTAACTATTTTATTCAATCAAACCTATAAACCCCGTTTTCGTGGTTTTGAGAGTGGGTTAATTAGAGGGACTCTGTTGAATGGGTGAACGTGTCCAAAAGAACGCATCCCACAAGTGCGTGAACTGGTGGGAGCTAACTCTTGGAATTGAACGCATCTTGAGCCTAGTCCACACTTGTAACATTCTCCCGTATCCGTATCCGTTGCACCGGGTCACTGGTGTGGACGGGCAAACGTTGCTTTGATCCGTGTCAAAATCATGACATGCAGCGGGCCTGAACGCCAAAAAGGCGGTTTTTCGCAGTCACATCAAAGGTACAGATGTGGACACGATGGCATGGGGTGACCGCGAGTGTGGACGGGCGCCTCGCCGCCTGTGTCATAGTTCCTTGATCAGTTGTATTCTACACTTCGCCGTGTCGTCAACCCGTGTTCACTTTTTTGATACGATACGTTTGATGACACAGGATAAATTAGTGGTTGAAAAACGAGGGTGGAATCGCATCCTTGGCACAGGACAACACGCAACGGTGACACGGATACGGGTGAATGTCACAAGTGTGGACCAGGCTTTATACTGGAGGCCGCAAAAAGACATCAGAAGAGGGCGTTACATCACCCTGTGATCGACCCCACTCCAAAGTAATGCTGAACAATGATTCCGGGGTGGATTACTTCCAGATTGCGGACCCACAAAGCATGTCTTTTTCAAGTTTTTCTCACTGTTTCCCTCGTAAAAAAAAAAGGTCAACTCTCGTTAACAGAGTTAACTCAGGTTAAATAAAGTCAAGTTAAATAAAGTTAACTCAAGAATGACCGCCCCTAAGTGATGCAAAGATCGATGGACTCACCGGCATGAAGCTTTGCTGCCCCACCATTCGAATATACACTCTCGAGTCTTCATGTCGAATTTGTTGCGATACCAACTGCAATCCTTTACTTCCCATCGCTCTAATAAAGAAGAAAAGAAGTCAATATGTAAGTCAATCCTTAACGTGATTGAGTAATGTGAGGACTTGAGGGACGGTTAGAGGTAGGGTTGCCAGATCTACGATAATTTATAGTATCCTATTTATTTGATTGATTGCAATCAATAAAATCAATCAGTCTGCATTGCGCATCCATGTGAACCCTGCTTGACTTCTTGCAGACTTGTTTCTGATACACCCTGTCTACAGGTATGTTCGACCAAGAGAATCTGACAATCCTAGCTGGAGGCAGCTTGCGGTGGTTAGGAAAGGTGTAAGAATGTGTGAAGATATTGTAAACTCACGATCTTGACACTGCAAATATTGACTGCACGATACCGGATGATTCTTCCTTTCCCTCCCTTCGCACTCAATCGCCAGACAGGTCGCATTAGCGAAAGGCACGCACTGCCTCGTAACGCTGTCGAATCTGCAATTCAATCTGATTTTCAATACGAATATCTCGAAACTAGGTACTTCTCACCATTGTAAAAGAAATTATTAATCCGGCAAAGCCCGCACAAACTGTTGGGTGAATACTTAGCTCAACTCTTTTTACCAACCAGTTGTTTTTTGAAGGGCTTTTCAGGCCTACAGTAGGGTGGGTTTTTTTTTTACATTCAAATGAAACTGAACTAGACATGAAAGAAAGAAAACGCGAAGAAACCAAGAAGCAACACTTAAAGACACTTAGTGTTGATAAAAAGAAAGAAAAAACAAAAATAAAAATAACGAATTCAACTCACAACACAAAACAATCAAAACATGTGTGTCGATATGAGTACGGTATGGATACTTTTCTTTCTATACCAAGAGTATTTTAGTATCGATACTTCTCTTTCGATACCAAGTGGTTTGGTTTCGATATCGGTCAGTACCGAATCGAAATCGAGTATAAGGTTTAGGGTTAATGATAACCCTGAAGCTGGGTTAACATTCACAAGTAAATAAGGGGCCAAACCCCTTACTGAGGAAACCAAATAAGTCCATCCGATGAAAAGAAGAATAAAGAAGTAAAGCTGGCTTCACAATGACGCGTAATCGACATAAAACGTGTGAAACTCAAACGCGTAATTGAATTTGATTGGCTCATCAGGTTACGCTCTTAACGTGCGAAAACTTTTGAACCAGAGTGTCCAAGATTTTAAAAATCCAGATATTTACGAGCTTTACAGATTTGTGCGTGGGTTCTGTGCATGGATCTGTGCAAGAAGAGGCTAGAGTACAGGCTATATCTCGACAATTAAGCTCTTTACGTCCATAACTAGTGTTGGCCATGTGAACGGTTTGAAGTTTTTACGCGCTTTACATAAACCTTTATGGCCTTCGCATTTTACGTGCTTTATGTCTGTGGTGATGATAAGACTGAGGTAGGTGAGGTTTGGGAAGGTGAGTTTGAGAAGGAGATGTCGGATATATGAGGTAGGTGGCATCCAGAAAGGCTTATCACAACATTGGCTAGGCCAGAAAGGTTACCACCACGTTGGATACTAGAGGGTATGCCCAGAAAGGTTATCACCACATTGCACCAGAAAGGTTTATCACCACGTTAGGATCTTTTATGAGAGAGATGTCGAGGAGAAGGGTAAGGCGAGAGAGAGAAGGCGTGGAGTTTGAGTGAGATCAGTAGAATGACGAGCCAAGCAAGGAGGGTGCCTTATAAAGGCGCCTCTACCCTCCCCCTGTCCTCCGACAGCCATTGAGGGAGGCTGCCTGGTTGCGTCCCTCATGTGATGTAGCTCGCCTTCTCCTTGGCTTTATTGGAAACAACCTTAAATGTACAATTTTGAGTCAATGTCAATTTACACGTATGTGGACCCAGCTTAATTGACATATAACACGCAGAACTCAAACGCGTAGTTGAATTTCATTGGCTCATCAGGTTTACACTCTTTGTGACGACTTTTGAACCAGTGTCCAAGATTTTTTAAATCCATATATTTACGCACTTTACAGATCTGGGCTTTGGTTCTATGCAGAGGGAGGCTGAAGCACAGGCTATATCTCAACGATTAAGTACATGCTTTGTGTCCATGACTGGTGTTGTACATGTGACGTTTTTGCGTGATGTTTACGTGGTTTGACGTTTTTACTTCACGTTTGTTTACGTGGTTTGACGTTTTTACGAGCTTTGCACGAACCTTTACGGCCTTTGCGTTTTACGTGCTTTACGTCAATTACTCGTCAAGGTGAACCCAGCTTAACTGACACAAAATGCACAGAACTCAAACACGTGATTGAATTGGTCCAAGACCAACAAAAGTCCAGATATTAGAGAGTTTTCACAAAGGTTTGACTACTAGCTCGTTGATGGGCTAAGGCCTACGTACGAAGGAAAGTGCAAACTGCGCATGCGCACGTTTGGGTGGGAACGACCTAACTTAGCTCGTCAACGCTGGATGCCACCCGTCTACGTAAACGACCTAGCACTAGGTCGTATGGGCCGTTTCCTGTACTAACCTTCCACCAAGGAAACCTCATCGTATGGATTGCCTTCTTCCATGGCATTTGTGATTATTTGTTTGTGTTGTGTACGTGTACCTGATAGCGTGCGTCTTTTTTGTCTCGATTTTTGGTTTTTCTGCTGTATAAAAACCCTACATTTCTATATTTTTTTGAAAACAGTATTAGGAAATATTTCTGTAACCCTTGAAGACTGGAAAATGTCAATAAACTCTACCTGGCTAATTTGTCTATGTCTATGGACAACCTTACTGTTTTTTGGTTAATAATGTCTACTTATTAGCCACTAATTTTTGCCAAATAACTTGAATTAGCCAAACCTTTAGTTTTTTGGCTAATTTGTCTCGTGTCTATGGACAACCCTACATTATTTTCCATTTGAAAATAGTAATAGGAAATGTTTCTGCGATCCTTTAAGGCTGGAAAATCTTAATTAATTGCACCTGGCTAGTCTATGAACAACCGTATAATTGTACTAGCGAAGATGAAAACTAAAAACAGCTTTTTAAACTGAAATCTTCAAGTGATGAGAATATGATGAGAACAGTTCAACGTTAACGTAGTGTCACCCATCGAATCAGCTTAGGTCGCTCAACCACCTAACTTTCACGACCTTAGATCTTTTCACGATCTAAGAGGTTAGCATCCGGTTTTTCCCCTTAGATCGTTAGCCCGGAGATCCTTAGTCCGCCAACGACCTAGTGGCCAAACTTGTGAAAACTCTCTATTTACGCACTTTACTGATCTGCGTGTGGGTTCAGTGCAGACCCCAGGTTGGAGCACAGGCTATATATCTCGAGATTTACGCTCTTTATATCCTTAACTAGTGCTGTCCATGTGAACGGTTTGACTTTTTTATGCGCTTTACACAAAACTTTACAGCCTTCGTGTTCTGCGCACTTTACGTCGATCACGCTTCAGTGTGAACCCAGCTTTAACCCTGAGATCGTATAAGTACTGCTATCACTGTTCAATATTCCAGTAGGTCACTTTCCGCAGCGTTTCATGTTTAGTTCGGTTTAGGGTTTACCATTGTACTATTCACGTTCCTCACCGTTATCAGTGTCAGTCATGTCACCCCCAAAAAGCAAAGTACTTACCTATGGCCTTATTTTCAAAAAAATATAGAGCTGTTTCAGTATGTCGTGTTTGCAGTGCCAAGGTGAAATGGAATGGTAAAATTAACAAGAGGGAAAACACGAGATTTAGGGCGGAATTCATAGTCGCTCCTCAAGGTGAGAAAAATCTCACCTCAAACCAAGGTGAGGTTCAGCTCAAGGGAGGGCGTCCGTATTCATAGTGCAACTGTACTGATGTGGAGGGTGGCCTCGGCTCACGTTTTTCTCAAGGCCGGCCTCAAGGTGGGTTGGGGAGGATTGGTGTCTAGAGCAAGCCAAATGAAGCTCTGTGGACATGTTTGGTGAAGTTCCATAGGGATTGTTCGCCACGACCAAGCCAAGACAGATAAAAAGGGTATGAAAACCTGTTTCACTTGCGTTTTGTGTTCTGTGTTCTAAGAGCAAATTGCTTTCCAGAAAAACACACATTGTTCTGTGTTCAATCTTTTTTCGAAAATGAATAAAAAAACGCTGCTAATCCCTGCACAACGGTTTATTATTTTGTACAGAATACCCTTCTGTTACAGAGCACAGCTCTCTTCATTGATAACCCGTCTATATTACATCATATATTTTATTCTATAAATATTATGTAGATCGCAGATCCTCCGCAGGTTAGTACCTAGCCCCGTAGTCGTTACTAGGTGCCTATCTAAATCACGAGTTAAATGTTGCTAAAATAATTCTGTCGATGACAAACAGTACTGTGATGAATTTAAAATCCTCATCACGGTGGCGTGGAAGGTAGGAGGATGAGTGAGATTTTACCTAGGCGGCTGTAGTCAACCGTTCATCTAGGTAAAGGAAAGGAAAGGAGGAAAAGTCGCAGGCGGCTGTAGTCAACCGAACATCTACGACTTGGGAGGAGAGAGAGGTGGATGGGTGAATTTTACCTAGGCGGCTGTAGTCAACCGTTCATCTAGGTAAAGGAGAGGAAAGGAGAGGTCCCTTGTCTAGGCGGCTGTATTCAACCGATCATCTAGACAAGGAGGAGGAGAGGAGGTGAAATTCTCAGGCGGCTGTAGTCAACCGATCATCTGAGAAGGGAGGTAAGAGAGAGAAGAGAGAGCTGGTTAGAGGAAGTGTCGAATGAAGCTTGAGCTCCAGGATCCAGGGTTTTATAGGACTTGGGGGCCTCTCCCTCCAACTCCTTGCAAGGAGCTGGTAGTGGGGCCCCAGGTTGAGCAACCCTGGGTTCTGTCGCCTGTGTCCCCACTCATATCTTTATTTACGGAGCTTTAGTTTGGCGTTTGGATATTGGTGAGAACTTAATATTATAGGAGTGTTCCCGGGAGGGACTCACGACAGAGGTCCCCCCAGTTTGAACCAATATGTGTGGAGCTGAAGGCGCAAGGTGACAGGAGCTGAGGGCTACGGCAAACAAGAGGTGGTGCTGAAGGCGCAAGGTGACAGGGGCTGAGGGCCGGTGCAAACAAGTGGTTGAGCTGAAGGCGTGTCTTAAGTCTAGGAGTAACATGGTATAGTAAGCATAGGTAGTATTAACATGGTATAGTAAGCGTAGGTAGTATAGTAGTAAGCATAGGTAGTAAGCATAGGAAGTAAGTAGTATTAACATGGGCGAGTGGTGCATGGATAATTACAGATGGGTGGGTGAGAGATGATGAGGAAAGATGTGGAGTTACAATGGCTTATAAGATATACGGTGTGTAGAAGGTTTATAAGTCTAAGAATAAAGAAGAAATAGGAAATATTTACAGTACTGTAGAAGGTATAGTAAGATGGTGGTCGGTATGTACAAAATTTACAGTGTCACAAATTTACAATATGTACAATGGTCGAGGCGTTGGGGTTGGGGTATAATGAGAGAGTGCGGAAATCCGCCGGTCCCTGGGTATGGATAGGGTGTGTCGGATTGGTATGGGTGTGGGTGTGGTGTGTGTGCAGTGTGAGGGGAGGTGGGTGATGGGTAAGATGGGTGCCACCCTCCAACAGTCTTCACGTTGGTGAAGACTGCTAGAGGGGTCCCTTCACTGCCAGGGTGGCGGTGAAGGGGGAGAGCTGTTGGGAGCCGGTACCCGGTACGTCGCGGAGCGAGGCGACGATGTCGGGGTCCGGTGGTTGAGACGGAGGTGATGTGTGTTGTTTGTGGCGTGGGGGTGGGCGAGGGATTGGTGTGGTGTGATTGGTCGGGGAGGACTGGGGCTGGTTTGCACCGTGCCAATGGCACGGTGTGGGGCTTCCCGTCAATTAACAGGGTAGCGGTGGATTGTGTCGAGCGGATGACCTGAAAGGGCCCGGCATAAAGTGGTTGGAAAGTTTTATGGATGCCGGGCTCTTTCAGGTACATGTGTGTGGTGGTGAAAAAGCGTTTGGGATAAGTGGTGTCGTTTGTCGGTGTTGTTGAGTGTAGCGGCTCCCTGTTAATTGACGGTGTGTGATTTGGGGTGAAAATGTCGGCTGGTAAACGTAGTGGGTCTTTAAAGGCATTTTGTGCGGGGCTGGTTTGGTCTGATGGACGGGCTGATGTGCGCAGGCTGAGCAAAATGTAAGGAAGGGATTTTGTCCAGGAAGGGGAATCGGCTGATGTAGAAATGGCCTGCTTGAGGACCGAGTGCCACCGCTCTATTTTCCCGTTGGATTGGGGATGGTACGGGGTAGTGTGGATTTTTTGGATTCCGAGGGAACGTAGTAAATCGGAAAAGTGGGCGGATTCGAACTGCCTCCCTTGATCGACCGTGACTGTTCGCGGACAACCGTAACGGCTAACCCATTGGGTGAGGAAAGCCGTCGCGACGGCGTCCGCGGTGATGTGGGCGAGCGGGATGCACTCCACCCAGTTGGTGGCACGATCGATCATCGTGAGGCAGTATTTCTTCCCCTCGGACGGGGGAAGGGGGCCCACTAAGTCCAGATGTACATGTTCCCACGGGAGGGAGTCGGGGATGGTTTGAGGGGGAACATGGGGGTGGGCCGAGACCTTGAATCGCTGGCACTTCTGGCACCCCAGAACCCAGTTACGAATATCTGTGTTCATGTGGGGCCAGAAGTACCGCGTTTTGATAAGGTCTCGGCTAGCCCTGATGCCAGGATGGTGGAGGGAATGGTAGTGGAGGAACAACTGCCGCCTCAGTTCCGGTGGGACGTAAGGGCGCGGTGAATCGGCCGTTACGTCGCACCAGAGGTTGAGGGGCGGCAGCTGTTCCAACTTGGATGTGGAAATGAGGTTGGAGAGGGCTGGGTCAGTGGAAGGGTTTTGTTTGTTTCTGAGGGATTGGGGGGAGGGGAATGGCAGTAGCTCCGCCACCGGCGCGGGGGTAGGGGTGGGTCGGGAGAGCGCGTCCGCCACGCAGTTATCAGCCCCCGGCAAGTATCGGATATCGGACGTGAATTGTCCGATAAACTCGAGTTGCCGGAGGCGACGCGGGGAGGCGGATTTGCGGTTTTGGAGGAGGGCGTGGGTCAGGGGCTTGTGATCGGTGATGACAGAGAACTGCCTGCCCTCCACGAAGTCACGAAAGTGCTTGATGGCTTCGTGGATGGCGAGGAGTTCTCTGTTGAACGTGGAGTAATTTTTCTGGGTGGGGGACAATGTTTTCGAGAAGAAGCCTAGGGGCTGGGGGGCGGCGCCGGTGTGCTGGTGGAGCACTGCCCCGATGGCCCAGTCGGACGCATCGGTAGTGATGGAAAGGGGAGCATGGGGATCGGGATGGGCTAATAGAGCGGCGTCTACTAGGTCCTGCTTGCAAATTTTGAAGGAGGAGGTGAGTGGGGGGGTCCAGGTGATGGGGCGGTTGTCATTTTTTTTTGAGGGTTGGGGGATGGCGTGTATCAGTGGCTGTTGATGTTGTGCTGCGTGTTTTATGTGTCTGCGGTAAAAATTTAACATACCCAGGAAGCGGCGGAGTTCCGTCACAGTGCGGGGTTGTGGAAAATCAATGATGGCGTGGACCTTGTCCGAGAGGGGCTTGATGCCTTCGGACGAGACTTGGTGGCCGAGGCAGCGGACGGAGGGTTGGCCGAGAACGCATTTTTCGGTGTTAACGAGCAGGCCCTTGGCGGAGAAGATGTCGAGGATCTGTTGGAGATGGTTGAGGTGTTCTTCTGGTGTTCTGGAGGCTACAAGGACGTCGTCGAGGAAGCAAAAGACGAACGGTAGGCCTCGCAGGATGCTGTCCATATAGCGCTGCCATGTCTGTGCTGCGTTCCTCAACCCGAAGCCCATTTTCACGTATTCGAATAAACCGAACGGGGTAATGATGGCGGTTTTCGGGACGTCGGGGGGGTGGATGTTAATATGATGGAACGCTCTGGAAATGTCGAGGGTAGAGAAGATGGTGGTACCGTGGAGATGGGACGAGAAATCCCGTAGGTGGGGAACGTTGTACAGGTCAGGTGTAGTTTTAGCGTTTAAGCGCCGGTAGTCCCCGCAGGGGCGAATATCCCCATTGGGCTTCTGCACGATGTGGAGTGGAGAAGCCCAAGGGGATTTCGAGGGGCGGATGATACCGTCGGCTATTAGTTTGTTGAAGTGCTGTCGAGTTTTTGATAGTTGAAGAGGGTGGAGTCGTCGGGCCTTCGCTGTGATGGGGGGGCCTGAAGTCTCGATGTGATGTTGGACGGTGGAGATGTGGGCAGAGGGGCGGCGCTGGGGGCGGTAGTTGAGGAGGAGGCGTTCAAATTGTGTGGGGGGGCGGTTTATTGCGTGAATAAACCCGGGTATGGGTTTATTGGTTTGTGGGTCGATCAGGCGCGCATTCCGGACGTCGACCTGGAGGCCGAAGTAGGCGAGGAAGTCGGCCCCCAGGATCGCCTTCTCCACGTCCGCCACGGTGAAGTCCCACTCGTACGCGAGACCGCTCATGTGAACTGATGAGCGGTATGTCCCGTACGAGGGGATGGTGGTGCCGTTGGCGGCGTAGAGAAGCTGCCGGTGGCAGCGCGCCTGACGCCGGAGGATGTTGTTGGGGAAGATTGAAAGCGCCGCCCCTGTGTCCACCAGGAAAGGTATGTTAGTTTTCTTACAACGCAAGAAAAGTCGCTGGTGGGTCGGAAGGGTGTTTTGCAGGATTGCGGAGGTGGGTATCTGTGCTGGAGGTGGTCGGTCCGCTTCGAATGAAACGTGGGGCGTTTTTTTGCCGTTCCGGAGGGGGGGAACGGTGGTGTCGGTAGGGAGGTTGGTCCGCTTTGTAGGAGGTGGGTTGGTCCCGCTCCGGGGAGGGGGAACGGTAGTGGCGGCGTGAGGGGTGGCTGCCCTGGAGGCGGGCGTGGAGGGGTCGTTCCGTGGTGGGGGAACGGTAGCGGCGGCGGGAGTTGCGGCCGGAAGGGTGGCTGCCCTGGAGGCGGGCGTGGAGGGGACGTTCCGAGGTGGGGGAACGGTTGATGGCGGGGTGAGGGTTTTGGCGGCGCTGGCAGGCGCGGCCGGGAGGTTGGCGGCCGTGGCGGCGGCGTAGGAGGGGTAACGGGGCTTCGTGGTGGTGGTATGAATGCGGGCGGGGGGGGGTTGGTCATGGTCCCCCCCGTGTTGGCGAGGAGGGGGGCCCGCCGGGTTTACCGGCGGGCGTCCGCGTTTCCCTGCTTAGGGGTGAAGGAGCAGGGGGGCTGGCATTTGCGGGCCTCCCCACCGAAGTTGACATGATAGAAACATCGGTGGGGGGGGTCCGCTGGGAGGTAGGTGTTGGTGGTGGGGCGGTTGGAGGTGGAGGGGCGTGCAGCGGCTGGGGACCGCCCTCTGCGCTGGCGAGGAGGGGATGCGTTGCGGCGTTCGGGTGAGCGCTGGTGGCGGCGGTCGGCTGAGGGGTCGCGTTGGCGATCTGTCGAAGCGGGGCGACGTCTGTCGAGGGAGGGGGGCCGGTTGCGGTCTCGGGACTTGGTGCGGTCCCGTAGAGGCGGGGGGTGACGTGGCGTACGTACTTCGCCGACGGTGGCCGCTGCGGCCAAGTCGTGAACGGTATCCGCGAGTTGCAGGAGGGGCTCGTCGGGACCGTCGAGGTGGCTGGCCAGGGCCATCTGTATGGGGTGGGGGAGGGCACGTAACCAGAACGTACGTGCGATGTCAGCGGTCATAATACCCTGCAGCTGGTGTCGCAGCCGTCGGTAGAGGTGGGAGGGCTTGAGGTCGCCGAGGTGTTGAGGTTGGGAGAGGGCGGCGACTCGGGCGATCTTCGACGGCTGGTAGATGTTGATGAGGCGGCTGCGGAGGTCGTCGTACGCAGCGGCGGCGTCGGGGGAGATATCCGAAGTCTGGAGCAGGATATCGTATGGCAGCAGCGAAATGATCCGGGAATACCGAGTTTTCTGGCTGCGTATGTTAGCGGCCGAAAATGCAGCGTCCACTTGGAAAAACCATAGTGCGGGGTCGTGTGCGTAGAAGGGGGGCAGCGACAGAGGGAAAGCTGCGGACGCCGTCATGACGTCGGTGGCGGCCGCGGCCGTAGCGGCGGCGGTGGCTGCGGTGGCTGCTGCGGATGCGGAGGAGCCGGGTGGTGAGAGGCTGGTGAAGGGGTTGTCGGCGTCAGTCGTCGCAGCGGTCGGCGGCTGCAGCAGGGACGGCCGGAGGATCGGCGGCGTCGGTGAGTTCGGGTCCATGTCTGTAACTAAAATTCAAAAATTTGAGGTAGTTTTGAATTTTGAAATTCGCAATCGGCGGAAGCGGAGGTGCGTTGAGTTGAGAGGTGAGCGGTGAGGTTGGGCCAAGAATTGCGAATTTACACTGACTGTTTGAAAGCTGAATTTAAAATAGGGGACACCGAACTAGACTGGGGCGACACATGAGGTGGGTAGGAAGAAGGTTGAGTGAACGTCGGGTTCACCACTGTGATGAATTTAAAATCCTCATCACGGTGGCGTGGAAGGTAGGAGGATGAGTGAGATTTTACCTAGGCGGCTGTAGTCAACCGTTCATCTAGGTAAAGGAAAGGAAAGGAGGAAAAGTCGCAGGCGGCTGTAGTCAACCGAACATCTACGACTTGGGAGGAGAGAGAGGTGGATGGGTGAATTTTACCTAGGCGGCTGTAGTCAACCGTTCATCTAGGTAAAGGAGAGGAAAGGAGAGGTCCCTTGTCTAGGCGGCTGTATTCAACCGATCATCTAGACAAGGAGGAGGAGAGGAGGTGAAATTCTCAGGCGGCTGTAGTCAACCGATCATCTGAGAAGGGAGGTAAGAGAGAGAAGAGAGAGCTGGTTAGAGGAAGTGTCGAATGAAGCTTGAGCTCCAGGATCCAGGGTTTTATAGGACTTGGGGGCCTCTCCCTCCAACTCCTTGCAAGGAGCTGGTAGTGGGGCCCCAGGTTGAGCAACCCTGGGTTCTGTCGCCTGTGTCCCCACTCATATCTTTATTTACGGAGCTTTAGTTTGGCGTTTGGATATTGGTGAGAACTTAATATTATAGGAGTGTTCCCGGGAGGGACTCACGACAAGTACCTACCTAAAATGGCAAAAAGAAACGCAAATAATGAAGTTCTGAAGGGAGATTGTTGATGTGGAGTGAAAAAAGTTGCAAATTAAAAAAAAATTAATTTTATTATAATGGGCCGGAAGAGAATTATTTTCTCAGAAGAAAAAAACCCTATTTAACACCGCTGTTGAAAATACAAGAATATTGTGGACTGGAAAAAAAGGAAATGCTGCTCAAGGAAAAAAAACAGAGATAACACAAAATGTTGAATAACCTATTCAAGTTTGAGTTAATAGTAATATTTTTTTATAGTTTTGAATATATTTAAAAAAATTTCAGGATGTTTCTACATCTTTTATATCTTTATATATCTCTTAAAGCGTGGTGGTGGGTTTACAATATAAAAAGTTCATTTTATAATTAAAAAATTTACGTATTGAAATATTAAAACGCATATTAATAATTAGTAATTTCTTCTAAATGAATCAGTTGGTTGATTTTGCGGAGGAGTAGGAACCTAATCATAGGGGGATGGCACGACGTCGTTATCTTCTGACGTCCTACTGTTTTCCTCACATATTCCAGTGTTCTATAAAATGGATCATGCTGGGATGGTGCGAACCGTATGAGTCAGATTGTTTGTAATTCAAAATATAAACAGGCCTCTGAGGTGCATTCCCCATGGAATATTAACAGTACCAATACGTCAACCACCATTTCTTTGTTGAAGCGAAATCTCCATCTGAATTGGCCGTCATCATATTTTTCCATTGGATTTTGGAGGTCTCGGATGTACTTATCCAGATAACGAAAAACAGGCTGATGAAAACGGAGGTACGGACGTACTTCTATGCATGTGCTTTTTGTGTGTATACAGGGTTCGTTCTTACCGGTTAGGAACTCGGGCCAGCTGATTTTCCATCTTATCATCCCAATTGAATATCCTATGCGTAATCCATTATTGGTTTGGAATCAGGGGAAAATACTCACAAAGCAGGAAAGACATTGTGGTAAAACACGAAAAAAATGCGAGCTAATCCACCCTTGAGGGTCCTTTTCACGTCCCTTCCTCTAAGCACCCTTGAGGATGCTTTCCAGCTGTTTGGAGGGTACCCTTAGCGAAGAAATTTGTTTATGAATAGGAACTTGAAACGGTCCCTCAAGGGTACCCTTGTGAACTGAGCACTATGAATAGGTTGAGGGATTGGTATGTCCCCTTGGGGGCACCCTCTGCTCAAACGCCCAAGGGTACCCTTGCTTATGCCTTTATGAATACCGATAAGGGTGCGTCCACCCTTGAGGGGCTTGTTGGAGGGTACCCTTGGCCTTGAGGGAGGACTATGAATTCCGCCCCTAGTCCTTTTTTCCCCCAACTAATGATGCTAGTAAGCGATAATATAATGAGAATAATAAATTGGTACCTAATAAGTAAAATATAATCGTAATAAAATTAATAATGTTTGTAATGTGCTCTAATAAAGTGTCTAATTGTAAAACATGATGTAAAACAGAGAAAAAGAAAATTAATATCATTTGAATTGAAATGACTACTCAGAAGTACCGATACTTTCGATTCGATATTTTTGTGGTATCGATACTTGTGATCCGATATTAGTGTGGCATCGATGCTCTGACAGATCGGATAACCCTAACTAAGGACGCGTAATCCGATACGATAATATCGAACTATCGATATTTTGGCCCGATGTATCTCGATATGGATACATCGATAAGCGATGCAAGCCGATATATACTATATATATATATATATATATTCGATAATTTATATCTGAAGTTTTATTTTTATTTTTTAATCGTTTTTATTGGAAGTTATTTTATGCATTCGCATTCCGGTATGATAAAAAACAACTTTATCACCTACGTTCTACGTATGCTCTATCGCCACAAGCAAGTAAGGCTTTCTGCCCATGGTGGCTACCTCTGTGCCACCTGAGAGGTCGTTTTCTGATTCAGGCCTCGTGTTGGCATACGATGGCAGCCGACTGAGCGCGGAACATTTGAAACAGGAAGTTTTCCTCACGAATGCCACGGACCATATTTTTTTGGAGAATGGCTTGATTACATTTGCCTTCAATTACGTCGGTACCTAGGGACCTACCTATTTTTCAACTGTTCAGTTCCGTATTTTGGCGCAATTTTAGACTCTTCCTGCAACATTCCTCGCGTGACCATTCTTCCTGGTGTTTTTTGCCCAAAAACTCTTGAAAAACTTCGAAAAAAGTGCCTTTGCTTCCTCAAAAGAGGCTATATATTCATCCAGGGACCCGTAAAACGAGAATTCGTGAAATTTCAGCGTGGACTTTCAGACCACACCTACACTTATTGACATCCAGATCTGTAGCCAGTATAGATAAAAGGATAATGAATTTTACCGGAAGCCAAAAACACATCGCTCCTTCAATCCGTCCGCCATCATGAAAGATTCACAGTCGCCAGGCACAGGAGTATAAGGGCACAAGTCCTTCCCGCAACCCCTACAGACAACAATAAATAATAATAATAATGATTCAGCAGGTGTGTACCAACTTAATTAATTACCTATATAATTATCATACTTAATAGTGGTGCGTCCAAACCTATTATTCATAGAAATATGTCAAATCAAAAATCCATGCAATAAAATCCAGATGAATAAGGTACCTACTAACAAACAAGATAACTTGAAGAAAAACTTGCAGTAATGAAAGGTACCCATTAATAGAGAGTTTTTCCTTACTACGGTGTCGGGACACCGTGGTAAGGAATCTAGGGGAACGCATCATGGATGCTAACTTTTTCAGGATGTCACGTGGTCTTAGTACGGTGTCCGTCGATAAAACGCACGGTGTCTTATCATAACCTGACGCCCAATTGTTTTGAAGCATGATGGCGGATTCTACTCCAGTGTTCCGTTGTGTTGAGTGATCATCCGTAGTGATCTTTTTAAGGATTCAAAAGATTTGTAGGTAAGTAAAATTCACTCATGTGTTTTGATTAGTTGGAAATTGTGAAAGAGTGAGTTGTGAATTAAAATTTGCTTTCTTATCTTGTTGTTTTGATAGTTTCAACTGACGTCTTGCTGCTTCAATTAGAAACGTAGCTTAAGTTTCGAGAGGAAAACAACTCGCAATTTTTGTGTAAACAAAAAATTAAAAAAATGACCAAAAATTAACCAATCACCGAAAATTACGAAAAATTGTTATAAAATGGGGAGGACAAAAATGTACCCTCCTCCCCTCTGCCGAAAAAATGCAAAAAATTACATACAAATACCAAAAAAATAGTCCAAAATTATGAGAAATTACAAAAAATGTCAATAATCACAAACAATTTCAAACATATTATAAAAAATTGACAAGTTATAAAAAAATTACGAAAATTAATTAAAAATTACCGAAAATGTACAAAAAAACGCGAGTTGTTTCCCCCTTGTTAAATGTGCAGAAAAAAAAAGTGTCTTGACAATTGAAAGGTTCAGTTCGTGGAGGGGAAAACGGAGAAACGCGTTTTATATTTATTTTCCCTTGATTAACCATATTTGAACACGCCTAAAAATACGATTTTTTCACGCAAAATAACGTCGTCGCCGTCAATCAAATTGTTGGAATACAGATCGATAAAACCGTTCAGTTCGTCTTCCATAGTAAAGTAATAAATAAATAATAATAGGTAAATAATAAATAAAGTAATAAGTAATAAATAATTTAACAAATAAAAACTACTGCTAAAAAGCTAGGTCGATTGATATGTTGTCTTGATGAAGAAAAAATAGGATCGAGTCAGCTTTAACCAGCTGTTATCAGTGAAACTTCCAGGGATTACACGGAGAAAAGTTGTTCGTACGGCCGTACGAGAAGGGGTTCGTACGGCCCGGGTGAAGCTCTGCTGCCACGGTGAAGCAGAGCTTCGTACGTCCCGTGTTAGCTTGTTCATGCGTTCTCCGCCTGGTTCGCGGTAATCGCACGGTGTTAGGACACCGTGCTAAGGCCGACCGTGGTAAGGAAAAACTCTCTAACAATGTTCCTGCTGGATGTCTTGGGAATCATTCATTACACTAATAACGTTCCTGGGTCCTACCCGCATTTTTGAACTTTCTGGATTATGTCGACGTTACTTTTGTGAACATCCTCCAAGCTTACACCCACAAGTCCAAACAGGCTTGAGGACGGTCAAGCATGTTTGAAGCATGGCTGGGCTTTACTCATCGTGTTGGCGACGAGGATGGGATAAAATTTGTTATTCTGTCGAGGGATTGTGAACAAAAATACGGCAGAAAGACTTTCCGAAGGCAGTGCATAAAAATGAATGGGAACAATTATATGATCATGTAGAATAGTAATGTAACGCTACGAACTAAATCACTTGCGACGAAATCGTGGAAACCCATTTCAAAGAAAAACGGAGTTATCGAAAAAAATATTATATTTCCACTAATACACGAAAAACGCAAAAAACACTGTTATACCGGTTTCGGTGATCAAACCATCGTCAGTAACACGCAATAACAGTTATTGTGTGTTACTGACACACTGTGTTATTGTGTGTTACTGACGATGGTTTGATCACCGAAACCGGTATAACAGTGTTTTTTTGCGTTTTTCGTGTAATAGACTATTTTTTCGATAACTCCGTTTTTCTTTTAATGTAACGCTAGTGTGTCAGTGGAGAATGGGAGGGAAAGGAGAAATTATTGAGGTTCCCGATGACAGTAGTACATGCAGAATGAATGAAGTACACTTAAATATTACACTTACTTTTGTCCGTTGTAGTATTCCTCGGGAGGACAAGCCCTTCTAGTCCATATTCCATCTTGGGTGCAGAACATGTATGTCGAGCAAACTCCGTTTATCAAATCGGCTCTATAAAACGGTCCAACAATAAACATCATCGCATTTTACCCTTAGAAACCTGTAATGACCTATTTAAATAACTTGCAGTCAATTTTTTTTTTTTACACTAAATCTCTGCAGACGCCAGAGAATTTCAGTGAATTTTGCAACAAATCCAGAAACCCGGAGTAACTGTGGGACCCCTCAAATCCTGCAGGGCCGTAACAGGGCGATCCTCCGATTCTTTCCATGGAACATAAGGTTTGTTCCAGCGCCATGAATACATGTACTAGGTAGTTCATCAATGCGAAAACCAAGTGGTGGGGATGATTTCATTATTAATTTTTCAGTTTATGAACTGAACCGCTGGAATGCCTGGACTACCTTCCCAACAAACTCAGACTAACAAAATGCAAGCAACAACGCTTTTGCCAGGCACATGAAAATTTTCGGGAGGTTATATATGAAAATTTTTGGGAGGTTATAGACATCAGTGAGGTTATTTTCGAGTTTTCGGTTCACATCCTTGCCCTCTGTTTGGAGCAAGAAGTTCATGTGCCGGTTCAAGAACTCGGGACGGGTAAAACAGTACGTGAACTTAACCTCCCTGGAACGCATCACAGCCCGCCAAGGCCTGCGCTGAGTGATTGTGCCGATTCATGAACTCAAGCGCGCTGGAACCAACCTACGGATTACATTATCCCTCTATTCCTTCATCACGCGACGTTATTCCTTGACCACTCAATTCTTTACAAGTGTGCTGGTGGCTGTTCTCGAGTCTTTTTTTTTTGTGAAGACAGGGTCGTTTGGGTGAAGCCTAATCTATATATATATAAGTTAAGTTTGTTAAGTAGGGAAAAAGGGCTTTTTAAAAAGCACTGTTTTATTTACACGACGTGTACAGGGTGAGTGGCAACTCAGAACTGTCTTATCAGAGCGTGCAGGCTCCCTATATAAGTTCCTAGCGGCTGCGTCAGCAGGCGCTCACATTATGGCTTACTCTATGGATTACCTGTACATAACTCGCCCACCCTGAGATTGAAAATAGTGGACGATTTTCCTAAATAAGATACAATAAAAATTGACTTAATACTATTTGCCCGCTGATGGCCTGGCGTTAATAAAATGATGACAATTGGTTGATAAGTGACACTTAGTTGATAGATGACAATTCGTATCTTAAACTAACAACAACTATTGATAATGGACAACTTCCATATTCCATGGATCACTATGGTTAGGCGGGAGCTTGGACAATTGATTTGGTGTGGTGGTAGTAATGGTAACAGGTGAATCCTAACAGACCTATAAGGGCTAGGTACAGCAGTACAGTCCATAGGCTGGGTTGTACGAAATTTGAGAACTCTAGTTTGGAATGGATCTGATTTTCGGTAGTTCGATGGACAGGAGTTCCAGCTCTTTGAGGTGTAACTCTCGGTCGGGCATTTGCCAGGGCTTCAGTTCCAACGGGATATCCGCAATTATATTTGGCTTTCCGGCTATTTCATTGTGAGGAGCGAACAGCGTCTGATTTTTATAGGTTATTATTTGTAGCCCGGGGGATACTAAGTATGTACCACGGAGGGTTTTGGTTTCTACGCTGTTCTGTAATGTGACTTTAATAGATTCTCCTTGCGGGAAGAATAGAAGGTACCGGTTAATTTCGAAGATGAGTTTGACGGAGTTAGTTTTGGCTAGGAGTTTGATGTACTTGCAGTACTGGGTGGAGCTGGTTTTCAAAAAATTGCTTTCACATTCGAATTTTGTTGGGGTGATATAGTAGTTGGGACATACGTAAAGCTTATGGCTTGAAGGACACTCTTTACTGAGAGGATACACCTCGTTTTGGTGTTTTAGGAAGTGCTTGGCCGTAGGGATAATCGTTACATATTCCTGGTCTATAAAAGTCGGTATTGGTTCGATTAAGTGTAACTCGAATTGTCGCGGGTCTACGATAGGGATGTTTAAGAAGTAAATGATTTCGTCTATCCCAACGTAGCATTTCACTTTGATGTGCGACTGGATCTCAAATAAATTGTATCCTCTAAAGTTCAAGAAGTTGTCTCCGTAGTATGCTGATAATTTCGATAGTTCCCGTACGAGGAGGTGTGAGTCTACAACACTGGGGTGCAGAGAGTTAGCTCGGCAAGCTACTAAGGAATTCTCGATGTCTTGTACCGTGTTTAACAGGAGATTTAGTACAATTTGGTAGTGCTCGAAGAGGGTTTTGGTTTCTGTTATCCGCAGGCTTGCCTGGACCATAGTGCTTAGGAAATCGAGTTCCTCTTTCAATTCCCGGTTATTTCTCGTGATTAGTTCGACTGTTTTATTGAAGTTTATCTGAACGGCATTGTTGATAGAGTATTGATGTTGCACCTGCGTGAGGAAGTCTTCTTGATTTTTGTGCAGATGAGAGATTATGGCGTTATACCTTACTTCGTCCTCGTGATCGAGGTTTCCGGTAATGAATTTTACGATCGAGCCTAAACCGTTTATCAAACCTCGTCTGACCCTCGTTTCGGGGGTAGGCACTCGGATGTCGTCTAGTTTTGTTTTTACGATTTGGAAGGTGGCGTTAATAGTCATAGTTAATAGTTCAGACTGTTCTATTAGGAGAGGGTCTCGGTTCAGTCGGTCGAGGGACTGTAAATAGGTTATCCATAATTCTTCCGTTTTATTGGCTAGAATAGTCAAGTCGTAGAAGTGAGTCAATATGTGGTACCCGTTGACGATTTTGGCGCGTCCCAGATTGCTGTCCAGGAGGCCCGGGTTTAAGGTGATATTCACCAGGTCTAGACTCGTGGTGAAAGGCAGGGAGGTAGACAGAAGGAAACTGTAACAATCACAACAATTCTCCCATGAGGATTTCGGCACAAATTCTCTCTCTCACGAGAAGGACGTTGTCTGGGTCAATTTGGATGGGTTCTCCGGCGGATATGTTTTTAGCGAATTGAAGAAGGAATACGCCACACTCGTGCGACTCTCTCTGTCGCGGGGTTTCCTGATCTTGGCAGATTTTCCAGTCGTCAAATTTTAGGGGTTCGTTCCTTCTAGCTAGGTGTTCGCTATTAAGATACTCTTTGACTTGATTTAGGATCTCGGTTCCATTCCAACCCAAAGAATCGTAGTAGGCTACGCGCTTTTTCTTGGGGTGAATCACTACTAACCGCCAGTGCGATGATTTAAAGATGGGGATTAACACAACGTCCTTTTCGAACAGGTTGGTCTTTTTTGTACGTCCTTTAACTAGATCGTATCCTCTACTGGTGAAGGACTGGTACATGAAAACGTAGAATGAGAAAATTTGGGGCAGAGGCTTTTTGGACTCGTGGCTTCTTTGGTCTAGCAACTTTAGGTAGAAATTTATTACTTGGTCATTTAGCCAGTTCTTCCCCTTAAGAGTGAGTAGGTCTTCGCGGGTTATGAACATGTTAAACTTTCTCTGCATGACTTCTTGGGGTGCTAAATTTTCGTCCCAGGCGGACGCGATGTTGATGGTGAATTTTTTGGGGCGACGGACGTTGGCTAGGTGAATTTTAGTTTTTGTATTATGGTGTCGTGGCAAGATTTCTCCTGTTTTTAGTTCCTCGTTTATTGATTTTAGAGTTTCCTCGTTGTATTGGGTTTTCGTCTTGCTTTGTTTTTGAACTGTTTTGACATGGACTTAAGTCAGTAATGGGGGTAATTCTTCTCGGTCTTCGTTAAGTTTATCTATCGCCTTAGTTTTCTGTGCGTGTATTCTTTCTTGAGTTTGTGCGTAGACTGCGTTCATCTTTTCCTTGTGACGGGAGAGGTAATTGTTGGTTAACGCCTGGTCTACGGACATGTCGAGTAGGGTATTTTGGTCCACGTGCCCGTAGAGGATCTCGAAAGGCGTATACGAACCTAAAGCTGAGTGAACGGAGTTATTGTAGGATAGGAGGGCGTGCAATACCTTGGTTTGAATGGTCTCCCCTTTGAATTCGTTCCTCTCATTCAACAATCTAATGTGCTCGACCAGCGTGGAGTGGAATCTTTCCACGATACCTTGAGATTCGGGGGTCTTTGGGATGACACGTAGTGGAGGTTGATGTTGTGAACTAGGGCGAATTCTCGAATTACAGAGGAGTGGAATTCGGGTGCGTTATCCAAAGAAATTGAGGATGGTACTCCGTCATGGGTGCAATAGCTTATTATTGATTCCATCACGTCCACTGCGTTAGACGACTTGAGTGGGGTGGCTTGAGCGAATTTAGAGAACGAGTCGATTATTGTTAGGAATTTGACCTTTTCTAGGGTGATGATATCAATAACGAGAGTTTCTAAGGGTCTGGACGCGGTTGGTGTGGTATTATATTTTAGCTTTAGTGGGTTCCGGTCGTATTTGTTTTGGACGCAGGTAGGGCAGTTATTAATCATTTTTTGGATCGACTGTCTCATGTCCGGCCAATAGTACTTCCTCTGGAGGTGGACGTAAGTTTCTTGGATTCCTCGGTGATTCATGAAACCTTCGTGATATTCCCTGAGTAGGGTAGATGAGAGACACCCGGCATTGTGTAATAATTTGCGCATCGGCTCGAGGCAACAAGTGCGTGATCCTACCGGGCGTGCGGGGTCTCTCCCCCTGCCGTTTTCCCTCCAAAAATCATGCTCGTGTGTGGGGTTCTGGACTAGCTGAATTACAAGGTGGGATGATAGTATTTGGGCTTCGCCAGTAGATGGTGTGGCAATGCTGCCTTCCGACTCTTGACGCCGCGGTCTACCTGTCTTGCGGGTCAGGTCTTCCTGTCCCCCGGGTGTATGAGAGAGGGCTAACCAGTTGGGGGCTAGCCCCTTTCTGGTCCCCATAATTTGCCTTTTGAGTTTGGGCCCCTCAGCCAATTTAAATTGGTATACCTACAATTTCATTCGTGTTGGAAGAAAACCGCCTTGTAGTCAAGGCGCCCCGTGAATCTCCTCGCCACGCAAACCCACACATCTTACCTGTGTTGCAGGTCTTGGCTCCCCCTATGAATCGACCCCCCCACGACCCCCTCCCGACCGGCGTGCCGTTCTATCGCATGAACATCCGCCTCGGCCCGAGGCAACTGGTATTGATGCTTGATCTTACCTAGCGTGCGGAGCCCCCCGACCCTTTTCCACCACGACCACCCCACTTGCCCCGCTCCCAAGCATGGTCCGACGTCCTACCGGTCGTTTCTATCCGCCCTACCGGGTTGAGTGTAGTCTCTCCCAATGGCACAACGTTGGAGAGAGACTTCAGATGAATAACTCGGAAATGTTGATAAACCTTACCTCGCGCTCCCGCAATCCAATGGCAGAGGGACATTTTCAAACCACCACCCCCCATATGGGTGTTGGTTCGAGTGGGAGTTGAGACTTCAGGCTGGTTTCCACAGGAGGGCCCTCCTTCCATCATGACCGGGGGTGGTATCTTGCTTCGGTCTGCTATCCCATTAGTAGGCCTGCCAACTGGTCAACAAGTTGACTACTGTGTGAATCCTCTTCGACAGGGGACAGCAGGGACTCCCCCCACGCCTTGGCTCGTGTGGGGGGGTTCTGAAGCGAGGCTTTTAAATTACTGATGACGTCACAGCGGCGTCATGTGAAACCCGCGATCTAAATATTTCTGATTACGAATTTCACGGTGAAAAAACTTTACCGCCTCCAGTAAGATTCGTACCCCGAACCTCTCACTTTAGAGTCTGAATGCCTAACCACTGGACCGTCGATAGGCACTTAACGAATGTGTAGAATAATATGATGGTATACAAATATCACGCGGCAAAATAGATCGATTGGCTACAAGTTCGGTTAGTAACCAGGAAACACTCCCCAACACGCAGCTAGCATATAGGTGGATAGTAACACGTGTTATATATCGATAGTTTGATATAGCGAGGCACGATGAATCCAAGTATAATAGACGCGACATTATTTCAATACCAGATCGCGTGTATACTGAGGAATCGAGCCTCGAGGAATCGTCGCTCTACTGCCTTAAGAGTTCGGTTGAAATGTATACACTACGCTACCTACATAAAAGACTAAATAAACGCGTTGCATATTGGACAAAAATCGATGCAACTACTACCCTGTCTACACGTACCTAAGTACTCACGTGGAAACACGATAGGTATAACTAAAATTTCAATTGTATTACTCATACAAATTTTACAGGTTAATTGCGTACAGCAAGTTGCACACCCCACCGTTGCACAATCATTATCATGTTCAACACATGATGGATGTATGAGACCCTCAGCATATACGTACGACGCCGTACAAATACCGATTAAATGGAAATCAGGTAACGTAAATATCTGGCATCGCTCAATAAGAAGGACACGTGGGTTCGCATGCCAAATGGATCACCATAGGTACGTCTGCCTGTATAAGATCATTTACATTCAATTCTAAATTACACGCAGAACAAACTATGGTACCATTTCTATACGAAAAACCATCCCTGGCTAGTTCATTGATACACAGTGAACCGCTATAGCTACTAAATGAAGCAAAAATCTTTGTTCTAGAGACATGGTCACAGAATCACATTTGTTATTTAAACACCCTAGAACTAAAGCTCTCCGAATCTAAATTAACGAAGCAATATTGGAACCAGCAGCAGAAAGTTCAACAGATGTCTGTACCAAAACAATTCAAAAGCGTATACCTATGAGTTATTGCCTCTATGTTAAGAGCTCTGATGAAGTTAGGGATGTTAAATTAAATATACCATCAGAACCGATTGTCTATAGAGGGTAAGATGCGGTTTCTCACTATGTTCAGCGTGATCATTGCCACATTACCGGTAATTCCACCATCCATTCCATTCCCATTTCCGGATATTCCTACCATATTCACATGAAATTCGAGGGAATGCCATTATATTTCTACAATGCTTACACGAAATTCACGTGAATATAAACATATTCCTACAACACTCACATGAACTTCGAGGGAATACGATAAAAAATTCGACCATATTTACACAAAATTCGTGTGAATATGAACATTTTCCTAAGATTTAACGTGAAATTCGAGTGAATACCATGACACATCTACCATATATCCACATGTGATCACACGTGTTCAGGGTGTTCGAACTCAATATATGGGTTTTTAGTAGGCATTTCAATTCGAACCGCCTTGTTCTCCATGTAGTATTCACGATGTTCGGCTAATTTTTCCCCTTTGTTTTACCACATTGATCATCGAATTTTGTAAAACACCTTTTACAGACGACTATTTTGGCACTTGTGAGCTGTCTTGCAACCAATTTTTCAAAATGCTTGATAATAAACGTAATGGTGTACACCCAAATCGTCGTTTATGAGAAGGAGATCACGGTGATCAGGTAATTCCTCTTTTGTTACTGGGGTGTATTTTGTAATCGGCATCCAATACGTAGTACGCATGTACGGACAGGATGAGATGAGAGATCGCGACGAAAATTTGGAAAGTTCCATGCACCAGTAGTGATGAGGGGCATGACGTCACAAAGCCCCTGCTCGCCATGGGAGGGGTCTAATTTGAGATTTCAATGGGTCAAACATTAGTTTTAAAAAAACGCTAAATCGCAACTGTTTCGTTGATTAAATATACTTTTTACAAAAATTTTTTAGAAACGCTAAATCGCGACTGTTTTGTTGATAAATATGCTTTTTTACAAAAAATGTTTAGTAGGGTATGGAGGTGTTTTATGACGTCACAAAGCCCCTACCCACCATAGGAGGGGTCTAATTTGAATTTTTATGCGGCAAACATTGGTAAAGACGCTAAAATCGCGACTGTTTCGTTGATTAATATATTTTTACAAAAATTTTTACGTATAAGATGCCCTCCCATCAAAAGTGACAGGTGACAGGTCGGGGTTATGACAGACCACTCCCGCGGCATCATGCACCCACCCCCGTTGTTCGTGTATTCCTACCTAGCGGCGTCGGCGGCGTCGGCGGGATTAAATCGGAGAGACCATACCCGCAGATATGGGGAAGTGGGGGAGAAGCATTTGAATTTTCAGACTTAGCTGGCCGGACTACGAGAATGGGAGAACAGGAGCGAGGAGGAGCCGCGATTAGCTGGCCGGACTACGAGAATGGGAGAACAGGAGCGAGGAGGAGCCGCGATCTCGCGGAGCCCCAGCGGGCCTCCCACTGCCACACCAAGACCTGAGGCGAACTGGAGGGGGTCCCTGCAGCTGGGGCCCCCGCGAGATCGTGGCTCCTCCTCGCTCCTGTTCTCCCATTCTCGTAGTCCGACCAGCTAAGTCTGAAAATCAGCGTTCAAAACCAGAAACAAAGCAATACATGCTGATACAAATCTCGATGATGTTGTTAATAAATTTATTGAAACACTGAAAAATTAAATGGAAGAGAGTCAATTTCAAAAATAGTGGGTGGACTTTGGATCATATTGAAGGGTTGCGTTTAAGAATTAATAAAAATTTGCCTCTAAAGGGGAGCACTTACATCCGACTCCCTCCGCAAATCGAAAGCAAACGTGCTTGTGAAAAATTGTAGGCTCTGCTCACACACAATTTAATTTAAGTTTAATTTTTCCATAATGAAAACTTTTTCCCACGATTCTATACTGTCAGAATTAATATAATTACCCCGAACATCGGAACGCCTCCCGACCCCGGATATAGCCAACTGTCAGCCTCATCATTCCATCATCGCAACCCGTTCTCAGGATCATCATCATCAGGACGCCTCCTTACCCTGGGGGGCTAACCCACCCTCGCAGCCAACTTCAGCCTACAGCCTCAAGCATCGTCACCGTTGTCAAGATCGTGAGGAGGCGTCCTGACCAGCACGCCGTTTCCCACTTTGTTCGGTGTGATCTCAATAAACGGACACGTAGGTTCGCGTACCAAATGGATCACCACGTCCCCCCTGTATAAGATCATTTACATTCAATTCTAAATTACACTCAGAACAAACTATGTTCGGCGTGATCACTGTCACATTACTGGTAAATACAGGAGTCCAGCACATAATAGCTGCAACCTGAGGTGTCAGAACCCGAAGTTTCTACCAGGCCTGATACGTAACCTCTCGGGACACGATTCGCATTTCATTGTCAAGGGGCTTGGATACGACGACGACGAACGAGAGATCGATCGAGATCGAATCGAGAGATTCACGTCGTGAATATGGTAGATGTGTCATGGTATTCACTCGAATTTCACGTTAAATCTTAGGAGAATGTTCATATTCGCACGAATTTAGTGTAAATATGCTCGAATTTTATCGTATTTCCTCGAAGTTCATGTGAGTGTGGTAGGAATATGTTTATATTCACACGAATTTCGTGTAAATACGGCTGAATTTTAATCGTATTCCCTCTATGTTCATGTGGGTGTGGTGGGAATATGTTTATATTTACGTGATATTTCGTGTAATCATTCTAAAAACTATAATGGCATTCAAGTGAATATGGTAGATGCATCGTGGTATTCATTCGAATTTCACATTAAAATCTAGGGAAATGTTCATATTCACACGAATTTTGTGTAAATGTGATCGAATTTTATCGTATTCCCTCGAAGTTCATGCGAGTATTGTAGGAATATGTTTGTATTCACATGAATTTCGTGTAAATACGGTTGAATTTTAATCGTATTCCCTCTAAGTTCATGTGGGTGTGGGGCCAGCTGAGAATGATTTCTGCTCAACGCACGAGCGACTCCCACGCAAGTACAGAATTAATTGTGCGCTATTCAAGTCCCTTCTGATATTGAGATTTCTAGCGGGTGAAAAATGGAATCAATGGATTATTTGGAACAGGCGGGGGGAGGGGGACGGGAGCGGAGAGCCGCAGAGTTTGGAAGGTCCTGTCTCGGCAAAACAACTTTCACTTTCGAAGCGGGCCTCTTGCCACCCTCGAGAACCCTCCTGGCGCTCAGAACCAGCTCGGAGGGGAGTCAGAGGCGACATTCAAACGCTACCTGTCGGCGAGCTCGCACACCATAACCCCCCCCTCGCATTTCAACGGTAGAGTGACGGAGGCATCTTTGCCGAGGGGAGGGCGGTGCCCCCCCCCCCCCTACCCACAGATGAGCAGACCGAAGCAAGATACTACCCCGTCAGGTGATGGTAGGAGGAGGAGGGACCTCGTGTGGAACCAGCCTGAAGTCTGGGTGGTGGTGGGGGTGGTGGTTTGGAAATGTCCCTCTGCCATTGGATGCGGGGAGCGCCCCCAGGTGAGGTAAGGTGCGGAGGGCGCGGGGGGGGGGGGGGGGGGGGGGGGGGGGCTGATTGAACCTCGTCTGACAGGTGCGCCTGGCTCTGGGAGGGGTTCGGTCGAGCTATAGCCGACCAAGACCTGCAACACAGGTAAGATGTGTGGGTTTGCGTGGCGAGGAGATTCACGGTGCGCCTTGACTACAAGGCGATTTTCTTCCAACAAGAATGAAATTGTATATATACAGATTTAAATTGGCTGAGGGGCCCAAACTCAAAAGGCAAATTAGGAGGACCAGAAAGGGGCTAGCCCCCAACTGGTTAGCCCTCTCTCATACACCCGGGGGACAGGAAGACCTGACCCGCAAGACAGGTAGACCGCTGCGTCAAGAGTCGGAAGGCAGCATTACCACACCATCTCCCGCCGAAGCCCAAATCCACCTTGTAATTCAGCTGGTCCAGAACCCCACACACGAGCATGATTTTTGGAGCGGAAAACGGCGGGGAGAGAGGCCCCGCACGCCCGGTAGGATCACGCACTTGTCGCCTCGAGCCGAAGCGCAAATTATTACACAATGCCGGGTGTCTCTCATCTACCCTACTTCCCTGATTATCTTGGATTGATTTGCTTCTAGGGGAACGTCTTCTACTCGGCGGGAGTATTTGGTCAGGCAGATTTCAGAATGCGTGAAGGTCTGCATGAGTACTCTAGCGAAGGTTTCGTAGAGATCGTCTTCGAAGAATACACCATACTTGGTTTTAGGGGTGACGTATTCCTTTACGAACCCTATTATTTCTTGCTCGGTGTTAGCTTTAGAAATTTTAATGGTTATTCTAGATTTGTGCTCAAAAATTTTCTCTACGACGACAGGGTTTTCGAGGGGAATCTTGCAAGACTTAACGATTATTTGGTTTTTGCAATTGTTAACCGCTTCGTCTTTGATGGGTATAGTGACGCAGGTGTTTCCGACAGCATTGGAGTGGACGGTACCTTCGGGGTCTGATCCGTGGTCCGAACAGTCGGAGAGGTTAATGGCTATTGAGTCGGGTGGCATTTTCTTCAAGATTTCCAGAGTCGTAGGTGTCAGGGCGTCGTAAAGGTCCTGGAGAGGGATGTCGTCGAGAGAGGTTGGGGAGGCCTCTTGGTCTTCCAGGTGGTTCAGAATCTCTACTCGAGACAGGGCGTCTGCATTCGCATTGGCCGACCCTTTCTTATAGAAGATCTCGAAATCGTAAGCGGCCAGTTTTGTTTTCCACTTAAAAAGCTTCGAGCTCGGTTCCTTGACCGAATTCAGCCATTGGAGTGGCTGTTGATCAGAGAACACGCTAAACCTTCGCCCGAATAAATACGGTCTGAAATGCTGGATTCCCCAATAGACCGCCAGTAGCTCTTTCTCTATCGTCGACAGGCGGCGCTCACGCTTACTCAGTGTTCGGCTGGCATATGCGACAGGTAGATCTGATCGTTCCTTCAGCTGGGAGAGTACGCAGCCTATCGCTACATTACTCGCGTCTGTAGTGAGGCGAAATTCCTTAGTAAAATCTGGATACTGTAATATCGGGTCGTTGGTAAGGAGGAGTTTACACCTTTCGAAGCAGGCTATGTACTCTGGATCGTTAATATCGATTTTTTGGTCCTTTTTGAGGCATTTGGTCATTGGTTTTGTTATATCTGCGAAGTTTTTTATGAACCGGCGGTAGTATCCTAATAATCCTAGGAATGATTTGATCTCAGTGGTGCTAGAGGGAATTGGGTATGCTAGGATGCACTTGACCTTGTCGGGGTTTGGTTGGACGCCTTTGCTAGTTATCACATGTCCTAAAATTTTTTTTTTTTTTTTTTTTTTTTTTCGTAAAAATTCGCACTTTTCTAGTTGTACCTTGAGGTTGGCCCTTCTCAGGCGCTTGAACACCTCTTTCAGTCGCGCTAGATGTTCCTCTAATGACACGCTATATACGACGATGTCGTCCATATAAACGCAGCAATATTCGTTTGCAATACCCCTCAAGATATTGTCCATCAGCCTCTGGAAGGTGCTGGGGGCGTTCCGGAGCCCAAATGGCATCCGCTTGAACTCTAGGTGGTACGAGGGAGTACTGAACGCGGTTTTTGCCTGTGAATCAGGGTCCATTTCGACCTGCCAAAACCCACTCTTAAGATCTATCACGGAAAAGTACTGGCACTTCCCCAGCCTGTCCAGTAACTCGGAGATCTGAGGGAGAGGATACTTATCTTGGACTGTGACGTCGTTAAGTTTGTGATAGTCCACCACAAGTCTGAAACGGGGTTTAGCGTTTGGTCCTGCTCCAGGAATAGGTTTCTTAGGGACAAGAAATATCGGAGCATTGTAGGGCGATTGGCTGTGCACGCAAATGCCTTGTTCCAGCATTTTGCTCACTTGGCGATCGATTTCCTCTCGGTAGACCTCGGGAAATCGAAAATTTCTAGAATAGATTGGTATTTCGTCCTTAGTTATGATTTTGTGTCGCACCCCATGTGCAAAGGTCAAAGGATCGTTACCCAGACTAAAAACATCCGAAAATTCTTCTACGAGTTTCACGATACTGGTCTTTTCGATCTCGTTCATGTGGTCTGGGTAGCTTTGGGTAGTTTGAAGTTCGGGGATTTCCTCGGCGATTAACGGGGACACTTGGCCGAATCGAACGGCTCTTTCGTTAGTGTTCAGAATGTTTATATACGCCTCGTGGTCTTTTACGCTAATCAGGCTTTCCGGGATCTCAAGCTGTCCTAGGCGGCGGTAGGGAATGATGGCCTCTCCGTTGGCCACGTTCCCGATACGTACTTTGACTTTTTGTATACACCTTGCTTCTATTAAGTTCATGTGGGCGTATTCTTTGCCCAGGTATAAAAGAGGTATTTCCAGGTTGGGTGTTTTGAGAAGGTTTCGTTCGAAACAGAGCTGTGATTTTAGGATTTTGATTTTTGATGTTATCAAGACCAATGAGGAGATCAAATTCGGGGTGAAAGTCGAAAACGTTGAATTTCAGGTTTAAATTTTTGACGTTAAATAGTTGTCCACATGGAACCAAGGTGGTGTAGTATCTTCGGGAGGATCCATGGGCAGTTTTCACGATAAATGGTTCCTCGCGCATCTTTTTCGCAAAGAAGTGTTGTGCTATGGTTGAGTTTACGTAACTCCTAGTGGAGCCAGTGTCTACTAAAATTTTGAGATTGGTGATAGGGTCAATTATGTCTTTTTTTCTAAGGTGTTTAAGTGATATTCTGGTTCGCGAGGCTCATTGGGTCTAAAAAAGTGTTCGGATCCGAGTTCTCAACATACTGGTCTATTTGTACATCAGTAGACTCTTGTGCGACTTCGGGGTCTTCTTCCAAATAGGGATTTTCCTCAAAATGTACCCCCGGGTTTTCTGCTGTCGGTTCAGCTTCTGTCACGACGTTATTGAAATTCGGCGTTGTCTGCCAGGACATGCGTGATTGGGCTCGTCCGGGTTGAGGAGGAGCTTGTCTCACCCAGTTGGTCTGCTGGACGGATCTGGCGTGAGAGTTTTGACCCGTAGGGTTCGGTTTAGGATTCGACCTCAAAGGAGTTTGGTTCCGAAAGTTTTGGACTTGGGGGTTTCCTCCCTGTTTGGGTCTCGGTGAAAATCCTAGTGGTTGTGGGTTACCTTGATAGGGACTGGGAGACGTCTGGTAGGTACTTGTATTTTGGGGGTTTTGGAATCTAAAACCACCTAACGCTTTTTGATGAAAATTTTGTTTAGGTTGGGTCGCCTGTGAGCTAGGTTTTTTAAAGTGGGGGAGCGTTTGAGCCTCATTCGTCATGCCTAGGGCTGCACTAAGGGACGATGGGTTTCTAGCTCGAAGGGCGGCTCCTAAAGGTTCCTTTAAATTGACTAGGAAGACTCTAAGAGCTACCTTCTGATAGTTAGCGACGAGTATGCCGCTTACGGTGTCATCCTCGTGCGTTCTGACGTAGGCGGTGAGCGCGTAAAGGGTTCTTTGAACCTTCTCATAAAATTTAAATGGGTCTTCGCCCTCTCCCTGCTTCAACGTGCACATTTGCATCACCAAGTTGCTATCGTCTCGGCGATCTTGAAAACCGTCGAGTATGGCCTGGCGAATTTCGGTTCTAGCGTTAGTTGCGGCTAGGGTTTCTGCCGCGGGGGAAAGGATGCGGGATTTAATGCATGCCAAGACCTCGAAATTTTGGAAAGAATTTGGGTTGGCTGGATCCGTAAATTGCTCGTGGACTCTTTGTGTCACCTCTAGGAAAGGCTGGACTAATTCGATCTCTCCCTTGAAATAAGGGATGAGGTCAGCGTGTTGCCGCGTAAAGTAGGGATTCGATTCCCGTGGGCGGCGACTACGCCTCCGGCCTCCGGAATCACGTGGTTGACGCACATTTGATTCACCAAGGATACAAGTTGAGTAATTTGGTCAGATTGGCTCGCAATCTGCCCAAATTCCGTCCTTGTTGTTGCAAGATTAAACTTTCTATCGTAACCTGGTTTTGAACGGCTTCCTGGTCGTTGCTGGCCATAATTTCGTTTGTTCTGTCTGGGGATTGTTCGTCAGTGTAAGTCTCGGGAATGGGGGGCATAAACCACCTCAAACGGGAGTGAAAGTACTTTCTATTGCACTTCGGTATTTTGAATTTTGGTTTTATCCTACGGGAGTTGAACTTCGAGAAACCTGTTTGGAAATGAGGGAACTATTTTCGATCGGCGTCAATAAAGGAAACACAGAAAAACAAAAGACAATCAATAGGGGAGGAATCGATGATACCTAAATACCTAACAGGAACGGAGAAAATGAATACATGAAAGTCTGCAGGATAGTTAGCTGTACACAAATCAAATTTAACACTATGTCTAAATGTCCTTAAAACTAATTGTAACGATTTCTTATTTCTAAAATTGTCTTATTAACTAGGCGAGGTTCTCGGCGCGAGACGGAGGCAGTTTTATGCTTTCTTCTATCTCTTGCTTTCAACGAGGTATTAGGAGGGTGATGACGAGGAAGGTCTCTCGTCGTTATTTTTTTTCTGCTCGGAGCATGTACGCGATAAGAGCCGCGGACACGGGTTGCTCAGTATTTGCTGCGTGGGACATTATTCCGACAGGCGTCTGGATCTGAATGAGTAATTTAAGGCTGAGGATGTTCGCGCAAGTCCCAATATAAGTTACATTTTTTTAGCGGTTATTTATAGGGCACCTAGTCGTTCAGGAAATGTTTGCGCACGAGCCAATTTTTTCTCTGACGAGGTCCCTCGAAAATTTAGTCGCCGATTTTCCAGAATGAAGAAGTTATGCTTTACTCACAGGATTCGGTGCATCTCAGGTCTGGAGGTGCAGTACGTTCTGCGATGTATCCCTGACGACTTGATCCTGTGAGGAGTCCTGAGCTGCTACGTGTGGGCGGGTTGCCCAATTTATGGTAGGTCCGATCCGAACCAAAACTTCACTGCTGTAGGTCGAAGGTGAGGTATTCCGCTGGATGTCCTACCGACTGCGCCAGCTAAGTTTGTTGAAGGGAAAAAGGGCTTTTTAAAAAGCACTGTTTTATTTACACGACGTGTACAGGGTGAGTGGCAACTCAGAACTGTCTTATCAGAGCGCGCAGGCTCCCTATATAAGTTCCTAGCGGCTGCGTCAGCAGGCGCTCACATTATGGCTTACTCTATGGATTACCTGTACATAACTTATATATATATATATATATATATATATATATCATTCTTTTTATTGAAAAAAATACAAAGGAAAACATTGTGGTACTAAATATTAAGAATACAGAGACAATAATTACAGTAATGACCTACACTACAGCTTACGAATGCTACTCCCCCATATGAGGAAACTCTCGTGCTTGGGGGAGGAGTCACACTTCTTTATTGTAGGTACAAAGTCGTTCAATGATTAAGAATAATTACATACGACTTCGAGTGGTCTTATATCATGATTTATAATGACAAGTTATGGTTCAAAATCATTGAGTAACTTTTTCACCAGCCGTTTAAAAGAATCCAGAGTCCAGGCATCTCTAATATTCATGAGCAGACTATTATAAAGTTTTGCACCACGTTACAGACATGACCGCTGACCCGCGGGAGTCAGGCGGAAGGGGACTATAATGCTCCCGCAACCACGGGTGTTGATTTATTTATTTGGTAACAAGATCCTGTCTGGATATATTTATAGGTTTCAATTAAAGTTATAATATTGACAGTGGTAGTGAAAGTTAGAGATTAGAGATTTTTGGGCAATTATGAGAGGTTGAACTGTTGTAATACCCGCACCTCCCCAAGCAGCAATATTGTACGACAGTATAGAGTGGACCAAGGCAAAATAAAATTTCCGCAAGTTGTCAATTGGAAAGGACTTCCAAACAAATTCCTGTTAGCCTCCTTAATCTGCGGCACAGAAAGTAACATGATCCTTCCAACTTAGGCATTGGTCCAACACAACACCCAAATACCTAATTGTGCTGACTTGGGTTATAACAGGGCAAGTCTCACCCGTGACATTTAAGATATTCAATGCTAGGCACACCAATAGAGCGCAGAGAAAAACAAACGAAATGGGTCTTCATAATATTTAATTTGAAACTATTATTTCTCAACCAGTTTTATTATTCACCAGTTTTAATGAACTCCCCGCGTTCTGTAATACATCATCCCATGTCCTTCCATTGAACAGAATAACCGTGTCGTCTGCAAAACAAACCATTTTTCCTTCAATGCGTACTTTGAGCAATGAGTTGATGTACGCTATGAATAGCACCGGCCCCAACACTGTTCCCTGAGGGACACCAAACGTGAATGAACATGGTCTGCTCAAGTACCCTGAGATTTTCACAACCTGTTGCCTGTCTGTTAAGTAGCTGCTAATCCACCTAACAAATAATCTAGGCTCAAAGTTGCTTTCCAAGAGAACTTTCACCAAGTTATTATGAGGAATGCTGCCAAAAGCTTTATGGAGATCCATGAAAATGCCCATCTTAACTGGTGATAATAATCTCGCTTGTCTAGGAGGGGCCCTAATTTTGGTAGATGTACAATAAAAAGTCAAACAGTGACTCTTTCACACAAATAAACACCCAAAACTGCCAAAAACTAGCAGAATTTCTGTTTAGTTTCAAAAAAGTATGCTAGCAAATAACAAACCAAAGAAAGTAGCGATAACATTACCTTTTTATTGTTCTCTGATCAATTTTCTAACTACACCTAATAGTTCTTCAGCTTGAAACCCGCACGAGACTCCCAATGTATTTTATGTACAAATAAATACACCGTTAAATGACTTAAATTCTGTCACCTTCATGTAAGATTTTCTATATATCTGATTTTTCTATAAAATAAAATATAGATAAGTCCCTATACAGGGTGGCCAACATAACATATACCCCAGTTTTAGCTCATTTTTCAGTTTCAACTTTTTCAGTTTTTGTGTTTGTAGGTTGGTAATAGGTAGGTACGTGCTTACTTTTCATTTTCCAGCCCCCAGCCTGATTGAGAAAAGAGATAAGAAATTATAAAGAGGGAATTCGTACCTACTTTTAGTTCATTGCATCGGATCATTTCGCCCTAATTAAAAACTGACTTCAGCACGTGGTTCAGCGTTGAAACGCACTGTAACACCATCTGCGAATGCGGGGCTTCGGGAAAACAATGTTTTGGCGCACAAATCAAAATTGCGCACGTTTCTGCCAGTCAAAAAAAAAATCGAAATAGGTACTGGTCATTTTTTTAATGAAATTTTGCTTAGAATACGAATCTGCGATGAAGAGGTTCCTATTTGAAACAAAGTTTGTGTGCATCGCCCACGGGCGCAAAAGTACGATTTTTTTATTCTACGCGAAGAAAATCAATAAATTTAAATCATAGGGATCGTAAGGGGGTCGTTCACGTTGAAATGGCCACCCTGTAGAATGAATCTATTGAAAATATCGGAAGACGTGGGCTGTACAATAATGTGCGCTCATTCGAACAAATTCCAGTTTTATTTCGAATTTTACAATAAAGTTTATCCTTTATAATATCATCAAACGGAAGATATATTTAAAAATGTACATTGTAGTTGTTATTTCAACGGGGTACGAAAACTGGACACTATGATTCAACACTCAACGGATGTCCCTTCTTCTGTGTACTAACACCTAGAATCAGACACAAAAAAGTCCCAGTCATGCAGCATGGCTATAACAGTGAATTTTCAAAGAAATATCCGTGCTATTGTGTAAAACGATGATATAGCGAGAAACCATACCACTTTTCTTAACAAATCATTTTTTCGTGATTTTAGCTATTTTTACCGAATTTTGACCCCTATTAAGTCAAATTTGACCCACTTTTCTTTGAGAAAAATATTTTTATCTGCGGAATAGTCCCTCTTTCTGTCGTGAATCACCATCCCACACAACGTCAGATGAATTATTACTCATTTTAGCCCTTAATACAAATTTTTTAACCCCAAAAATCCAAATTTGACCCCTGTTCTCTTAGAAAAAGAACTGAAATGGTATTTTTATGTATCTACTCACCCTTCCATACTACTTTCAGTGATTTCATATCAATTGCTAGCGATTTTAGCAGTTTTTTACCAATTTTTGACCCCTAACAACTCGAACTAGACACCCTTAGAATTTTTGAAAATTGCTCATCTTCGAACTCATCCTTTTGTTTGACAATAAGAACATTTTGGCGAATTTTGTCATTTTTGTCATGTACCTAGGGTCAGATATCGTCTGGAGTGACAAATAAATAAACATAAATATGCATCTAAATGTTCGTTAAAGTGTAGGGATGAAATCAGGATGCTCTGGAAAGGATTCCTATAAAACAATTTCAAAAACTTATGTTCTGAAAATTTTGTACCCATTGCAATAGCTTCATTTTCTTTGAAAATACGCTTGGGAAAAAAACGAGTAATGAAGCAAAGGAATAGCTTTCACCAGTTGAATACATGTATTTTTATTAGAATCAATATGCATGATGATGAAAGTTGAACGGAAAACATTTAGGTGCTGAGATCTCGTGAGAATTTCAAGAGAGGGCTCTGAAACAGGTCTGCAAGAAGTCAGGAATCGACTTTTCATTCATTTCCGATCAAAAATGCCTCCTAGCAGTTTTCCTTTAAACTCTTAGTTTTCGTGTTTTTTTGGCATTTCAAGGTTGTTTTTTCTTTAGTGAATCAAGTTCTCCCACATAAAACCCGTCATAACACACATGTGTAGATTAAAAAAATACAATTTGTGACTACCGTTGAAAAGCTCGTTAAATTTACTTTCAGAACGAGCTGATTTGAATAAATTTTGAGTGGTGTGAAAACCTGAAATTCTCGCTTGAAAATCTAAATTTGGCGAACCTCAGAAAATAGAAAGACTTCAAAATCGCTCTAGCTCGAAGAGGGCTACCCGAATTCCAGTTGCTCGACACGGAAAACTTCCTCGGGATCTCAGCTTTCCAACGGTATGGTCATTTTCAAATTTACCGCATTAACTGAAGAAGAAAATTGCGTTTGAATCCAAAAAACGTGGGTTTCTAAGGAAATCGAGCGTTTTGGCGGGTTATAAGACTCCACTCGACCAAACCATGACGAGCAGTTGGATACAGTTGTCCACATAATTTTTGACACTGAGTCGAACGGTGACACTCCTGATTCATTCTGACTGTTGAAAAATCGATTTTCCAAGAGAAATCGTGCATTTTTGGACATGTTACCAACTCCGACCAGTTTTCTAGCTAGGCTACTAGTGTTTATTGAATTTACCAAATAATTCATGTTCAGATTTACCACAATTATCCAGATCTGAATGTACATTATTTGGGAAATTCAATAAACACAAGTAATATAGGAAGAAAACTGGTTGGAGGTTACGAACTAGATCACTCGCGAAGAAATCGAGGAAACCCATTTCAAAGAAAAATGGAGTTATTGAAACGTTGTCTATTTCCACTAATACACTAAAAAACGCGAAAAATACACTGTTACATCGGTTTTGATGATCAAACCATCTTCAGTAACAAACAATAACTTTTAGCTGTTGGTTTGATCGCCGAAACCGGTATAACAGCTTATTTTTTACGTTTTTTCGTGTATTAGTGAAAATAGATAACGTTTCAATAACTCCGTTTTTCTTTGGTTGGAAGTTTTGATATATTATGTCCAAAAATGCAGAATTTTTTTCAGAAACTCAATTTTTCATCAGCCGGAATGAATCTGCGACTCGACCTTAGTGACAGAAACCGAGCCAGGTTCGTCAGAGCTCCGCTAGGGGCAAGAGCGCTAGGAGCATCTCCTGGCTTAGCTCATATTCCTGTTATCTGTGATCATCTGTCCATTCTGTTATCTGAGCTATCTCCAAACTCCAACGAGTTGCGAACAACTTCCGGGTGATAAAAACAAACGTTGTACATACCTAGGAATATAGCAACTAATGGTTGGTTGTATCTAAGTGAAAACCATTAGAAAACTGTTGCCCCAAAATTGATTAGTCAAACAAAATTTACAGGTAGGTCTGGACAGATCAACAACATGGAACATGCATTTGAGAGAGATTTCAAATTAATATTGTATGTATGTACCTATGTACTGTAATATTATAGGTAGGTAGCGCTAGTAGCTTCTCATCAGCTGATCTGTAATGTCCAATCTGTTATCTGAGCTCTCTAGGAGTTGAGAACAATTTCTGGATGACAAAAACCAGCGAAGTTATACATACCTACAAATATAGCAAGTAATGGTTGTATCTAAGAGAAAATGTATCTAAGTGAAAACCATTAGAAAACTGTTGCCCAAAATTGATTGTGCAAACAAAATTTGAGTAAGTGCAAACAAAAATTGGTGGACAAACTTATTTGTCCACCAGATTATAGGTAGGTACTCGACAGATCAACGAAATGCATTTGAGAAAGATGTAAAATTAATATTGTCTGCATGCACCTATTAACACTGAAATAATAGGTAGGTAGCAAACTGAATTAAACTGAGCGGGTTCGGCCCCTAGTGAACAGCACTGTTTTACCCCTGGCGGAGGTTTGATGAATTCGGCTCGGTTTCTGTCGCTAAGGGCGAGTGAATCTGGGCGCCTATTCACTAAGCCAAAGAGGCATCAGTTTTTGGTCTAACACCCTTTTTTGGCGAAAGAGATTTTTATAGTATCCATGAAAGGGTTATTCAGTAACTTCCAAAAGAGAGAGTTGGCGGCCATCTTGGCATTTTTGGTCTCTTTAGAAGAGACACCTAATTAGGTGTCTTTTCCCGAAAGAGAGTCTCTCTCATTTCTCGTTTGTTTGATTGTGGTCGTGTATCATCCTTCGTTCATCGGCTACCATATCGGTCATTTTGACGTACGTTTTTTCATCTCTTAAAGTTAAGTAGATTGTTCATTAAAAACATAATACATATTATCGATTCATGAGTAAAATCGTCCAAGTACGGGTTGAGAGCTATTCAGTAAAATAGACGAACCTGGGAGACGCTGGAAGAGACTGTCTCCCGGGGGAGACTATCTCTCCCGGGAGATTTTCAAAATAGATAATCTCTTTTCACTATCTCTTTTAGTGAATAGGCCCCCAGGAGTGTCACCATTCGACGCAGCGTCCAAAATTATGTGGAAAACTATATCCAACTGGTCTAATCAGGTAGAGATGTACAGCACGCTGAAACACCCGATTTCCTTCGAAAACACACGTTTTTTTTAAATATTCAAACGCAGTTTTCTCCCTCAATTAAGCGCAGTACTTTGGAAAATCACCATACCGTTTGAGATTTGGAATCATGAGAAAAATTTTCCTGTCGAGGGCAAGTGGAATTTGGGTTGCCCTCTCCGAGCTTGAGCGCTTTGAAGTTTTCGTATTTTCTGAGGTTCGCCAAATTTAGGTTTTCAAGCTAGAATTTCAGAGGTTCACACCACTAAAAAATTACTTAAACTAGCTCGTTCTGAAAGTAAATTTAACGAGTTTTTTAACCCCTAATGTCCTGAGATGTCAATTTTTTAGGAAAAAAAGTTTTTCCCGTCTTTTCATCTCTTAAACAGGTAAAATAACGTAGAAATGAAGTGAAAAAAAATAATTCGTGCATAATTCAAATTTTAAAATTTTGTTGCTCTGCAGCAACATTAGGATGTGGGACGGAAGGGTGAGGTGCTGCTACTTCACATAAACGTAGGATAGACTGGGTTTCGAAACGTTATATTTCATCAAGCACAATGAGCTTGTACCTATGTCATACAAAAATAATTTGAAACATCACATTTTCACCAATTTTAGAGCTTTGGTAACAAACATTATAGAATATCCATAAAACATATTAGTAAGAATAGCTGTTTTTCATCTTCTAAAATTACCATCATCAAGAACATTCGTTCTTTTTGAGATCTTCTAAAATTACAATACAATTGTTTCTAAAATATTTCTCTCAAAATCACGTAAGACATCAAGCATTCTTACCTATTCTAGTGACTTAGGCATCATGAACAAAAGGAACGAGTCATAAAATTGTGAGATAAAATTATGAGATAATATTATTATGTCTAAAATCAGCACTTCAATCGCTTCCTGAGCTTCCCCATCTTTCTCATCTTGTGCAGCAGCGTTTAGGGCAAACATAACTTGCTCCGCCCTGGAGGTAAATATTGGCTTCTGAAAATGAATTAAAAAAAAAAAAAAATACTAGAAGGTATTTGTGAACACAGGAAACTAAAAAAGAAGAAAATTTCCATAATTTTAGATTAGCAAGCTAAAAAACTTCTAGAAAGACTAGAAAACATTTTTGCTCGCCAAAGAAAGAATTTCATCAAACACCTACGGCTCCGTCATCCTATTGTTGCTCTCAAGCATCATCGGTTCAGCTGTAATCCTGCTGTTGCTCTCTGGCAACATTTGTTCTAACTCTCATAGCTACATGGAAACCGGTAAACTCTAATATTCCATACGATCTTCTACTTATTCAAAGTGTAAACAACAAAAGTGAAAAGAATTTGGACAGAAAAAATTATAATAAAAGGCTAAATCAAAGGCTGAACTTACCTTCCTCCGTTCATCTGCCATCGTGTCGCTGCCGCCACAAAAAGTGAGGGATCAAGTGGTTATCACTGTTACCAGCAGTCAGAACCGTGCCAGGTGAGCAGGGATGCCAACGTACACTTCACAGTGTTGACAGAAATAGTGTTTAACGATGAGAATTCACCCGCCTATTTTTGAAAAATCAGTAAAGTTCATGTTGCTCCAGGGCAACATCAGGACGTTAGGGGTTAACGGTGATCACCAATTATTGTCGTTTGTAATTCTACAAATGGGTGTTATGGCGAGTTTTATGAGGAAAAACGTGATTCACGAGAAAAAAAAAACAGTGCCAAAAAAGACGAGGAGGTACTGAGAGTTTAAAAGAAAATTGCTAGGAGATATTTTCAATGAGAAATGACCTAAAAAATCGATTCTTGGCTTCTTGCAGGACCTGTATCTGAGACACGCTGCGGTACTCAATTTATTGCACATTCCTATTACCTATAGGTACTATTTTTTGCACTCACTTGGTGTCACCGCTCGCGCAGTCGCGTGGGTTTTCAGTTTCTAGGCTGCGCTTAGATCTTGCCTTTTCGCAAACTTTGGTTGTTGGGTTGAATACTCCACCTGTAGTCGGGGAAACGAAAGGTTATGCACAGGACAGTGTCGGGCATCAGCTAAATAATTTATTAGCTAGCTAAAATTTTTTCATAGCTAAATTAGCTGTTAGCTGTTGAGGGACAGCTAAATTAGCTGTTAGTTGAAATGTACAGCTAACAGCTTTAGGTCTGCCGTAGATCGCTGTTTTCCGTGGTCCTCGAGCTCCCCCCAGGAAAGCAGTAAATGGAGTACTGGAGCCGGCCCGGAATTAAGGTTTCATACAAATGCGCGGGATTCAATAATTCAATCATTAATTATTTGTAGTTATTCATTGCAACAGCATAGGTAAGGTAAATAATAAACCGTTGTGTAATAATTTGCCTGTATAGATTCCCCTTCTACGTAGATAGTATAATAAACTGTTCTGTAATAGTTTACTGGTGTGTAATAATTTACTCAATAATACTTCAAAGTTTGTTCAAGTTGCAAAAGTACGTATCAACAAAATCCAAAAGATCCATCGTTCTTCAAATGAAAAACGCTGCAAATCCCTGCACAACGGTTTATTATTTTGTACAGAATACCCTTCTGTTACAGATCACAGCTCTCTGTATAGATAACCCGTCTATTATGTACTAGTCTATACATATTATGTAGACGGCAGACCCTCCGTAGGTTAGTACCTAACCCCGTACTCGTTAAATGTTGCTAAAATAATACAGCCGATGACAAACAGTAACTAAAACGGCAAAAAGAAACGCAAATAATGAAGTTCTAAAGGAAAATTGTTGATGTGGAGTGAAATAGATGGCCCTTCTGCGTAGATCACTGTTTTCTGTGGTCAATACCTATAGTGAACCGTTGTGTAATAACTTGCCCACCAATTAATACTTCAACGGCTGTTCAAGTTGCAAAAGTAACGATCAACAAAGTCCAGCCCCTTTTTAGTAGATGAACCGTTGTGTAATAATTTGCCGGTGTGTAATAATTTGCCATTGTGTAATAATTTACCCATAAATAATACTTCAACGTTTGTTCAAGTTTCAGAAGTACCTACCAACAAAATCCAATACTCCATCATTTATCAAATGAAATAATATCGCAGAACAACCAACTCGACTTCATACAGCCATCCTTGATTATAATCAGGTGCTCCCTAGTGATGATATCCCGGCCGGATTTATACCGTTTGATTCACGATCGTGTTGACGAAGCTTTTTGGCGCACACGAACGGCTGGACGTACAGTGCTCCGGGTGGTCTCAAAAAATTGTTTAGCTCAAGACAAATTTAATAACGTAAAAAAAACAATGCCCTTCAATCGAAAGTTTTCGAGCTACGGCGTTCTGAAAATGTCAACCCCTATTTTGAACCCCTTAGAGATGACTGACAGTAACGCCGAGCTTCGAGGACCAACTAGACCTCGAACGGAACCTATAACCCGAATTTCATCAATTTTGTTTCATGTTAACTAAGAAAAGTGGCCCGTACGGCGTACAGACAACACACATTAGAGAGTTCCTAGGAGATACGGTGATAACAATACCGCATTGGCTGTTAGAGCGAACAACATGGATGCTAACCCCTTGCCGTGGGTTACAAGAGACAACTAGCATGATAGTCGGTATCTTAAAGTGACGTCAATTCCTTACTGATTGTTGAAGTACCGCGAACCTACCCCCCTCTTCTACCCCCTTTCATTTCAAAAGACAAAAGAGCACAACAAACCACTATGCACCAGCTCTGTTAAATCTGAAGTCAGAAGCCTGTTAAATTTGAAGAACGTCTAATTAGTTATTGCAAAATTAGTTGCATAAAGTTGGTTTGCTTCTGCAGCACATATTTGGATTCTTTTGCAAAAGCCTGCAAAACCAGCTATAAATTTGTGAAACTAGGATTTATTATGAGGGAAAGGTAGGTCTAAACTAAAAAAGCTTAAGCATTTGAAACCATTTAATTTTTTAGGTTAAGAAAACAATGTAAAGAACTGCAGATTAAAACAGTAGGTACAGGAATGTTTTACAGTAGGTTCACCAGTACAAAACACGAAAAGCGGGCATAACTTGAGTAAGGATTACCAGAAATGTTCGTGAAGAAAGTTACTGAATTGTTTGCTGTTGCTAAATTTGGTTAGCAAGAAAGTTGAATCAATTCTTCACCCTCACTCCAACAAAAATCCGATTCTATGGGCTCTGGTTCATATCATTTTCATGATCTTCTCCGTTGATGTGTGTTTCCGTAACAACTTCTCCTTCCTCTTGATTCTCCTCAGCAGAAACAGCTTGAAAGGGAGGTAGGTATTTGGGTTGCGAAAACGTTGGTGTTTGAAAGCATGGTGGAAAATTCATCGCGATCACGTTTTCACCATCACGAGTACACGTAGTAGGTACTCAAGGTTTTCAACATGTACTGTTTTCAACATATCAGGTTACGTTTACTCACGGTCTAGTCGTTACGTTTCACGGGATCGAGAGGCGGTGACGGATGTATGCGGCAAAATACGTTACCCGTATGATACGTCAACCATTTGGCGCATGCGCAGAACACTTTTCTGAGACATACGGACATCTGAGCAACGGTATCGCCTAGGAACTCTCTATTTACACACACATTTTTATTGCATTTTCGTATTCTGCATACCATGAAACGTAAACCATCAAATTTTGAGGGGGGTTAGAATTTTTTTTTCATGCTCGATTCCTATGGTTCATTATTGAAAATAATAAACCAATATCACAGAGCAGCCAGCTGGACTTCATACAGCCGGGTCCGTGATTACTTATAATCAGGTGTTCCCTAGCACTGATATCTGTGCCGGATTTATACTGTTTGATTCACGATCATGTTGGCGAAGTTTTTTCGGTACAAACGAACGGCTGATTGTACAGTACAATGCTCTGGGTGGTCTCAAAAAATTCTTCAGTTCAAGACCAATTTAAAAACGTCAAAAAACCGTACCCTTTTATCGAAAGTTTTCGAGCTACGGCGTTCTGAAAGACTGACAGTAACGCCGAGCTTCGCGGACCCACTAGACCCCAAACGGGATCTCTAAATCAAATTTCATTAATTTTGCTAAGTGCTAAGTCAAGCGTACAGCGTACAGCGGACAGACAGGTTTTTTTTTGCATTTTCGGATTCTACATACCTACCTTGAATCGTATATCATCAAATTTTGAGGGGTGGTTAAAAAAATTGTTTCATGCTCGTTTCCAAAGGTTCATTATTGAAAATAATAAACCAAAACCTTTGCAAAACCGTATGACATAGGTACACTTTTTCCCCATTTAAGTTCACATCAACGATAAATAGCTGGCGTGGCACTTGTGTTATATCGGTAACATGGACTGTTTTTCTTTGCAATCACGAAAGCAGTTTTCACCAATACCTCGTCATGACATTCATCATATATTATGTGGTAAAATTGGGGTTTTTATCTTCATAATCAACAGAGGGGACCTTGCAGAAGATACTGACACTTCAAACCGAGTTCTGGAGAAAAAAAATGTAACAGTCTTCAATTACTAAACTCATGGACTGTTCAAGGAAGTTTGATAACTTGATGTTTCCCAGTAAGTTAAGCAAGCTGAATTTCGTTCGACACCGCAAAACGCAAGGAGGTTAGATATAAAGGGAATACTAACCATTACCGCATGCTTTGATCGCTCATCCAAGTGGAATCGCTGGACTTTCTCATACAATGAAACATGGTTCGGTACTTACATACTTACATGTACAATGAAACATGGTTTTCAGTCATATAGTAGCCCAAATATTATAAGGAACTTCAGGCAGTTTCCATCATCCATTCTGTCCAGGTTGACAGTTATTATACCTCTATCCTATCCTACTGTCCAATATCTTTGATGAAACGATAGATTCAAGTTAATATTCAAGTAGGTACCCAGTAGACAATCTAGTTGAATCCACCGGCCTTGCTGACACTCAAGGTACTGCGTGGGGTTCTGCGCTTCCCTGTGTTCGGCTTCTCTGGGACACCCGCACCCGTAGAGGTCCTCGTGGTACACGTCGTTCCCCGTACATTTGACTGTCACCCATTTGCCGCCTGCACATGTGCGAAATTCGCCCTTGGAGCTCCCTTCGGAAGTTTGCCCTAAACAGAAGAATTTTGACTGTTAGGAGCCCGGGTTTTGCTCTTGTTAAGGACCTCTGACCAGTGACCAGGTCAAGTCATATCTAATACACAGGACCTCTCATTTCAAACCCAAGTGCCAAAAAAGTTATAATTTTAATCCAACCCATGAAAATCAAGGGTGTTTGTCTACAAGGCAACAAGCAAACGTGATTTCCAAAGCGTCTGCTCAAGTGGGGATCAAATCTTTCGAATTTAGACTATGTTATTGGAGGGCTGGTAAGAGGTCCTATGCTGACGTCCCAAAGAAGTCAAACAGGGGAGATCTGAACCCCATGCAGTACGAAGAGTGTCGACAAGGCTGATGCCCTTATGGAATCGACTAGTTGCCTACTGTGTAATCGAATTTGTCCTTGATTATAGCGTTTTATGGTGTCATGAACAAGTTCAAGCCTGCAAGGCATGAGCAAACATGATTGCCAGAGCAACTGCACAAGTTGATGTTGATTGTAGGTCCTTAGGGCTGGTTAGAGCTCCTGTGCTGATGCCCCCCCAAAAAAAAACCGGACTCAGGGAAGATCTGAACCCCATACAGTATGCAGTGTCAACAAGGCTGATCGACTCTACTACATTACTCGGTATGTAATCGAATTTGTCCTTGATTATACGGTTTCACGGTGTCTGGAACTAGAGCCAGCACGGGACGAGCAAACACGATTCTAAGGCTGAACCTTAAACATTTTCCATCTGCCCAACCCTCATGAGTTGATGAAACATTTCATAGCAATATTCCATATTCCATGGTGAGAGTTGCCAATTGTGCAGAGGTACTTGAATCAGAGTAGGGATCGCGAGGCGAAATTTGTAGTTTGTGCTATCGTACTTCGATCGTTCCAGACTTAGGATGACATCAAGGTCGAAACCTGTCTCCTAATGTATGTATTGTTAAATACATAATTTCAAAAGCAGAGGAAGTCAATCAATTTTTGCCTCGCTATCCCTACTCCCATATTCCAGTTTCAAACATCCACGTACCTTCGCTGCAAGTTTCGCTTGAGTAGGAAGGACACTTGCTCCACCACCAGACTACCTTACAGCTGCCACTCGATTCATCATAGTGTCTCTTTAGCACCCCCTCGGAACAGTCCTGTACTATCTGTACCAACAAGAAAACACAGATTACAACACCAACCATACGTTTTTCGTACACTCAAAAAATTGTTAGCTGAATGTCGTAACCTCTTGGTTGTTCTCATTGCAGAGAAGGTACTTTGTGCAGTCTGGCTTGTAGACAGACGTCTGCCCGGTAATGCAGCTGCCCGGATTACACTGAGCCTGCCACTGCCACCTGCAGAAGACGGAAATATGAAATCCTGGTATGCCAGAGTAGTCGACAAGCTGAGATTGCTGAGCTCTCACAACTTCGCGTTATATAACCTCAAGGACCATACGCCAGGATATCTCCACATTTCAACGACAAAACGCTTGTTTTTGTCCACAGTAGTCAGCAACAGGAAACTTATTTGGTTGGTCGTCTATGGTCGACCGAATCTGGTCATAACTACCGACTTACTTGCAGCCGCCATTGCTGAATAGCATGCCTGGAGGGCAGGACCTGGTTACCCAAGTGTTCCCGATGCAGACTTTGTAATTGAGGCAATTCAAATCGGTCTGGTAGCTCCCGTCGGTGCATGATGTATCCTGCAAACAGGACCCTGGTATCATGATACGTTACAATAGGTTATGACATAAGACACATTATTCATATGACACACAAAGCGGAGCGGGAAGAATAAGCTCCACCAGATAGGCAACACAGGTAAACAAGGGGAATGTGGCACACGCAGCATGCCAGAGCGAAGGCAAGGAAAAGGGGAAGTGCCGTAGACTTGGAGCAGAATGTACAATGGGAGGTAGTAGGGATGAGCATCAATAATTTAAACATCGATGTTAAAATCAGCTGTAACCATCAATATGACAATAATGCTGACCTGAAAACATGTATGTATGATGTATTTTGAAGGAAAACATTGATGTATATAAATTTTATTTTTAAAGTCATGGTTTCAAAAAATTAAGCAAAATTCCTAATAACCTAAAATATTTCCATGATTTTTTTTGGTCATCCAACGAATACCACAGATATTGCAGCCATGCGGCGTCTCGCTGCCCAATATCTATCAATTTTGGTCCTCCTGTCATCATGTTCCTGAATGACCTCCAATGCTTGGCATTCTGACAATTGCCCAGCATCCCTGTTCTCTCCACAATCACACGGGGGACTCTGCCACCCCAATACGGTGCAGATGTTTCTGGAGGAAGTCCAGACCCGCTGCCACCCTAAACAAGGCAACAGCAGGCCCCCTCAAAATCTATTAATATTTCCATGAAAAACGGATCTTTTGGAAAATTAGGCTGCTGTAAAATAACATTAAATCATACCTAGAACCAAGGTAGGCCTATAATTACTCTGATTTTAGTTCAGGTTTTGTGATGAAACAATTGGTGGAAACGACCCAAAATTGCCGAACACGACCCCTGTGTCCAGTTTAAATACAGACTTAGTACTCAACTCACAGGCTTACTCTACAACTGCAATACACAAATACGTTCTCAATGTCTGGCTCACCAAGTCCATCATTAATTTATCAAAATTAATGCTAACAAAATACTGTAAATATTTTTATTTTTAAATTTTTAAATTCCTCTTCTCCCCACTGCTGCATCAGTTTCCACCAGCTCTGCTATGTGTGTCATGAGCCCCAGAAATAGCTGCAATAGGTGTTCCAATCAGGAACAGAGCGACACATTGATCCATCTGTCCACGTGATTGAGCCTGATTGAACTGGAATACTTACAGTTAAATAGCTGTTCCTGATGGAACGGAGTACCCGTTTGATGCTAACAGTTCCGTTGTTTTCAGCTGGAGCTTTTGGAACTACGCTGCTGAGCAGCTCACTGAGGTTTTTGACAGCTTGAACAGCTTCTTCTGAATTCACAGTTCCGTTGACTTCGTTGAGGTTTATTGATTTCAAAGACATGACGCACCGCCCTTGGTCCGCGTCGAATTTCTGGAGAATGGGGCAGGATTTCTTCAACAGGATCCCGGCTGAAACGGAAGAACGAATTTTAAACCGAACAGAGCCCAGCACGGTTCTACTGTGCGGTGTCTGGCTATAATCCACATATTGTTGATCATGTTTCGGAAGGCCTGTAGCTTGGGGTGTATTTTAGTACAGGAGCAAGGTTGTTAAGATACGGTCTGGTCTTGTAAGGATAGCTAGGACTTGATTAGTTTGGCCCCAGTGTGTATGTGCCCACACCTCATACTCACTGTTAGTGTCGCATTGATAGTAGGTTTTGCCTTCGGAGTCATCTGTCGTGCGGGGCTTCCCGTCGCATGCTGTGACGTCATTCTTCACATTCCAGAACCACTGGCAGGATTTCGTATCAACGTCGAATTTCTTCCCCCACCAGCAGGCCGTCTGGACGAAAAACCCATTGACGCAGGTCTTGTACCTGGTGGAATTTTCATATGGTTCGAAGGTTAATCATGATGAAACTTTTCTGAGCAGTTTATGATGATTAGGGTTGAGCTAGAGATGTACAGGCGAGAGATATTGTAGCCAAAGTAGGTGATAAACATGGAACTACAGCTAGAGCTAGATAATGTCAAGTGCGGGTACGTCGTGTCCGTGGGAGCTAGAGATGGTTAGGAGTGGCTACACAGTGTCATGAGTGAGCTAGAGATTGTTAGGAGTGACCTAGTGTAGCCAAAGGAAGTGACGAACATGCAGCTATAGCAAGGGAAGGTTACTACAACTACTGCCAGGGCTAACTGGTAATAATTGTATGGTTATTTCTAAAACTTACTGTCGAGCAGAATCTGCCATGGGTTCTGCCTCCTCTCCGCTGCATTCCTCCGCATACTTATCTCCAGTCCCCTAACAAAAAAAAGTTTTTAGACCGTCGTTTCTTCTCTTCTGCTTCATCAAACCAATTATCGGATATGAATCAAAAGTGTGAGTATGAAGCTGATACGCTTACTGTCTGCTGGCAGTCACCCCAGAACTTGCACTTCTCGCCGTCAAAGTAGAAAGGCCAAATGCAGCTATGCTTTAACAACTTGCCTTCACTGCATTCGTAGTAGGAGCTACAACTGTGGGCATAGCACAACAAAACGGTTACTTCCAGGTACGGATCAGTATTCAGTAAACAATTCTGGTTGTGATGGTTTTAGCGCTTGTTAGTGATGACCATTAATATTTAGTGATTCCGCCTGGGTATTGCAGAGGTTTTGTTATGAAAATGAGGGTTCAAAATGAGACTTCAAATGCTGTAATTGCAAAGGAAACTGTCTTATCGCGAGGGACCACCAAAAAACCAAATGATCCATACAGGTTTCTCAAGTTGCAAACCAATGGAAAAATTCTATTCTACACTGGAACAATTCTACTGCCTTCTGTAATTCTATTATATTTCTGTCTGCAATTCTATTATATCTACCAGGTAGAATGTGTAATGGTAGAGGCTTTGATGCTGAATCTGTTACAGAACATAAAATGCCACCTGTAGAGCGAGACAGTAGATCAAACATCACTGTCATGTTGGGCTATGCAGCAAACAGGGATTGCTAGAGATACTTATAGATTACTGGGAAGCATAGGTAGTGGCACCCCTCAAATTTTATATTTACCACTCTTATGTAACGTGTAGATTTAACGTTTAACCAGATAAACAAGGAGAAAGACGAGCTGTGCGACGCCTCGGTTAAAGAGCCCAGAAGAGGTTCCCCCTCCATCGAACTCCCAACGCCTCTCAGAGGTCGTAACGACCGCTGACAGATGGAGGACGAGGTGGAGGCACCTTCGTATACCACCCGGCTCGCTCAGCTCTTCATTCGACGGACCTTGCTCTTACCTACAGCCCCTCTCCCCCCCCACCCTTTCACCTACCCTCGCATCTGCTGTGGTGGTAACCTCAGGATGCTTCCTCCTCCAACACTCGCTATGGTGATAACCTCCTCGGGGCGTTAGTGTCCTCATCCTTTAGCGTCTGCTGTGGTGGTAACCACGGGACGTTCCTTCCTCTAGCACTCGCTGTGGTGATAACCCCCATGGGGTGTTAGAGTCCTCATCCTTGAGTGTCTGCTGTGGTGGTAACCACGGGACGTTCCTTCCACTAGCACTAGCTGTGGTGATAACCTCCTCGGGGCGTTAGTGTCCTCATCCTTTAGCGTCTGCTGTGGTGGTAACCACGGGACGTTCCTTCCTCTAGCACTCGCTGTGGTGATAACCTCCTCGGGGCGTTAGTGTCCTCATCCTTTAGCGTCTGCTGTGGTGGTAACCACGGGATGTTCCTTCCACTAGCACTAGCTGTGGTGATAACCCCGGGGTGCTAGGATCCTTCTCCCTTGGCATCTGCTTTAGTGATAACCCCGGGACGCCGCGGGGCGTTAGCTATCCGAAAAGACACGTAAGTAGAACCTACCCAAACCTACCCTACCTGCAGGATCACAACAGGTAGATACAGATCATCCCCCCTTGTATAGATGAATGGTCTGGATGCTTGCAACACCCACATCTTGAAATTGTAAAAACATCCCCTGTAAGTTCGTTCAGTTCAGAGCATATAGAATACTGGGAGTATAGATATAGATCATCCCTTTGCATAGATGAGTGGCTTGGATGCTTTCAACACACGCATACTGGAATTGTAAAACACATTCACTATCCTATTTTAAAAAAACTCTACGTAATAAAAACCTGTAAGTCCTTTCAGAGCAATATAATATAGAGTACTGAGAGTATAATGCGTTTATATAGATCATCACTTCGCATAGTGGTTTGGACGCTCGCTACACTCCCATCTTGGAACTGTAAAGAAAAATTCCCCCTCAGTCCTTTCAGAGCAATACAGAATCAAGGGAATTATAGGTATTAGATACAGATCATCCCCCAGCAGTCCATTTCGTTAGGTCAAGTCTTAGCTAGTTATAGGTAAACTAATTCAAAGATAGTGTTTAAAAATCTTACGTGTAAGGGTTCTTCAGAAGTACATTTTCCTCCGAGCACTGAGTAGCTTCTACGCACTCAACTTGGAACCACCACCTATAACAATTTTACATCAGTATCAACTATTTATGGTGTCAGGATATTTTCCTAGACTTAATATTTTCACGCGGTATTTACCCATTTCTAATATATAAGGAAGGGAGTAAGTTAACCGATTGGTTAAGTTTAACCGATTGTGATTAGAATAATAGTATCTTATAACCTTATGATAGCTTATAGTCTTGTTAAATCGATCATCCTAGAATCCTGCTACATATCAGTATTACCTAATATTGATATAATAAATATCAATATTACTATATTATTACAATTGATACATGGATATAATATTATTACAATATTACTATCAATATACTAGGTATTCAATATCAATATTAGGTACTATAGGGACTCACATGCATTTCTTCTGTTCCTTGGAGTATTTCCTCAACGGAGTGTTGCAACTGTCTTTCGTCCACTCGCCATTTTTGCAAACCTAAAAATGCATCACGACACGCAAAATTAACCAAATTGTGCACACAAATAAACGTCAAATGCACCAGTGATGCGGCTTGGCGTGGTGAGCGAATTTTCTACGAGCCGAGCCCAGCATGTGTTCCAGTAGTCAAGTTTGAATTATCCATTTTTAGCGATATTTGATCCCCAAAACTCCTTTAGACCGGCTTTTTTGAGAACAAAAACTTGTTTAGCTTAGTGTTTTTGAGTCTTGGTCACCACTTTTGGTGATTTTATAACAATTCTGATTTATTTTAAGCCGTTTATAGCGACTTCTGACCATCAAAAACTTGAATTTGCCTAAATTTTTGTTTTTGAAAATTGCTCATCGTTTATTTTTGTTTACAGTTATAGTGTCGCAAAATCTGGAACTATTCATCCTGGAACGAAGTTATAGGTATTGTCTGGAGTGACAAATGAAACTTGCAATCATGCAGCATGACCATAATGAGCGAATTTCGACGTAACGAGGGGTTGACAGTTAAAATATTAACTGATTATTTATTTTAGAATGGTTATCTACTTGTAAAAGAAAAAGACTAGTTAGATAAATAAAAATAGTCCTTGTTCATGTGAGAACAAGGTTTTGTGGGCCAAAAAGTCGCTAAGAATCATCAATAATAGCGAATTCGAAAATCTGCTCAAGCGGTCATGCTGCACGGCTGCAACTTCATTTGCTTTACCTGAAATTCTCGGCATTTTCCGTCGATGGCGGCAGTGTCGCCGTCTGTACAGGTGCTGGCACCTGCCACGGAAGCGGCGACCAACAGCAAACACCACAAAACTGGAGAAAAAACGAGAAAACATTATTCAAATACTGAATTTTGCTGTAAGAGCGATCTGCACAGGCCGTCGAGAAAATACCGAGGTTAGATTGTTTCTGTTTCTATCTGAAAGTGAAAGGTGTGTTGGCAGCAGGGAGAGTGAGCAAGTGGAAGGTGGGTTGGTGAATGTGTGTGTAGGGGGGGGGGGGGGGGGGGGGTTAGAAGTGAAGGGAAATGAAAGGTGGGTTAGTGGTGGGGAGATTGATGACGTGATGGGGAGTGAAAGGTGAAAAGTGAGACTTAGGTTAGGGGAGGCAGAGGAAGTGAAAGGTTCTCATTCATAGTCTTCATTTGCTCAGAAGGTGAGAGTTTACTCACGTAAGTGGACGATCACTTACTAGGAGGTAGCTATTCACAGAGGGTCCTCAATTGCAGCCATAGCCCCCGTGATTGTAGGGATGGGGGGGGGGGGGAACGTGAAACTATTTCGAAGAAATTGTTTCTTGAAAAGAAACGATGAAACAGTTTCTCAAAACCTGAAACAATTCTTTCAAAAGAACTGCCACAGACGAACCGAACTGTAACGGTTTTGATTCGATTTCGGGTCCCAAGGTTGCCAATAGTCCCAAGGTTGTCAATAGTCCCAAGGTTGCCAATAGTCCGTTGCGAGGGACAGCTTCGCAGCAAAAACGAAGACAGTTTCGTTGTAGGAAAAAAATTAAAAAAAAACAGGTGCAACGAAACCGTTTCTGTTGCGACAGACAGCTTCGCAGCAGGAAAAAATGAATAAACAGTTTCCCGTTTTTTTTGTTTTGGCCGAGAGCCAAAATTCTGAAGTGTTACTGCTGCCGAAGCTGTTATTTTGGAACAGCTTTCCCGAAACTATTTAATACAATCAGCGAACTGTTTCGCTTCGTTTTCTCAAAAAGAACAGATATTCTGGATACTCACTGTTGGCAGCAGTGATAGCATAAACAAGGGAAGGTTTCGCATTTTTCTGTCGAGCAACCATAACCGAATCCACTATTGTTCATCGTGTTATTGTTAACTTCGGTCATCTCACGGGAACCGGAGAAGTCATGGGTGCTCCTCATTATGAGACACATGAATCGCAGGACACAAATAGGCAGGTAATTTCTGTGATTTTGCTACATGTCTACCTGATACGATGATGCGGCATAATATCTGAGCGCCACCAACACTTTCATCAACGGGGTTAGTGGCAACCCTCTTTAATTTCCATTTCTTGTTGACCGGTCACCATATAACTGGTACTAACACATTCACGACTCACGACTGTTTCTTTCCTGAAACGGAGCCTTCTTTGGAACTGGATGTCGTCAACAAATTCCACTTGTTTCTCTTGATCCCAGCGATATACTTCTTCAGTAGCATCACAATCGCACGACCGCTAATGAAGTTGTCATATTCTTCATCCCACTCATCTAGCATGATGATCATTCATATTCATTATATAATGAAAAGGTTCCGGAAAAGAAAAAAGTTCAATATAATGTAAGATACGAAAGGTGTATTATGAACTGAAAAGCATGGAAGCCTACTGAAATAATGACGCGAGTAAATACTTATCGCACGGTTAGCGAATGTTCTTGAGCTTTCACTAAAGCATTCACTCACTTCAGGCCTATGAATAAAAAAAAACGTTTGGGACCCTCAGAAGCTCCATAAAGTAAAATTACACTCAGCTGTAAGCGAGAACTATGAATTCCGCCCTTTTATAAAACTATTACTTATAACGAATTTTCAATGGAACCCCCCACCCGAAACTTACACTTAATTTGACAATTTTTGAGTCCTGTTTAGTTAACTGCCAAGGTATTACCTATATAAAATAAATATTCGGTTTCCGACCAAAATGCGATCATAATTATATTTAAGCGTGGCACATTCAAAACAGAGGCTCCACCCATCGCAATACGCTTCCAGGATATCGACGTTTCCCCGCAGTTCACCAGCGTCATCAGCAACAATCACCACGTCGTCAGCATACAGGATGATCTTTACCGTGGTTGTGGTAGCTCCGAAATCACTCCGTTCCCCAGTTCCTCGAACGGGTAATTTAGAAAGTGATATTACGGAATATGTATCAGGATTTTGTACTTGTTCAAATTCACAAGGCACCTTCAGGCCTTCACACACTGGATGTCGCTAAGTATGTATGTACGTATGTATATATAATATATGTTGGAGTTTCAAATGGTCATAACTTCCTCAAAATATGGTATTTTTCAGATTTTCTTTTCAGGTTTTGCTCATCTCGTTAAACTTTTCTATTTGAGATGAGAACGAGTTTTCCAGATGGAACAATAAGGGGGTTATGATGGATACTGCCGTAAAAATGAACCAAAATTTGTGCAGTTGGCGTCAAAATGTCCGTTAGGATGTCTAGATCACGCCTACTGATTTTGAGGTCGATTGCATTCGATTTGGCTAACAGCAAAATATTATGCCAATGAGTCCAACAAATACCAACTCACAATAATCATTATTTCGAACTCAAAAAAATAGGCCAGTATCTACGAATATCTTCATTCTCAAGCAGAGCTTTAGACACTTGCGAAATGCACCGTTCAGAGGTTCATATGAGGCAGAGAAGGTAAACTAGCCGATCATTAAAATGTGGTTTGGCCACCAAAACTGTGAGTGTAATTTGAAATACACTGCTCATCCAGAAACAAAAGATGACATTGGCATAATGTGGGTTACGGCACTGTTATTTTTATCAACGTCAAGTGGCACTCGAGATTTCATTATAAAGAAGATACCCACCTGCCTTTACAGAAACCTACACATTACATTTATATCGTAAAGTACCTACTCATTATTCAACATTTTGAGACAGCAATTTCTTACACCTAGTTTGTAATAAATTTGTGGGTATCATAATGGTGTAAGGTCTGGTAGGTACAATGAGCTTAAATGTGCATAGTAGGTGAGGGTTGGGCTCCACTTGGTCCTAATACGAATTTGGGTGTTCATCTGTACTGCCCACTTCTTTCAAAGTCAAATTTACACATTTTAAACCAACTTTTTTTAAACTAGTGCTTTGGATTTGTTAGTCTCCTCTTTTTCATTGTAACCACACAGTTGATGAATGGACAGCACCAAAAACCCGCGAAAACAACCAAAGATTCAGTAAAGTGAAGTGCACCGAGAAGTGAATGGTGGACCCAGACAGAGACACGCAAAATGTGACGTCACACTCGGGGAGTGAGTGGAGTCAGCTGATGCGAGCGTTTTGGAGGGCTGTCAAAAATTCAAATTTCATTTATTTTTATGAAACCACTGGTGCGTCTGAAACAATTTTTTTCTTTCGCCGTTTGTCTTCAAACTCAATCCACTTTTGATTTCCACGATAAACCAAAAAAGTGGGCAAGTTTCTTATTATGAAATAGCAACAGGTTACAACACAGGACGCTAGGTCCCTCATATCATTGCACAAGAAGACAATGTAAGAAGAAATATGGCTACAGATGGCAATAAAAGAAGACATGAATGACAAACATTACTTAGTAGAACAGAAATATGTTAAGTTGGAAGACGAGAGAAAAAACACGGCCTGCTGACTCCCAAAGAGCACTGATCGATTGAGTCAAATGGAGCCAGCTGGGCGATCACATTTCATAGTAATATGGGGTGGAATCAAGAATTCTATCATTAATTGGTTGTTATATCATGAAGCATAAATGTTTGTTCAAATTTAAAAAGTACAGTACAGCTATCAACGAAATCCAAACCATCATGCTTCAAATGAAATAATATCTCGGAACAACCAGCTGGACTTCATACAGCCATCCGTGATTATAATCAGGTGGTCCCTAGCGATGATATCCGGGCTGGATTTATACTGTGGATTCACGATCATGTTGACGAAGCTTTTCGGTGCAAACGAACGGTTGGTCGTACAATGCCCGGTGGTCAACAAATTGTTTAGTTCAAGATCCATCAAGATGTGTCCCGAAACTTTGCAGCCCCATCGGAATACACCCAAGGGTGTTACGGGTGAAAAACATGTAAAAACGGGGTTTTTTGATGTTTCAGGTAAAATGAGGTAAATTGTGAGGGGGGTAGAAGTACGCAGTGCGAACGCCATTTGGGAGCAGAATGGGAACTTTTACAATTTTTGAAACACTGCTTTTACTAACATGAGTTTTACTAGCTATTTTAGCTTGTATTGTTTTCCATGTTTTTTAGGGCGAGAAGAATAGTGAAGAAAATAGTGAAGAATTGAGGTTGTAACAAAGGTTCAGCTACAAAAATTTTTTTTTCTAGTCAAAAACCAGGGAAATTGTCTGAAATCACCGTAAATTTGTTTCGAGAAACACTAAAATGAACAGCCAACATTTCTGTAGGTATGTCCAATAGAATAATAAACCCATGTGACAAGGGCTTTGCAGCGTTTTTTTGTTTTTTGTTAATTAAATTACATGAATATGTCGGCTACCCGATCGTTAACCTCGTATTATTCAAATGGAAACGGGAAGTCCGACGTTCATGAGGAACAAGTTGCTGTGGGGATCGCTGGAGTTACATGGAAGGAATCCATGACACGAAACACCGATGACAGACAGGCAACCGCCAAGGCTGTCAACTCAAAAGAGAATGAGAAGTTGATGGCAACACTGTGGAGGTTGGGAGTCCTGGCAGGGGGATTCGCGCCTTTCTCCCTGGCTAGAAAAAAAAGGATGGACAATCGCCATGGAGCAAGGACATTGTAGATTTGGAGTGCTACGTACTTGCTATTTTACTCTTGGTAGAGACTAGCTTCCCCACGACAATTTGTCTTATTTAATAATTTAGTTTGCCTTCAACGTCAGTTTGAGTCGCTGTCAAAGTCGCGTCATAATAAATTTAATTACCTACGTGTACATCAGTGTCGTCTTTGGTTCGTTCTCTCACCTTTAGATTCTACCACGCTCACAGGCTAAGGCCCCTTTTTATTTGACAAATATAAGATTTTGGCAAATTTTAAAACCGGCTGAAACCGACTGGAGATCATCAGAAATCGTATAGAATGGTGACTTGAGGTAGATATCCCCTATTTCTTTAAATAGGTAATCAATATTTTTTACTACACTGGGTGTGTTGAAGAATGATCTTAATTTTTACTACGTACCTATAGGTCTGCCACAGAAACTTTGCGTTCGTGTGGCGCAGTCTTCTGGAGAACATAGAACTAATTATCTCTTATCATCAAGCAGATTCCCGTGCGTACGATAATTTTTCGGAAATTTCTCCCCTCAAAAGTGACATGATTTCCCTCCTACTGCAGCTTGAAATTCGTGAATTTCCGAATCTGTTTTGAAGCCTATTATTCCACTATAATATTATAGTTCCACTATTATAATTCCATTATAATTGCTTGCATTATGACATAAATATTGCAAATAATGTCTATAATAAAATTAGTAATTACTCAAGTTAATTGCCCCATAAAAATACTGTAGGCACTCTCATTCGATTCGGAAAACTGTTAAAAATTGGAAAATTAGAGAGTTCCTAGGCGATACTGTTGCTCAGATGCGTCATCCGTATGTCTCAGAAAAGTGTTCTGCGCATGCGCCAAATGTTTGACGTATCATAAGGTTGACATAAGACTGTTTTTGTTCTTCCCGTGGTCTTTACACGTTCAACCGTGGAAACGGTGATACGGGAAGACGGACCAATGAGCTTCAAGCATTCTCTATACGTATACGTGTAGTTCTTCCCGTGCACGCGAAGAAGTAGCTTTTCCCGTGTACGCGAAGAACTACACGTATACGGGAAAAGAATGCTTCAAGCTCATTGGTCCGTCTTCCCGTATCAGCGTTTCCACGGTTGAACGTGTAAAGATGACGGGAAGTACAAAGACTGTCTATATTTTGCCGCATACATCCGTCACCTCCCCTCGATCCCGTGAAACGTAACGACTAGACCGTGAGTAAAAGTAACCTGTTATGTTGAAAACAGTACATGTTGAAGTATGTGTTACAGTAAAAACGTGATCACGATGAATTTTCCACCGTGCTTTGAAACACCAACGTTTTTGCAACCCAAATACCTACCTCCCTTTCAAGCCGTTTCTGCTGAGGAGAATCAAGAGGAAAGAGTTGTTATGGAAACACACATCAACGGAGAGATCATGAAAATTATATGAACCAGAACCCATAGAATCGGATTTTTGTTAGAGTGAGAGTGAAGAATTGATTCCACTTTCTTGCCAAATTCAGCAACAGCAAACAATTCAGTAATTTTCTTCACGAACATTTCTGATAATCCTAACTCAAGTTTTGCCCGCTTTTCGTGTTTTGTACTAGTGTGCTGTAAAATATTTCTGTACCTACTGTTTTCTTAACCTGTAGTACTTTACATTGTTTTCTTAACCTGAAAAATTAAATGGTTTCAAATGCTAAGCTTTTTTATTGTAGACCTACCTTTCCCTCATAATAAATCCTAGTTTCACAAGTTTATAGCTGGTTTTGCAGGCTTTTGCAGTTTTGCAAAAGAATCCAAATATTTATGTATTTATTTTATTTTTTTATTTATATATGTACATAGGAACTATAGTGTTCCCTCATAGTGTACATAATGTACAGTTACATTAAAGTAGGTATATATAAAAAATTATAATACAAAAATATTTACATTAATACTAAAAGAATAATAGTTATGTACTTGAAACACAGTTTAACAATTTATTAAATGTTAGAGGTTTAAAAGGTCAATAACAATATGCTGCTGGGGGGTAAAACGAAAATTGAGGGGTGACAGAGAAATAAGAAGAGTAGGAACCAAGGAGGAAGGAGATAGATCAAGAGGACTGGCTACTCAGATACTTAAGCGCGCGAGCCTTGAATGACCCCAGAACGTTGGGATGGGCCGAATAGGATGAAACTGCTGCAGAAGCAAAACAACTTTAATTTTGCAATAACTAATTAGACGTTCTTCAAATTCCAAACAGGCATAGTGACTTCAGATTCAACAGAGCTGGTGCATAGTGGTTTGTTGTGCTCTTTTGTCTTTTGAGATGGAAGGGGATAGAATTCGCGGTACTTACTTCAACAATCAGTAAGGAATTGGTGTCACTCTAGGATACCGACTATCATGATAGTTGTTTCTCGTAACCCATGGCAACGGGTTAGCATCCATGTTGTTCGCCCTAACAGCCAATGCGGTATTGTTATCACCATATCTCCTAGGAACTCTCTAATAATAATAGAAGTAACTCTACTCTCGTATTATCCCAATGTGTGTATGAAGTTGATTTCTGCACGATTTTCTTCGAATTTTGTTTAAAACTGATTCTACGTTATTATTTTCTGATTGCCGAATACAACCTATCACAATGCAAAAATATCTGAGAACGAAAAAAGGTAGGTACCTACCTATTTACTTACCTGCTACAAAAATCATTTATGACGGATTAGGTACCAGGAAAGAATAAGAAATAAAAACAGGAAACAGGTACCTATAAACAATTGACAAGAAATTTATTGTACAATATATATATATATATATATATAGGATGTTTTTATTCATCATCAGAGAAATCCCACTCATCAGAACTATATTCAGAGGAACTGCTGGAACCTCCATCCAATCGGATGATCATCTCATCTACTCGTTCGTCGATGATGTGGTCAGTTTGCATGTATTGCATTTCAGTATCTTTTACTTTCCCGCACACCTTTTGCCACTGTTCTGCGGAATATTCAGCGAATGAAGTACGCATGTACCTCTCTTTTTCTCCGAGAGAAGTTCCAACGGACCCGTAGGCAAGTTTCCCTTTCAAATCCCCCCAGACCATCTCAATAGGATTAAGATCAGGATGGTCAAGGAGGTAGGTGAAGAACGTCGTGGCCTTGTGCTGTGATCATCTCGTCAATCTTGAAAGTTTTTTCAATAGGAGCAGCCTTCACTTGTAGGAGCAGCTGTGCCTTCGTATTGGTTTCATCAAAATCTATATAGTTTTTTCTCAACCAGTCGATTACTTTGTTTTTCAGAGTAGGTACCGGAGTTAGGTTTTTTATTTACCTCAACATTGTGGTAAGCAGCATTGTCGAGAACTACGACTGAGTTTGGAGGAAGATTCGGTAAAAACATCTCTAAAAGCCATTTAGAAAAGTTGGAGAAATTCATTGAGGAGTGGTAGACGCCCGTCTTGATGGTTGATTTGAAAATCAGCAAACTGTTCGGCACAAACCCCATTTCACCACCTCCGTGCACAATGATAAGTCCTATGTGATTTAATGCCCCAAGTTCATCTGGAGACTGCCAGCACTTACCAACATTGTGAGCCTCGTTGACGTAGGTCTCATCAAGGTAGACAATATTTCTTCCTTCACGGCGGAACTGACGAATGGTATGCAGGTACCTTGCACGCCAAGCAGCTACGTCTGTCCGTTCAATCAATAACTTACGGTTCGATTGGCAGGTCTTCCACTTGAAACCACAAGCCTTGATACGTTGACGGAGATATTCTCTCCCACAGCTCATTATTTCATCATCCTTCAGGCATTGTAGCACTCGTCCAACAGTTGGAAGCTCCTTCCGGACCAGGTAGAACTCCCGAATTTTGTTACGAATAACGACGTCGTCAAACTCGTCATGCGGTATTTTCTTTGGGTGAGGTTTGGTTTTTTTGGGAGTGATGAAAGTAGCTTCCCCTTTCTCCTCGATCGACCGTTTACCCTCAGCAATAATGGTACTAACGGTTCTGGGTGAAATGCCCGTCACTTCACTTGTGAGTTGACAAACGTTCACCCTAGACTTCTCTTCTGCCTTTTTTCTCGAGAAGTAGTCGGCAACATTGAACACAATCTCACGGGCTTGTCGACGAAGCGCCTTACCCTGGCCTTTGCACGAATTTCGCCTACTAGTCGTAGATGGGGGGTTGTTCATAACGAACAGTTGAAATAAATTTAATAAGAGAAAAAACTCGGGAGGAAAAACTTGAGAGCACAATAACTAGGACCACAAACACTTTCGATTCGAAACAACACAAGACGCCATTTCGTTCACAGCGCAGCCACTACACGAACATCAAATTTCTCACCTCTCCAATTTCCGTAAAGGTTTCACCATGGAAGGTGGACTCGATCGTAGTAGTTCGCGGATCCGCTACCTAGGGGGTGCAACACGAACGCAAAGTTTCTGTGGCAGACCTATAGGTAATTGTCATTGTTGGTGGATGGTAAGGATTAGCGTTACTGAGGTTACTGATTCAATATATCGATTACCCACCTATTGATTAACCACATATCGATAACCTATCTGTAGTAAGTAAAACCTACTTGTGTGTTATATACTGATGAACCTCATTCGCTCTTTTATATTTTATTCTACTACGTCTCTTGTTGAATATACGCGATATTTGAATTGTTTGCCTTTCTTTTATTTGAATTTGATCCACTGTTTTTTCAAGTGGTTATGGGCCCAGGAAATTCGCAAGGACGGTCGTTGTGTCAATTTCTTATCCAGTCGCGTGTTTACTCGTGTTGGTAGGTTCCTACGAGGTTAGTTGAAAATTTCAAAAAATCGTGAGTGTAAGTTGTTATTCGCTACCGAAAACGAACAATCGAGAAAGATGGAGCAGATCTCAGTGACAAAATTAAAAGGAGAATCCAACTGGAATATCTGGAAGTTCCAGATCAAGATTGCTGCAGGGGCCAAGAGTTGGATGAAACTTCTAACAGGAGAAGAGGTTATGCCTGTCCCAGAAGAAGGTAAGCCCGAAATGGATCATGTCAAAGCTGTGGAAATATACACTAAGAGTGACAGTATGGTAAAAGAACTAATAGTTTCTCGTCTGGAGGAAGGGCCTATGGTCCATATTTAACTTGCACGACCGCTGCAGAAATGTGGAGTAGGCTCCATTCAGTTTATGAGCAGCAGTCGGATACCAGCATTCACTTGTTGCACAGCGTTTTTTTCTCGTACAAATATAATAATCAAGGAGTTGCTATTCACATCTCAGAAATTACGGACATTGTTACAAAACTGAAACAAACTGGAGAAAATATAACTGATAAACAGGTCATGACAAAGATCCTAATGTCCCTTCCAGACAGTCTCTCACATTTTGTATCTTGTTGGGAGTCAGTAGATACGTCTAAGCAAACTTTGAATGAACTTACTTCTCGTCTGATAATTGAAGAACAACGTGTCAAGGCTAGAAACAGGGAAGACAGCTCAGAAAACCAAGCGCTTGCTTCTCAAAGCAGCCAAAAATGTTCTTTTTGTGGGAAATTTAATCACCCAAGTTTCAAATGTTTTCGAAACCCAGCAAACAAACCACTTGCCTGTCATTACTGTAAAAAGGTGGGGCATTTAATACGAAACTGCCACATCCGGATGCAGAAAGAAAGTGAATACAACGATGATCACGATAATAAATCAAAAAATTCCGAATGGAGAAATGCTTTTGTTAGCCTGGCCTTGTTTAATAATGAGGGTTATGACAAAAGTAAATTGTTTCTGGATAGTGGAGCCAGTGACCATATGAGTCCTTTGCAGGACCTGTTTGAAAATCTACAGTCTTGTAAAAAAAATCATTAAAATTGGTGATGGTACAGCATTGGAAGCTACTGGTGTAGGGGACATCCCAGTGACTACAAGAGTAGGTAACATCTTTGTTAAAAACCTATTGAAAAATGTCTTGTATGTCCCAAATTTGAAAATGAATTTGTTTTCAGTTTCCCAAGCATTAAATAAAGGACACACCTTGATTGGAAAAGGGGAAGTGTGCCAATTGATGAAAGACGACAAGGTTTTTGCTGAAGCAAAGCTCTGTGATAAACTTTATGTTTTGGAAATGCATGCAAATGCCCAATCAAGCACTTGCGCTGTAGCTGCTGATTGTACCTTAGAGTCATGGCACCAGAAGTTCGCTCATCAGAATGTTAAATACGTCAAAGCAGTATTGTCAAGCTTAAGTGTTCAGTTTCCAAAAACTGAAAAATTCTCTTGTGATGCCTGTAATTTAGGAAAAATTCATAGATTGCCATTTGATTTGGGTGAGTCAAAGTCTACTGTACCATGTCAATTGTTTCACATTGACCTTTGTGGAAAAATGGAAGTTGACAGTTTGGGAGGTTCAAGATACTTCCTACTGATTAAAGATGATTACTCCCACTTCAGGTTCTGCTATATGGTGAGTGAAAAATCTGAGGTTTCAGGGCTAGTAAAGCAGAGAGACATACTGGACATAAAGTGAAATGTATACGTTCTGACCAGGGAACTGAAATTCTAAACTCTGATCTCACCAAATTTTTTAAAGACTCAGGAATCCAGCATCAATTGTCAGTACCATATTGTCCTGAACAAAATGGTAGAATCGAGCGGGAAATGCGGACTGTGGTAGAAGCAGCTCGAACAATGTTGATTGCAGCTGGATTGGATAAGCAGTATTGGGCAGAAGCCGTCAACACTGCAGTGTATGTTCTAAATTTGACTGGAAGAGGCACAGTTGAAGGGAAGACTCCACACGAACTATGGTATGGTTGTGTCCCAAAGATTGATCATTTAAAAATATTTGGAAGTAAAGTATTTGTCCACATTCCTGATCAAAAAAGAAAGAAGTGGGACCCAAAAGGAAAACCAGGAATATTTGTGGGATATGATAAATACAGCAAAGCATATCGAATCTGTTTTCCTGAAGAAAAACGTGTAATAACTGCAAGGAATGTCGTTTTTATTTCACCTAACCAAGATAACATATTGAAGGAGGTCAAAGACAAAGGTTGGACATATCAACATCTGTTTCCACTCAAAGAAATTGGAGAAGAAGACGATATTGATGTTAGCAAAGAAGAATTGGACACTGTCGAAGAACAACAAGATACTGAAGAATTGCAAGTTGATTCTTTGTCAGAAAACAATGTAAAAGGCTGCATGAGAAGTGAGGATTCGGATGTAAAAGCTGAAGCCGTCTTGGAAGAACCTGGAAAGGAAAAAAATCTTGGAAGAGGATGCAGGCAGTCTAACAGACCCAATTATTTGAATGACTGTGCTTTACTCACCTTTGAAGAAGCCACATCCGGAGATGATAGTCTTCACTGGAAGCAAGCCATCAATGAAGAAAAGGAAGCTCTTGAGGAAAACCAAACTTGGAGACTGGTAGACCAGCAAGATGTGAAGAATAATAATATACTCACATCACGCTGGGTATTTAAAATTAAAGATGACGGAAGGTATCGAGCACGCCTTGTAGTCAGAGGTTGGCAACAGAAAGAAGGTATTGACTACAATGAGGTGTTCAGTCCAGTTATTGGGAGTGATGCCATGAGACTGATGATTGCTCATGCCACTAAAAATAATTATAAATTCATGAAATTTGACGTAAAGTCTGCATTTTTATATGGAACCTTAAAAGAAGAATTGTATATGCGCTTACCAGATGGATATGAAAGTAATGGTAAAGTCTGCAAACTGCAGAAGGCATTATATGGTTTGAAGCAAGCGCCAGCACAATGGAATGAAAGATTGAAGACTTTTCTGAGCTCACAAGACTTTAATCAACTGAAGAATGAACAATGTATGTTTAAGAATGAAGATCTGAGCATGTATCTCGCTATACATGTTGATGACGGGCTTCTTGCTGGATCAGACCCAAAGAAAATGATTGTGTTACTTGAAGCATTGCAGACAAATTTCAAGATCTCCTATGAAGAAGATCCAAGTATTTATCTTGGTATTAGAATTGAGAAAAAGGATAAATATCTTAAACTCTCTCAATGTACGTATGCAGAGGGTATTGTTGAAAGATATAATATGTCAGAGGCAAAACCAACTTACGCCCCTATCATTGTTGGAGATAATGCAGAAGGGAAAACAGAAAAAGCTGTCAAGTTTCCCTTCAGAGAAGCTGTAGGCAGTTTACTGTATCTATCTACAAAAACTCGACCAGATGTAGCACTGGCAGTCAGTATCAGTGGAAGGTATGCAGAGAATCCGTCTAGTGCTGATCTTGCTAATCTGAAGAGAATCCTAAAGTATGTAAACACCACCAAGGATTTGGGTATATCCTACTCAGTTGTTACAGCGAATGATAAAGAACAACTTGTGGCTTATTGTGATGCTGATTTCGCAGGTGACAAGGATACTCGTAAGAGTATGACAGGATTCATTATATTTTACAACAATGGTCCCATCAGCTGGGCTTCTCGGCGTCAACCAGTAGTTGCCACATCATCCACTGAGGCTGAATATATTGCTGCGGCGGACGCTTGCAAAACACTGATCTATCTGAAGAATCTTCTAGAAGAGCTCACAAGGAAAAATATTGCAGCAGAAATGAATTTGGACAATAAAAGTGCAATAAGTTTGATCGACAATGAAGTGCTTAATCGTCGGAGTAAACATATTGACGTAAGATTCCATTTCATAAAAGAAAAGGTTGACAACAACGAAATTTCTATTAAGTATTGTGAAACAAATGAGCAAATTGCAGATATTTTTACAAAACCTAGGTAATTGTCATTGTTGGTGGATGGTAAGGATTAGCGTTACTGAGGTTACTGATTCAATATATCGATTACCCACCTATTGATTAACCACATATCGATAACCTATCTGTAGTAAGTAAAACCTACTTGTGTGTTATATACTGATGAACTGCATTCGCTCTTTTATATTTTATTCTACTACGTCTCTTGTTGAATATACGCGATATTTGAATTGTTTGCCTTTCTTTTTTTGAATTTGATCCACTGTTTTTTCAAGTGGGTGTCGTATGAGATTCTGATGGTCGAAAGTCGTTGATAACTCGAAAACGGGATCTTTTCCGTTAACTCACTACCACTAATTTTTTGCCTTGTCATTCCTTTTATTCACTACCACTTCCGTTCACCACCAAACCAACCAAAACGAACATACTAAGTACCGAGAATTCCACACATCAAAGAAAATGGACAGCGCACGTTAAAACATGTGTGGAATAGTTTCTGAAGCAATTAACATAATTTTGAACGAAAAAAGTAGTGGTAGTGAATTAATGGAAAAGATCCGACTACTGGCTGGAAAAACCATAAATTTATTTATTGATGGAAAATCATCAAAAGTGTTTTAGGACTGGTGGTGACTTGAGATAGAGAACCACAGCCATTGAATTGTTACACGAAATTAAGGGCCACATACGTCTTGAGTCTAGGAGTAGCATGGTTGTACGTATGTGAATCAACGGTACATCCAGAGATTCAGACCTACCATCATACCTAGGTATTGCACAAGAGCTGTCGAATTCCATAGAGAAATCCAGGATTTAGTTAAGGAACTACAATGAAATCAACCAAGAGCTTGAATATTCGGAGAGAAATTTGGCCGATTCGGCGCATCACGAGTTAGCCACTCATTTAACACTGTGACAAAAATTTATTTTATCAATGGTTCTCAATAAAATGAGGAAAATCCATCTATTTTGTGTTATTCCACCGTAGTTCCTGGTCGTGTTGCAACCGTACAACATATCCTACACAGTCAACTAAAAGTACCTACCTAGCACCCTGTTGTGTCAGGGTAGGGCTCTGCATCCTTGGGCTCAACAGGAGGTATCGACGCTATGTGGACGTTGTGACAGAGTGTGAGGAGAGAGTGACGGCGGACCCTCGAGAGTCGCCCTCCTAGACTAGCTATATTATCACCAGCTAAGAAGGGATATCGATTAGGCATCTGCCGAAAAGACCCCATCTTCACCGGAAACACGAACGACTTGAGAAATACCCACTGTCACTATGTATAACGCTTTGCACTCTTTGTCTGGAGGAGACTTTATTCAAAATTAAGGGCTTGGTCCACCTTCCCACACCTCCATTGCCCTAGATGGACAAACATACAATTTACTGGATGGGAGTGATGGAGGATGGCATTCTGCAGGAGAATCCGCTGTGCCGCACAGTTCATGGCTGCTTGTGAGCTACATGCTGTATTTTTTTCATTACAAACAGGATTATTTGCATAGATACCACTGTATGGATACTGCAAAGGTTATAGGAGGCTCGCGACTTGCAGCTAAACTCTTTTCTAATAACCCATGGGATCCATTCGTCAATGACGTCGATTCTGGCGAAGATCGTAGGAGCTTTTTCGTATGAGCAGTAACTCTGTCCAGGGCTCCAACTGACGACTCCGACGATCCTCTGGTCGTCACACAGGCACTTACAGACCAGGGGCCCACCGCTGTCCCCCTGGCAGATACCCTGGTTTCCCTCGGCCACGGCGCAGATCTGTACAGTGTCGATGAACTCGTCGATCCCGTCCTCTTCGTTCTTCGTGAGCTCTTCTATTTCCCTCCTGCACCACTCAGCTGGGCGCAAGTGCATCGGGATCTCCAACAATTGAGTCGGGGATTTCTTGTTCTCATCGTAACCCCAACCCATTGCTGTGCACGACGCGTTGGCTTCGGACATCAGAGTGATTTTTCTCAATCCGTCAAATGCAGTGATATGTGCCACAGAAATAAATTTTGGCTTCAATTCGAATCCCTTCCACACTTGAATAAGCCCTGCGTCATTCTCCATGGTGTTAGCGCTACGAAAACACAAAGGGTGAACTACTATTTTCTTAGCTGTCCGAACTTGATGGATATCACCACGTACGTTATTAGCTAAAGCTGCGCTAAAGTCATCCAAGTAATCAGTACCTAATAATGCCTTCACGTCCTTCGCAGTTCTTTTATGAAAAGGCTGCTCTATGGAAGTACCTTCACCATAAACCAAGCAATGGCACGCTGTAAGTATGACATCCAACCCGATCAAAGTTCCACCGCAGAAATGGTTCCATTGAGTCTTGGGCCTTTCGAACAGAGCTACAAGGAAAGCGTGGTCTTCCCTCCTTTTGGCAACTTGGCCGTGAGCGATCCTGTTCTCTGGGTCTTTCATATGACCCAGGAAAAGCTCGGTGCCGCCTTTGAATTCAACATTTTGGCGGTCACTGTCAATTCTCGGCAACCCCTCGATTGTAACAGGAGCGAATGCTACACACACGACTGCGATGCTGCAGAGCAAGCCGAGGATTTCCATGGTTGTACACTTGAATCAGCTGTTCATACAGAGATTCAAAACCTGCCACCATATCTACTGCCAAAGACCTGTCAGAAATTTAGTGGAGAAATTTTGGATTTAGTCTGTACTTACAATGAAATTTAAAATTAAGTTAACCAAGAACCCCACAGTGTGTGTGTATCCACATGTTAACTGAGTTACCTACTCAATTCAGTGGAAATATATATTTGACAACGCATTGGTGAACATCTAATAATGTGTCATTCAAAAATGAAGACAGTCACTCTACCTATCTTCTTGAGCAGCTAAACCTCAGAACCTCCTTCATCCAAACTGTAAGACCCCAATTCGGTATCAGGGTTCTTACACTAATTACCATGGAAAAACGCTGCAAAGTCCTTCTCACATGGGTTGATTATTCTATTGGACATATCTACAGATATTTTGGCTGTTAATTTATTGTTTCTTGCATGCGTAATAATCGAAATAGCTATTTCTGATGGTTTCCATAAATTTTGGCCCCTAAAACACAAAATAGGTAGGTACGGTACTTTTTTTTCTTTTAAACTATCTTTTATCATTGGTAGTGCCTTTAATCGTCTTGATCCACGTATTTCCACTTTTCCTAGTGTTATTCTACAAATTGATGGTGATTTCAGACGATTTCGAAGGTTTTTGACTCATAAAAAATCAAAAAAATCAATTTTGGGAGCTGAACATAATTATGGTACAACCTCAATTTTCCACTCCTTGGTCAAAATCGACTTCATACTCGGTCTTCTCGTCTCCAAAAACATGGAAAACGGTACCTCAAAAGCTCATTTTACTAACATGTTACTAAAACACAAAAAGTACCTACCTATTTTTATACACATTTTCCCTCATAACACCCCTGGGTATATTCCGATCGGGCTGAAAAGTTTCGGAACACAACTAGGGCCCAAATGGAGCATGTGTGCGAAAGAACGAATTTTTTAGACCGAAAATGAGGCCGGTACATGTGATACGGCGGACGGACATTGCATTTTTGGAATCTATGCACCTTGAAACAGTAAAGAAAAAATTTTGAGGGGGTGTTATAAAAAATTTTTGCTGAGCGAATACATAAGTGTTTTGTTCACAGAATAATAAACTAAAATTGGAATAAGGAAGGAAGGAGGAGCGAGGGAAAATTCAATAAACCCCGAGCAAACAATACAATCGGAGGTAGTCGTCAAGTCTTGCTGTGCTGTGCTGTTGGAAGAGGAAATGCCCGGCCATCAGTGGAGTGGAGTGGAAGTTCTCAGCTTTATTGTCCTCTTTAGATGTCGGACATCAGCTGCCGCTTTTCACCGCACTATCCGGGCCTTGGGGACCCAAGGCCCCCGACAGAATGGGCTAGTATGGCTCAATACCTTTATTATGTCTCCTACGGCACCTGTACTCTTTTTTCATATGTTGGCAACATTGTCTCCTCTCTGAATAAATTACCATCTACATTACGCGTGCATATTTCTCTGTTAATCAGTTTACCCTAATTAATATATAATAGATTGGCGAAGCAGTGAATTTAAGTTATTTTAAACTGTTTTCAAGCGTCACGGCACATTTATCTAGTGTCAGTCACATCAGTAAGTAATCACCACCAGTTTCCGGTTTCGATGTCCCAGGCCCTGCCTATCTCTGCTAACTTACTCGTAAATGTGATCACGGACCTCTCGGTCTTATTTTTCACTGATCATTTCGTAAGTTCTTTTGTTCTCTTGTACCATTCATCTTCTTCTTCGTTCTTGAAAAACATTTCAATAAATTCCTGAGTTCGGTCACAGCAGCTCTCGCGGCAAGTCAAGCCCAGTTTGTCAAGGAACTCTTGGCAAATCAACCTACCTTACCTCTGTTGTGCCGTTTGAGAACTTCGACGCTAAGAAAGATAAGTTCTGTAATTATCTAGAGCGTTTTGTTCAAACTTTCAAACATAGAATGAAGGCTTCAGCACATCATGGAGGCACATCAGTCAGTGACGTTCAATGTTCCTATTCGGCCAAGGCAAGACACAATGCCTGAACTAAGCCAGCCACAAGCAACATCTAGTAGTCAGATTGGGATGACGACTGCTGCTTCCTCGAATACCCATCTCCAAGGAGACCCTGTTCATCGATCAGGCAGATCCCGAAGACCACCACCATATTTTCAAGACTATGACGTACCTATCTTAAGGATTCAATGACATTTCATCAGACTTGCTTGATCTCATTCATAATATTTTATGTTTTCTGAAAGATTTTATAATGATCTCTTTTATTCACATTTTCATATTTTTCAAAAACTGTTGTATGTCCAACTTCAAAACAATTATTTTCTATATATCGCATGTTTTCCAATTCACATATATTATAAGTGGGGGAGACTGTCTTATATTTCCCTACAGAATGGGCTAGTATGGCTCAATACTTTTATTACGTCTCCTACGTCAGCTGTACTCTTCTTTCATAATGTTGGCAGCATTATTTCCTCTGAATAAATTACCATCTACATTACGCGTGCACATTTCTCTGTTAATCAGTTTACCCTAATTAATATATAATAGGATGGCTACCCGGTGCCTCCACCAGGTGGATCTTTTGAGGGAATTACTTACAGAGCCACTCAAAGATGATTCTATATTGGTTTTATTTCTATTTTATCTTATAATCCTATCCTACAGTGGCGCATCCCCCAACTTGTTCAGTTCCCCCCAAACTATATATATAAAACTGTACAAATTCAAGCTTATTTATCAGTTTTAAAACAGCGCCATTATGCAGCTAAATACTATGGTCTTTTTCCTTATTTGATAAATCAGTACATATAATAAAACCAATGTGCGTGCCGCTAAAAATAAAAAACGAACAGAACATTCGAGATTATTCAAGAGCATTCCAAAATATTCCAGAACACTGTGAAAAGTTGTAGAATATTCTGGAACATTGTAGACCAATCAAAGCCTTTTTTGTATGGGTGGAACTACCAATTAGTGGGTGTATATAAAACAACATCCGTTGCGGGTTCGAACGTTAGTTCGTTACTAGCTGTTGTGCCCGTCGCTGACGGGTAGAACTCGGGGTGAATCCCCCTATGTCCTTCCCCGATCACTGAAACATCTAAATACGCGAGATGGGTTCGATCTATTGAGCCGTTTTCGAGAATTTAATTTTTTTATGTTTCGGCTTCCCTATAAACCCCCACCCCTATTCATCAGATCCGGGAGTGAATCCCCCTATGTCCTTCCCCTGTCACTGAAACATCTAAATACGCGAGATGGGTTCGATCCATTGAGCCGTTTTGGCGTGATTGAAAGACAAACAGACAAACAGACAGACAGACACCACGAAAATCATCTGTAAATTTAGTTATATAGATGAGTGGAAGAACGAAGAGAAGAACCGAAAAAGAAGTCAAAATTCGAAAACAGCACAGTATATAACTGCACAGTGAATAAAAACAAACAGTGAAGTGTGAGCAGTCAAAATGATACAGTGACTGAATATAAATCAAAAATAAAGTGTGCAAAGTGCACTCAGTGTATTTGTTACCTAGTAAAAAACTGATTTGATTTATATTTCATACAACGTTCAAACTTGAAAGAGGAGGAGATCTTGAAGCAAAACGGCGAAAACAAAAGGAAAAGCGAAAAAACGAAACCGTCGAAGAGCACGAGACACGTTTACGTTCCCAGCGAACGTGAATGAGCACCCTGAGAAGCAGAGAAACCGAAAAACAACGAAATAAACGAATTGAAGAATCAAGAATTGTGACACAATCTTATAATAAAAGACTGCAAACGCAAGCTACCCATGAAAATATCACCCTAAAAGAAGCGCACAGGAGGACAACTAAACAGCACAACCTAACAAATCAAGCATTTCACTACGACCCGATGAAAGAATATAAACACAAACACGCCGTAATTGGAAAAATGGACATCTGTCAATTTTGCAACACAAAAAAATTCAGTGGAGAAACACCACGATTCTGCTGCATGAATGGAAAAATTCGATTACCACCAATGGAAGCACCTCCGCAAGAATTTCTATATTACATGAATGTAATGTAGACTGCTACATAAGACAGAATAAGAAACCAGGTGCATCGGATCACGAGCGTCATTGAGCAGGTGCTAGAAGACAAGCAAGTTTGTTCTGCCATCTTTCTCGCCGTAACCCAAGCGTTTGACAAAGTTTGGCATGATGGTCTAAATTTCAAACTCCGAAAAATGCTACCAGCAAAATACGCAGAATTATTACAATCCTATCTGTCAGATCGATACTTCCGAGTAAAACATGAAGATGCCTACTCAGAAGCGTACAGAATACATGCTGGTGTTCCACAAGGTAGCGTACTTGGCCCACTCCTGTATGTCTTGTTCACCAGTGATTTGCCAGAACGAGAGGAGAACACAATAGCAACGTTTGCGGACGACACAGCAGTGCTTGCAGTCGGCGAAACAAATCACATAACAATACCTAAACTCAGAAGATCCATTAAGCAACTCCAAGACTGGACATCAAAATGGAGGATCAAGATGAATGAAACGAAATCGGTTCATGTCAACTTTACCAATCGCAAGCTCGACTATTTCCCAGTTCATCTCAACGGTAAGACTATACCGCACGCCAATGAAGCCAAGTATCTAGGCATGACCTTGGATGCTAAATTGCGGTGGAAGTCGCATGTCAAGAAAAAGAAGGCAGAACTTGTACTCAAGTTCAGAAAAATGTACTGGTTAATGGGTCGACACTCAAAGCTGTCGATCCAGAACAAATTGACTTTGTACAATCAAGTCCTCAAGCCTGTTTGGACTTACGGAGCGCAGCTGTGGGGCTGCACTGCTCAAAGCAACCGTGATGTTATACAGCGGTTCCAAAATAATGTACTAAGATGTTGTGTTGACGCGTACCGGTACACCAGAAATGTCCGACTACACAAAGAACTTCGTATCCCAACCGTAAATGAAGTCATCAAGACGCAAGCCATAGCCCATCACAAGCGGCTACAAGTTCACGTCAATGAAGAAGCTGTCCAGTTGCTCGACGTTGACAACCTACTCAGACGTCTCAAGAGAAAGAAGCCTCATGACCTGTGGAAATGAGTGTGGGTGTTCTCGCGATAACTAAGGCCGTTCAGTGAAAATTCAGTGAACGTCGCACATGCAACACTTAGCACTTCTAACTTTCAAAAACTTCAGGAACTTAGTTCAGTACTTAAGTTTCGTTATTTCAGAAATATATGTCAGAAATATGTTGCTAATAAGTTGTTACTTGGTGCAATAAATCTTTAAAAAAAAAAAACCACGAAAATCATCTGTACCAAGGAAAAACTTGACATGTACATAGTCGACTTTAAAGCAGGTTCTGACGTCAAGAAAATCCACGAAATCACCAAGTTGTACAACTGCAAGGTGAAATTCGAGGCGATCCGCCAGAGCAAATTCGTTCCTCAATGTAAACGGTGCCAAGAGTTCGAGCACACGCAAAATTACTGCAAAAAGCGCGCCCGGTGCGTCAAATGTGGTAAAAGTCATGAAACGTCTACCTGCACAAAACCCAAAACGGAACCTGCGACCTGCGCGAATTGCGGAGGAGATCATACTGCAAATTACCGTCGATGCCCAGTTTTCTTGGCTGCATCGAAATCGCATAATAATAAAATCAGCGAAGCAAAAGGCAACCAGCCAAGACAGACTCATAACAATGCTCAGCCGTCTACAGGGAAGGTTCAATTTACTCCCAAAGTCCCTATCCTAAGCAAGAACCGACATTTTGGTCACACACCGGTGTCATATGCACAGGCAGCAAAAACTGGTATTGTTCAGCCTGCATCCCAGCAACCAGCACAATCCATGGAAAGCATGCTGCAAACCTTACTCTCTCAGTTTGGTCAAATGCGACTGGAAATGCTTACTATGAGTCAGAAAATAGAGGCTTTGGAAAACAAATCAAAAAAGCCTAGCCTCTCAATTTTCAGTCGCCCCAAATGAACAGTCTCAGAATCATGGCATGGAATGCCAATGGGCGAAAGCTGGAGCTTGACTTGGCTCTGAACTTTAGTAACATAGACATTTGCCTAATCTCAGAGACCCACTTCACAAAAGAATCATATTTAAAAATAAAAGGATACAAATGTTACCATGCCCTCCATCCCAGCAACAAAGCACGAGGGGGTAGCTCTGTATTGATAAGAGAAAACTTGAAACATCATGAATGTGCCAAGCTTGAGACAGAGATGTTTCAGATATGTGCTATCTCTGTAAAAACAAAGTCTTACGAAACCTCCATAGCAAGTATTTACTGTCCACCAAAGCACAACATAAAACAAGAAGACTATGCCAATGCATTTGAGCTATTAGGCAATCGTTTCATCATTGGTGGGGACTTCAATGCGAAGAACACATGTTGGGGCTCTCGTGTTACTACTACGAAAGGACGAGAACTGTCCCAATACATGAACAGCCACAAATGTGAACCTTACTCAACTGGAAAGCCAACGTACTGGCCGTCCGACATACATAAAAAACCCGACCTAATTGACTTTTTCATCATGAAAAATATTTCAGCAAACTACGTGATTGTAGACGAATGCTTTGATCTCAGCTCTGATCATTCACCGATCATCCTCACGCTGAGTGAACAAATCATTCAGAGACCTCACAACCCAGTCCTAGTCAATAAAAAGACAGATTGGGACAAATTCAAAGTAGAAATCAATCAGTACATCGATCTATATGATGTACTTGAATCTCCAGCTGACGTTGATCGTGAACTCGAACAACTCGTATACAACATTCAAACAGTGGCATGGGAAAATACTCCTGAGGTTGTCAGAAAATTGAAAGGGCTCAACTACCCACGTGAAGTTATTACGATGATCAAGAAGAAGCGTAGAGCCAGACGTAAGTGGCAACGAACGCGTATTCCAGCTCATAAGGTACAATGGTATTCGTATGCCAATGAACTTCGTGACATGATGAAAGAGATTGAAGAGGGAACCCAGGAAGAATTCATCACTTCCCTTGCGACTAATCGTGACAGTGACTATTCCCTATGGAGAGCGACTAAGCATCTCAAGCGTCCTATCGTACAAGCACCACCAATCAAAGATGAAGCCAACAGGAAGTGGATCAAGTCCAATCAAGAGAAGGCTGATGCATTTGCTCGTTATCTGGCCAACATCTTCAGGCCGAACCCCGGAAATCCAGAAGAAGAGCCACTGGAAGAAATTCCACTAACAGACCAGGCAACTGACATACCACCCGTTACGGTCAAAGAAGTCCAAAAAACCATTCTCAGTGAGATTAATCCAAAAAAGGCTCCTGGATATGACCTGATCACAGGTCAAATACTCAAAAACCTCCCTCGTAAAGTTCTAGTGAAGATCACAAAGATAATCAATGCCTCACTCAAACTTCGCTATGTACCACAGTTGTGGAAATTAGCCGAAGTTATCATGATTCAAAAACCCGGTAAGCCAGCTGAACAGTTAACGTCGTACCGGCCAATATCCCTGCTTCCCGTGTTATCAAAACTATTTGAAAAACTAATCCACAAGCGATTGATATCAGTTGTAGAAGAACGCAATCTGGTACCTTCTCATCAGTTCGGATTCCGCCAAAAGCACTCCACTATCGACCAGGTGCATCGAATCACGAGCATCATTGAGCAGGCGCTAGAAGACAAGCAAGTTTGTTCTGCCATCTTTCTCGACGTAACCCAAGCGTTTGACAAAGTTTGGCATGATGGTCTAAATTTCAAACTCCGAAAAATGCTACCAGCAAAATACGCAGAATTATTACAATCCTATCTGTCAGATCGATACTTCCGAGTAAAACATGAAGATGCCTACTCAGAAGCGTACAGAATACATGCTGGTGTTCCACAAGGTAGCGTACTTGGCCCACTCCTGTATGTCTTGTTCACCAGTGATTTGCCAGAACGAGAGGAGAACACAATAGCAACGTTTGCGGACGACACAGCAGTGCTTGCAGTCGGCGAAACAAATCACATAACAATACCTAAACTCAGAAGATCCATTAAGCAACTCCAAGACTGGACATCAAAATGGAGGATCAAGATGAATGAAACGAAATCGGTTCATGTCGACTTTACCAATCGCAAGCTCGACTATTTCCCAGTTCATCTCAACGGTAAGACTATACCGCACGCCAATGAAGCCAAGTATCTAGGCATGACCTTGGATGCTAAATTGCGGTGGAAGTCGCATGTCAAGAAAAAGAAGGCAGAACTTGTACTCAAGTTCAGAAAAATGTACTGGTTAATGGGTCGACACTCAAAGCTGTCGATCCAGAACAAATTGACTTTGTACAATCAAGTCCTCAAGCCTGTTTGGACTTACGGAGCGCAGCTGTGGGGCTGCACTGCTCAAAGCAACCGTGATGTTATACAGCGGTTCCAAAATAATGTACTGAGATGTTGTGTTGACGCGTACCGGTACACCAGAAATGTCCGACTACACAAAGAACTTCGTATCCCAACTGTAAATGAAGTCATCAAGACGCAAGCCATAGCCCATCACAAGCGGCTACAAGTTCACGTCAATGAAGAAGCTGTCCAGTTGCTCGACGTTGACAACCTACTCAGACGTCTCAAGAGAAAGAAGCCTCATGACCTGTGGAAGTGAGTGTGGGTGTTCTCGCGATAACTAAAGCCGTTCAGTGAAAATTCAGTGAACGTCGCACGTGCAACACTTAGCACTTCTAACTTTCAAAAACTTCAGGAACTTAGTTCAGTACTTAAGTTTCGTTATTTCAGAAATATATGTCAGAAATATGTTGCTAATAAGTTGTTACTTGGTGCAATAAATCATTTTCAAAAAAAAAAAAAATCTGTAAATTTAGTTATATAGATGAGTGGAAGAACGAAGAGAAGAACCGAAAAAGAAGTCAAAATTCGAAAACAGCACAGTATATAACTGCACAGTGAATAAAAACAAACAGCGAAGTGTGAGCAGTCAAAATGATACAGTGACTGAATATAAATCAAAAATAAAGTGTGCAAAGTGCACTCAGTGTATTTGTTACCTAGTAAAAAACTGATTTGATTTATATTTCATACAACGTTCAAACTTGAAAGAGGAGGAGATCTTGAAGCAAAACGGCGAAAACAAAAGGAAAAGCGAAAAAACGAAACCGTCGAAGAGCACGAGACACGTTTACGTTCCCAGCGAACGTGAATGAGCACCCTGAGAAGCAGAGAAACCGAAAAACAACGAAATAAACGAATTGAAGAATCAAGAATTGTGACACAATCTTATAATAAAAGACTGCAAACGCTACATGTAGACTGCTACATAAGACAGAATAAGAAACAATTCCTTGTTTGAAATTCCAAATAAGGGATTCCAGTAGAGAATCATCCAGGAGTCATGAAAACTGACGCACTAGGCCAATACACCCCGCCTACATCCAAACAAAGCCGAATGTTTCTACCTCCAGAAGTTGCTACACAAAATACAGGGACCAACAAGTTTCACAGATCTCAAGACTGTTGACGGTTACCTATGCCAGACGTACAGAGAAGCATGCCAACGCTTAGGATTACTGGAAAACAACAACCACTGGGACTTAACACTACAAGAAGCCTCAATCACAGCCTCAGCTGAACAAATCATAGACTTATTCGCCATAATTCTAATAACATGTAACCCATCGAATCCAAAACAGCTATGGAACTCCTTCTGAGCCGCCTAGTGAGAAACGTGAATGGGCCTAGGCCACGTAAACGGCGCCTGATGATGTCAGTGGTGTATTCGATTCTCCTTTATGGAGCGGAGGTGTGGGCAGATGCTCTAATCGTTGCTTATTACAGGAAGCGAATGATTGCAGTACAGCAAAGAGGGGCACTACGCATTGCATGTGCCTACAGGACAGTATCAGAACCAGCAATATTTGTCCTTGCAGGAGTATCACCAATACAGCTGCTGGCGGCAGAAAGGAAGCGTATCTATGAAAGAAGTGGAGAAAGTGAAAGATCCCGCATTGCCAGAGAAGAGAGAGAAAGTACAATGGCAAGTTGGCAGGAGATGTGGGCAGGTGAGCTAAGAGGAAGGTGGACTGCACGGCTGGTCCCTGACATCCGAGTATGGCTTGAGCGGAAACATGGAGGTGCGGTCCCCTCCAGGTATCATACGAGGTCCACACCCCACCTATGGACCTCAAAGATTTCCTCACTGCCCTACGCAACAAACAAAAAATGGAACTCCTTCAAAGAGAGTATGAGTGATGACATACTTTACCAAATCCGACAAGCTCATCCAGAACTGGCCATCGAATTCAACGACAAAGGAAGACATCTTCAATGAAACACTCATTCGCCTAGAAGATAAATGTGCTTAGCAATAACAAATCAGACCTTAGTACAACTTGGTATGCCAGCACAACGGAAAGATGCTTTCGGTCTCGAAATTACAAAGGAAAAAAAGCTACAACATCAACGAACTAGGTACTTCAATACATTGCGAACAGGGTCATTTCAAAATTTCGGTGCATTTTGTGTCACATGGCTGTGATGGCAACAAATTCATATCTTTCAGCATACTTTTTTTTTAATGATCGCGAACCCTTCAGCACTCGTACCCATAATATTCAACATGAAAAATGTTAATTATATACATGATGATATGCATGTAAACACACAATTCCTCACTCCCTAGGCTGTCACAACCAAGAGTTTCTCAGGTTTAGGTAATTTTATCTCAAATTTTTGTACCCTGTTGAACCAAAGAGAAGTCTTTTCCACTGGAGGATATTATGTTACTCAATTTGAATATGATCATAAAGAAGGAATACAGATGACACATTTGAGTTTACATCAATTTTTATGCTTGTCACTCAGTTTCCACCTCACTCCCCAGAAGTTTTTGAAAAATTCTGCCAGCCCTTGGAAAAAGCGAATTATTTTCTGTTTCAAGCCTGTGGCAACACTAATGCAATATGGTTACCAGCACCTGGTTTCAGCAGTGATTAATAGTGATTTGTCTTCCATCAGTTCAACATCCAATCTCAAGTTGTTAGAGAGTATTTTTATTGATTATCACTCCCTAGCACAACATTATGTCAATGCAGGTAGGTTTTTAAAAATAAGTTGACTGTATTTTCATTTGTTGTTTGTGGGGATAAGCAGTAGGGGCTAATTGAAATCACCAAAATAATTATCTGCCAGATACTGGAAGCAATTAAAGGTTGAAGTCTCACTCCCTAGTTGCACTGACATATTCAGTGAACCTAGGGAGTGAGTTTTTGTTCTAGCGAGTGAGTAAGAAAAATGTTGTTGACAATTTCGCTTTTAGAGTATTGAAACTTCTGGGGGAACAGATCAAATTGAATTATTAATTATTGTGCATCAGTTTCAGAATGGCACCGAAGAAGGAACTAAGTGTAGCATAACTGTACTTAACTGTAAGGCGAAGTCCGATTTTATTGTCAACGAAAATGACAACGGGGAATTTTTGTCAAAAATGTTTCTTGGAGAAAACTATGAACTCTTGGAAAAATGGTAGTTTGAAGCCCGTTTGAAGCAATATTTTGGTGTATTATTCTGTGAATAATACACGTATGTATTCGCCCAGCATACATTTTTATAAAACCTCCTCAAAAATTTTTCTTTTGCGTTTCAAGGTGCGTAGATTAAGAAAATGCCCGTCCGCCGTATCACGCATACAGGCTTCAATTTCTGTCTAAAAAAAGTGGTTCTTCGCACACATGCTCCATTTGGGCCCTAGTTGTGTCCTGAAACTTTGCAGCCCGATCGGAATATACCCAAGGGAGTTATGGGTGAAAAATGGGTATACAAATAGGTACTTTTGTGTTTTAGTAACATGAGGTATCGTTTTCCATGGTTTTTGGGACGAGAAGACGATGTCGATTTTGACCAGAGGCGGAAATTGAGGTTTTACAAAAGGTTCAGCTCCCTAAATTGATTTTTTATGAGTCAAAAACCTGGGAAATTGTCTGAAATCACCATCAATGTGTATAATAACACTAGAAAAAGTGTAAGCAGGTGAATCAAGACAAAGTGGCACTACCAATGATCAAAGATAATTTGAAAAACGCTGCAAAGTCCTTGTCACATGGGTTTATTATTCTATTGGAGTTCTATAGATTCTTGTTGGCAGTTAAATTTATTGTTTCTTTCATGTGGAATGATTGAATTAGCTATTCCTGATGATTTCCACCAATTTTGGCCCCCAAAACATGAAATAGGTACCTACATTTTTTTTTTCCCCCCAGATCATATTTGATCATTGGTAGTGCGATTTAATGGTCTTGATTCAGCTGTTTACACTTTTTCTAATGTTAGTATACACATTGATGGTGATTTCAGACAGTTTTCCAGGTTTTTGACTAAAAAAAAACAATTTTGGGAGCTGAGCCAATGGTAAAACCTCAATTTCCGCGTCTTTGGTCAAAATCGACTTCATATTCGGTCTTCTCGTCCCCAAAAACATGAAAAACGATACCTCAAAAGCTCATTTTACTAACATGATGCTAAAACGCAAAAAGTACCTATTTTTACACACATTTTCACTCATAACACCCCTGGGTATATTCCGATCGGGCTGAAAAGTTTCGGGACACAACTAGGGCCCAAATGGAGCATGTGTGCGAAAGAACGAATTTTTTAGACCAAAAATGAAGCCTGTACACGTGATACGGCGGACGGCGTACGGCGGACGGACATTGCATTTTTTGAATCTACGCACCTTGAAACGGAAAAGAAAAAATTTTGAGGGGGTGTTATAAAAATTTTTTGCTGAGCGAATACATAGGTGTATTATTCACAGAATAATAAACCAAAAACGCTGCAAAGTCCTTGTCACATGGGTTTATTATTCTATTGGAGTTCTAGAGATTTTTGTTGGCCGTTAAATTTATTGTTTCTTTCATGTGGAATGATTGAAATAGCTATTTCTGATGATTTCCACCAATTTTGGCCCCCAAAACACGAAATAGGTACGCTTTTTTTTTTTTTAAGATCATCTTTGATCATTGGTAGTGGCATTTAATGGTCTTGATTCACCTGTTTACACTTTTTCCAATGTTATTGTACACATTGATGGTGATTTCAGACAGTTTTCCAGGTTTTTGACTCATAAAAAACCAATTTTGGGAGCTGAACCTTTGGTAAAACCTCAATTTCCGCGTCTTTGGTCAAAATCGACTTCATATTCGGTCTTCTCGTCCTCAAAAACATGGAAAAAGATACCTCAAAAGCTCATGTTACTAACATGTTGTTAAAACGCAAAAAGTACCTATTTTTATACACATTTTCACTCATAACACCCCTGGGTATATTCCGATCGGGCTGAAAAGTTTCGGGACACAACTAGGGCCCAAATGGAGCATGTGTGCGAAAGAACGATTTTTTTAGACCGAAAATGAAGCCTGTACACGAGATACGGCGGACGGCGGACGGCGTACGGCGGACGGCGGACGGACATTGCATTTTTGGAATCTACGCACCTTGAAACGGAAAAGAAAAAATTTTGAGGGGGTGTTATAAAAATTTTTTGCTGAGCGAATACATAGGTGTATTATTCACAGAATAATAAACCAAAATGCGGCAAGCAATGAAGTATGAGGTCTATTGACATCTGACTGGCTACAGGCCCCAAGGAGATGAAGGTTCTCGGTACTGCCAGCAACCCAACGTTAGAAATGGCAAACCTTTCTGGAAACCTCCAAGAACCTTTGCCTGTGACTTTTTGTGAACCTCCCCTCGGTTTGATTTTGAGGACTTTTAAATTTATTTATAATTTTGCGGTCCCATCCATCCATCCGTTGTGGTAATGTACATCGTTTAGTGATGAACTAAAACTCCAAGCGGGATTTGAGTTGAACTACTCAGCGATTTACCTGATACGTCATTTCTAGGGGGAACTCTGAAATTTATATTTCCCACTAGTTTTCTGCCTTTACTGTCCGACGTAAAAACCACATTATGTGGTAAATAAGTGTTCATTTCCGTTATTGAACAGAATTTGGCCCAAAAAATGGAACCTACGAAAATTGTCCATTGTGAAATTGGTTCATCAGACGTTTTACAAGTTCTTCCTACCCCTCGTTTTATGATTAATGTTATCCGATCGACCTAAAACTTTGGGAATCTCATTTTCTAGTCAAATGGCACCTTTTAAGGGGTTGCCACGATTGAATTTCGAAAGTTTTTTTTGTGACCACAAGGCAATAGGCAAAATTTTTTTTGAGAAAATCACTTCTTGCAACCCCCTAAAAGGTGCCATTTGACTAGAAAATGAGATTCGCAAAGTTTTCGGTCGATGGGATAACGTAAACCCGTGCCGCATTGAGGTTGAAGATCAGAAAAACTCACTTTGTTTCATAAAAATACTCTTCTTTTCCTCATAACATAGTAACCATTTGTCCTAGAGACTTGAGATTGGTCTCATTTTATTGAAAATGTTATCTTCTTCAACTTTTACTTCCATAACTTTTTCGCTACATCCTGTAGAGTTTATGTTATTAAGCTTTTCCCATCTCAGAACGTGGTCCGTTTCAGCAAATGTGCCTTTTTACGCATACCCCTAAAAACCACACTCCAGTCAATGAAATCGACCTCCAGGCGATTTGACACTTCTTTATCACTCTGGTTTATTGAAAATGAGTATGTTGCAGGTATAAATGTAAAGGTTGAGGCTGCAATAAGGGGGGGGGGGGGGTCTAGGTAACTACCAGCTACCAGATACATTGAAAAATGAAAACGTAGAAAGAGTAGCGATCTTGATTAGTTGTGGAGATGAGGAACAGTTGATCGGAGTTCCTCAACTCGAAAATAGTACTGGACTCTTGCAAGCCCATGCGGTATTTGGAGCCATTCAAGAGTGGGGTGCAGCAGACAAAATTCAAGCAATGTGCTTTGACGCCACAGCTGCAAATACTGGTCGGGTTAGGGGGGCTTGTGTTTTCCTGGAGCAATTATTGCAAAAAGAACTTTTGTACTTAGCATGCCGTCATCATATTTTGGAAATTATTTTGAAAGGCGTGTTTGATAGCAAGATAGGCTCGACCACTGGTCCTGAACCTAGCGTTTTCAAAAAATTTCAAGTTGGGGGGCCTAAGTTCGACCAAACTAAATACAAAACTAGTCTACATGATGATAATACGAGTATTAGATGCAAAATTAGTAACATTAATCAAGTTTCACTTTTTTTAATGGATGCCTAGAGGTGGATTTCATTGACTGGAGTGTGGTTTTTAGGGGTATGCATAAAAAGGCACATTTGCTGAAACGGACCACGTTTGAGATGGGAAAAGCTGAATAACATAATATCAATAGGATCAAGCGAAAAAAGTATTGTAGCAAAAGTTGAAGGAGATAACATGTCAAATAAAATAAGACTAATTTCAAGTCTCTAGGACAAATGGTTACTATGTTAAGAGGAAAGAAATAATATTTTTATGAAAAAAAGTGAGTTATTCTAAACTTCAACCTCGATGCGGCACGGGTTAAAGACGACAAGCAGTGTATAGCTTTGATTGGGAAATCGATGTCAGTGAGCTTTGAACTTTCGATGGCATTTAATTGAATTTACCTACTACTAATTTTACACTACTTTACAACAATGTTTGTATTAGGTACCTATCTAGTTACATCTATATAACTAAATTTCCAGGTGATTTTCGTGGTGTCTGTTTGTCTTTCAATCACGCCAAAACGGCTCAATGTATCGAACCCATCTCGCGTATTTGAATGTTTCTATGACCAGGGAAGGACATAAGGGGGTTTACTTCCGGATCCGATGGATAGGGGTGGGGGTTTATAGGGAAGCCGAAACATAAAAAAATTAAATTCTCGAAAACAGCTCAATGGATCGAACCCATCTCGCGTATTTAAATGTTTCTATGACCAGGGAAGGACATAAGGAGGTTTACTTCTGGATCAGATGGATAGGGGTGGGGGTTTATGGGGAAGCCGAAACATAAAAAAATTAAATTCTCGAAAACGGCTCAATGGATCGAACCCATCTCGCGTATTTAAGTGTTTCTATGACCAGGGAAGGACATAGGGGGGTTTACTTCTGGATCAGATGGATAGGGGTGGGGGTTTATAGGGAAGCCGAAACATAAAAAAATTAAATTCTCGGAAACGGCTCAATGGATCGAACCCATCTCGCGTATTTAAGTGTTTCTATGACCAGGGAAGGACATAGGGGGGTTTACTTCCGGATCCGATGGATAGGGGTGGGGGTTTATAGGGAAGCCGAAACATAAAAAAATTAAATTCTCGAAAACAGCTCAATGGATCGAACCCATCTCGCGTATTTAAATGTTTCTATGACCGGGGAAGGACATAGGGGGGTTTACTTCTGGATCAGATGGATAGGGGTGGGGGTTTATAGGGAAGCCGAAACATAAAAAAATTAAATTCTCGAAAACGGCTCAATGGATCGAACCCATCTCGCGTATTTAAATGTTTCTATGACCAGGGAAGGACATAAGGAGGTTTACTTCTGGATCAGATGGATAAGGGTGGGGGTTTATAGGGAAGCCGAAACATAAAAAAATTAAATTCTCGAAAACGGCTCAATGGATCGAACCCATCTCGCGTATTTAAATGTTTCTATGACCGGGGAAGGACATAGGGGGGTTTACTTCTGGATCAGATGGATAGGGGTGGGGGTTTATAGGGAAGCCGAAACATAAAAAAATTAAATTCTCGAAAACGGCTCAATGGATCGAACCCATCTCGCGTATTTAAATGTTTCTATGACCACGGAAGGACATAAGGGGGTTTACTTCCGGATCCGATGGATAGGGGTGGGGGTTTATGGGGAAGCCGAAACATAAAAAATTAAATTCTCGAAAACGGCTCAATGGATCGAACCCATCTCGCGTATTTAAGTGTTTCTATGACCGGGGAAGGACATAGGGGGGTTTACTTCCGGATCCGATGGATAGGGGTGGGGGTTTATGGGGAAGCCGAAACATAAAAAATTAAATTCTCGAAAACGGCTCAATGGATCGAACCCATCTCGCGTATTTAAGTGTTTCTATGACCGGGGAAGGACATAGGGGGGTTTACTTCCGGATCCGATGGATAGGGGTGGGGGTTTATAGGGAAGCCGAAACATAAAAAAATTAAATTCTCGAAAACAGCTCAATGGATCGAACCCATCTCGCGTATTTAAGTGTTTCTATGACCAGGGAAGGACATAGGGGGGTTTACTTCTGGATCAGATGGATAGGGGTGGGGGTTTATGGGGAAGCCGAAACATAAAAAATTAAATTCTCGAAAACGGCTCAATGGATCGAACCCATCTCGCGTATTTAAATGTTTCTATGACCAGGGAAGGACATAAGGGGGTTTACTTCCGGATCCGATGGATAGGGGTGGGGGTTTATAGGGAAGCCGAAACATAAAAAAATTAAATTCTCGAAAACGGCTCAATGGATCGAACCCATCTCGCGTATTTAAGTGTTTCTATGACCGGGGAAGGACATAGGGGGGTTTACTTCCGGATCCGATGGATAGGGGTGGGGGTTTATAGGGAAGCCGAAACATAAAAAAATTAAATTCTCGAAAACAGCTCAATGGATCGAACCCATCTCGCGTATTTAAGTGTTTCTATGACCAGGGAAGGACATAGGGGGGTTTACTTCTGGATCAGATGGATAGGGGTGGGGGTTTATAGGGAAGCCGAAACATAAAAAAATTAAATTCTCGAAAACAGCTCAATGGATCGAACCCATCTCGCGTATTTAAATGTTTCTATGACCAGGGAAGGACATAAGGGGGTTTACTTCCGGATCCGATGGATAGGGGTGGGGGTTTATGGGGAAGCCGAAACATAAAAAATTAAATTCTCGAAAACGGCTCAATGGATCGAACCCATCTCGCGTATTTAAGTGTTTCTATGACCGGGGAAGGACATAGGGGGGTTTACTTCCGGATCCGATGGATAGGGGTGGGGGTTTATAGGGAAGCCGAAACATAAAAAAATTAAATTCTCGAAAACAGCTCAATGGATCGAACCCATCTCGCGTATTTAACTGTTTCTATGACCGGGGAAGGACATAGGGGGGTTTACTTCCGGATCCGATGGATAGGGGTGGGGGTTTATAGGGAAGCCGAAACATAAAAAATTAAATTCTCGAAAACAGCTCAATGGATCGAACCCATCTCGCGTATTTAAGTGTTTCTATGACCAGGGAAGGACATAGGGGGGTTTACTTCTGGATCAGATGGATAGGGGTGGGGGTTTATAGGGAAGCCGAAACATAAAAAAATTAAATTCTCGAAAACAGCTCAATGGATCGAACCCATCTCGCGTATTTAAATGTTTCTATGACCGGGGAAGGACATAGGGGGGTTTACTTCCGGATCCGATGGATAGGGGTGGGGGTTTATAGGGAAGCCGAAACATAAAAAAATTAAATTCTCGAAAACAGCTCAATGGATCGAACCCATCTCGCGTATTTAAGTGTTTCTATGACCAGGGAAGGACATAGGGGGGTTTACTTCCGGATCCGATGGATAGGGGTGGGGGTTTATAGGGAAGCCGAAACATGAAAAATTAAATTCTCGAAAACAGCTCAATGGATCGAACCCATCTCGCGTATTTAAATGTTTCTATGACCGGGGAAGGACATAGGGGGGTTTACTTCCGGATCCGATGGATAGGGGTGGGGGTTTATAGGGAAGCCGAAACATAAAAAAATTAAATTCTCGAAAACAGCTCAATGGATCGAACCCATCTCGCGTATTTAAGTGTTTCTATGACCGGGGAAGGACATAGGGGGGTTTACTTCCGGATCCGATGGATAGGGGTGGGGGTTTATAGGGAAGCCGAAACATAAAAAATTAAATTCTCGAAAACAGCTCAATGGATCGAACCCATCTCGCGTATTTAAGTGTTTCTATGACCAGGGAAGGACATAGGGGGGTTTACTTCTGGATCAGATGGATAGGGGTGGGGGTTTATAGGGAAGCCGAAACATAAAAAAATTAAACTCTCGAAAACAGCTCAATGGATCGAACCCATCTCGCGTATTTAAATGTTTCTATGACCAGGGAAGGACATAAGGGGGTTTACTTCCGGATCCGATGGATAGGGGTGGGGGTTTATGGGGAAGCCGAAACATAAAAAATTAAATTCTCGAAAACGGCTCAATGGATCGAACCCATCTCGCGTATTTAAGTGTTTCTATGACCGGGGAAGGACATAGGGGGGTTTACTTCCGGATCCGATGGATAGGGGTGGGGGTTTATAGGGAAGCCGAAACATAAAAAAATTAAATTCTCGAAAACAGCTCAATGGATCGAACCCATCTCGCGTATTTAAATGTTTCTATGACCGGGGAAGGACATAGGGGGGTTTACTTCCGGATCCGATGGATAGGGGTGGGGGTTTATAGGGAAGCCGAAACATAAAAAAATTAAATTCTCGAAAACGGCTCAATGGATCGAACCCATCTCGCGTATTTAAATGTTTCTATGACCGGGGAAGGACATAGGGGGGTTTACTTCTGGATCAGATGGATAGGGGTGGGGGTTTATAGGGAAGCCGATACATTAAAAAATTAAATTCTCGAAAACGGCTCAATGGATCGAACCCATCTCGCGTATTTAAATGTTTCTATGACCAGGGAAGGACATAAGGGGGTTTACTTCCGGATCCGATGGATAGGGGTGGGGGTTTATGGGGAAGCCGAAACATAAAAAATTAAATTCTCGAAAACGGCTCAATGGATCGAACCCATCTCGCGTATTTAAGTGTTTCTATGACCGGGGAAGGACATAGGGGGGTTTACTTCCGGATCCGATGGATAGGGGTGGGGGTTTATAGGGAAGCCGAAACATAAAAAAATTAAATTCTCGAAAACAGCTCAATGGATCGAACCCATCTCGCGTATTTAAATGTTTCTATGACCGGGGAAGGACATAGGGGGGTTTACTTCCGGATCCGATGGATAGGGGTGGGGGTTTATAGGGAAGCCGAAACATAAAAAAATTAAATTCTCGAAAACGGCTCAATGGATCGAACCCATCTCGCGTATTTAAATGTTTCTATGACCGGGAAGGACATAGGGGGGTTTACTTCTGGATCAGATGGATAGGGGTGGGGGTTTATAGGGAAGCCGAAACATAAAAAAATTAAATTCTCGAAAACAGCTCAATGGATCGAACCCATCTCGCGTATTTAAGTGTTTCTATGACCGGGGAAGGACATAGGGGGGTTTACTTCTGGATCAGATGGATAGGGGTGGGGGTTTATGGGGAAGCCGAAACATAAAAAATTAAATTCTCGAAAACGGCTCAATGGATCGAACCCATCTCGCGTATTTAAATGTTTCTATGACCAGGGAAGGACATAAGGAGGTTTACTTCTGGATCAGATGGATAGGGGTGGGGGTTTATAGGGAAGCCGAAACATAAAAAAATTAAATTCTCGAAAACGGCTCAATGGATCGAACCCATCTCGCGTATTTAAATGTTTCTATGACTAGGGAAGGACATAAGGGGGTTTACTTCCGGATCTGATGAATAGGGGTGGGGGTTTATAGGGAAGCCGAAACATAAAAAAATTAAATTCTCGAAAACAGCTCAATGGATCGAACCCATCTCGCGTATTTAAGTGTTTCTATGACCGGGGAAGGACATAGGAGGGTTTACTTCTGGATCAGATGGATAGGGGTGGGGGTTTATAGGGAAGCCGAAACATAAAAAAATTAAATTCTCGAAAACGGCTCAATGGATCGAACCCATCTCGCGTATTTAAATGTTTCTATGACCAGGGAAGGACATAAGGAGGTTTACTTCTGGATCAGATGGATAGGGGTGGGGGTTTATAGGGAAGCCGAAACATAAAAAAATTAAATTCTCGAAAACAGCTCAATGGATCGAACCCATCTCGCGTATTTAAATGTTTCTATGACTAGGGAAGGACATAAGGGGGTTTACTTCCGGATCTGATGAATAGGGGTGGGGGTTTATAGGGAAGCCGAAACATGAAAAAATTAAATTCTCGAAAACAGCTCAATGGATCGAACCCATCTCGCGTATTTAAATGTTTCTATGACCAGGGAAGGACATAAGGAGGTTTACTTTTGGATCAGATGGATAGGGGTGGGGGTTTATAGGGAAGCCGAAACATAAAAAAATTAAATTCTCGAAAACAGCTCAATGGATCGAACCCATCTCGCGTATTTAAATGTTTCTATGACCAGGGAAGGACATAAGGAGGTTTACTTCTGGATCAGATGGATAGGGGTGGGGGTTTATAGGGAAGCCGAAACATAAAAAAATTAAATTCTCAAAAACGGCTCAATGGATCGAACCCATCTCGCGTATTTAAATGTTTCTATGACCAGGGAAGGACATAAGGGGGTTTACTTCCGGATCTGATGAATAGGGGTGGGGGTTTATGGGGAAGCCGAAACATAAAAAAATTAAATTCTCGAAAACAGCTCAATGGATCGAACCCATCTCGCGTATTTAAATGTTTCTATGACCAGGGAAGGACATAAGGAGGTTTACTTCTGGATCAGATGGATAGGGGTGGGGGTTTATAGGGAAGCCGAAACATAAAAAAATTAAATTCTCGAAAACGACTCAATGGATCGAACCCATCTCGCGTATTTGAGTGTTTCTATGACCGGGGAAGGACATAGGGGGGTTTACTTCTGGATCAGATGGATAGGGGTGGGGGTTTATAGGGAAGCCGAAACATAAAAAAATTAAATTCTCGAAAACGGCTCAATGGATCGAACCCATCTCGCGTATTTAAATGTTTCTATGACCAGGGAAGGACATAAGGAGGTTTACTTCTGGATCAGATGGATAGGGGTGGGGGTTTATGGGGAAGCCGAAACATAAAAAAATTAAATTCTCGAAAACGGCTCAATGGATCGAACCCATCTCGCGTATTTAAATGTTTCTATGACTAGGGAAGGACATAAGGGGGTTTACTTCCGGATCTGATGAATAGGGGTGGGGGTTTATGGGGAAGCCGAAACATAAAAAAATTAAATTCTCGAAAACAGCTCAATGGATCGAACCCATCTCGCGTATTTAAGTGTTTCTATGACCAGGGAAGGACATAGGGGGGTTTACTTCTGGATCAGATGGATAGGGGTGGGGGTTTATAGGGAAGCCGAAACATAAAAAAATTAAATTCTCGAAAACAGCTCAATGGATCGAACCCATCTCGCGTATTTAGGTGTTTCTATGACCGGGGAAGGACATAGGGGGGTTTACTTCTGGATCAGATGGATAGGGGTGGGGGTTTATAGGGAAGCCGAAACATAAAAAAATTAAATTCTCGAAAACGGCTCAATGGATCGAACCCATCTCGCGTATTTAAATGTTTCTATGACCAGGGAAGGACATAAGGAGGTTTACTTCTGGATCAGATGGATAGGGGTGGGGGTTTATAGGTAAGCCGAAACATAAAAAAATTAAATTCTCGAAAACAGCTCAATGGATCGAACCCATCTCGCGTAATCAAGTGTTTCTATGACCGGGGAAGGACATAGGGGGGTTTACTTCTGGATCAGATGGATAGGGGTGGGGGTTTATAGGGAAGCCGAAACATAAAAAAATTAAATTCTCGAAAACAGCTCAATGGATCGAACCCATCTCGCGTATTTAAATGTTTCTATGACCAGGGAAGGACATAAGGGGGTTTACTTCTGGATCAGATGGATAGGGGTGGGGGTTTATAGGTAAGCCGAAACATAAAAAAATTAAATTCTCGAAAACAGCTCAATGGATCGAACCCATCTCGCGTAATCAAGTGTTTCTATGACCGGGGAAGGACATAGGGGGGTTTACTTCTGGATCAGATGGATAGGGGTGGGGGTTTATAGGGAAGCCGAAACATAAAAAAATTAAATTCTCGAAAACGGCTCAATGGATCGAACCCATCTCGCGTATTTAAATGTTTCTATGACCAGGGAAGGACATAAGGAGGTTTACTTCTGGATCAGATGGATAGGGGTGGGGGTTTATAGGTAAGCCGAAACATAAAAAAATTAAATTCTCGAAAACAGCTCAATGGATCGAACCCATCTCGCGTAATCAAGTGTTTCTATGACCGGGGAAGGACATAGGGGGGTTTACTTCTGGATCAGATGGATAGGGGTGGGGGTTTATAGGGAAGCCGAAACATAAAAAAATTAAATTCTCGAAAACAGCTCAATGGATCGAACCCATCTCGCGTATTTAAATGTTTCTATGACCAGGGAAGGACATAAGGGGGTTTACTTCTGGATCAGATGGATAGGGGTGGGGGTTTATAGGGAAGCCGAAACATAAAAAAATTAAATTCTCGAAAACAGCTCAATGGATCGAACCCATCTCGCGTATTTAAGTGTTTCTATGACCGGGGAAGGACATAGGGGGGTTCACTTCTGGATCAGATGGATAGGGGTGGGGGTTTATAGGGAAGCCGAAACATGAAAAAATTAAATTCTCGAAAACAGCTCAATGGATCGAACCCATCTCGCGTATTTAAATGTTTCTATGACCAGGGAAGGACATAAGGAGGTTTACTTCTGGATCAGATGGATAGGGGTGGGGGTTTATAGGGAAGCCGAAACATAAAAAAATTAAATTCTCGAAAACAGCTCAATGGATCGAACCCATCTCGCGTAATCAGGTGTTTCTATGACCGGGGAAGGACATAGGGGGGTTTACTTCTGGATCAGATGGATAGGGGTGGGGGTTTATAGGGAAGCCGAAACATAAAAAAATTAAATTCTCGAAAACAGCTCAATGGATCGAACCCATCTCGCGTATTTAAATGTTTCTATGACCAGGGAAGGACATAAGGAGGTTTACTTCTGGATCAGATGGATAGGGGTGGGGGTTTATAGGGAAGCCGAAACATAAAAAAATTAAATTCTCAAAAACGGCTCAATGGATCGAACCCATCTCGCGTATTTAAATGTTTCTATGACCAGGGAAGGACATAAGGGGGTTTACTTCCGGATCTGATGAATAGGGGTGGGGGTTTATAGGGAAGCCGAAACATAAAAAAATTAAATTCTCGAAAACAGCTTAATGGATCGAACCCATCTCGCGTATTTAAATGTTTCTATGACCAGGGAAGGACATAAGGAGGTTTACTTCTGGATCAGATGGATAGGGGTGGGGGTTTATGGGGAAGCCGAAACATAAAAAAATTAAATTCTCGAAAACGGCTCAATGGATCGAACCCATCTCGCGTATTTAAATGTTTCTATGACTAGGGAAGGACATAAGGGGGTTTACTTCCGGATCTGATGAATAGGGGTGGGGGTTTATAGGGAAGCCGAAACATAAAAAAATTAAATTCTCGAAAACAGCTCAATGGATCGAACCCATCTCGCGTATTTAAATGTTTCTATGACCAGGGAAGGACATAAGGGGGTTTACTTCTGGATCAGATGGATAGGGGTGGGGGTTTATAGGGAAGCCGAAACATAAAAAAATTAAATTCTCGAAAACAGCTCAATGGATCGAACCCATCTCGCGTATTTAAATGTTTCTATGACCAGGGAAGGACATAAGGAGGTTTACTTCTGCGAGAGGTAACAAAGTCAGATGGACCCACCCCGAGTTCTACCCGTCGGCGACGGGGTACTATTACCTATATTACAGCAAATGTTCTTTCTTTATTTTTTCAACAAAAAGTTCATTTCTTGTGATTTAACTTCCTAAACAGTATTGAAAAAGACTTGATAATATAATTTTTGTGACAATTTTTATAAACTGTAAACCTAGTAGTAAACAAAAATTTCATTTTGTTGTGTTGTTTTCTAGTCTGTCTAGTGTTGAAATGGAAGATAGGTACAGGAAGACTGTGACATTTTTGATGAACAAAACACTCGGTTCCAACTTTTAGTGCAAGATAATGTTAAAGACTAATGGAAATTAAGTAAGATATTGAGCTTATTTTTCGAGACTGCTTGTGATAACTTGATTCTTTTCTCATTCCCTAGACTTGATTCTCACTCCCTAGAAATTAAAATTTTTTTATTGGCCTATCTCTGGAAATACCGATGATTATGTGTGCCCACTGTAGGATATTACTAGGACGACCCTAAGAATACGCTACGTGAAAAAAAAAAACAATGAAATATTTCACATTTTATCTTGAAAAAATTAGAGGTCCAAAATGCACCGAAATTTTGAAATGACCCAACAACAAACCACTCCTCAATGACAAAAAAAATAATAAAAAATTACAACGTTATCATGGACCGGATCAACAGCAACATTGGCGGAATTATTTACTTAAACACACCAGGCGGCACCACAAAAAGTACAGGATTATTTGCACAGCTATCACTGTATGGATACTGCAAGGGTAATAGGAGGCTCGCGACTTGCAGCTAAAATCTTTTCTAATAACCCATGGGATCCATTCGTCAATGACGTCGATTCTGGCGAAGACCGTAGGAGCGTTTTCGTATGAACAGTAACTCTCTCCAGAACTCCAACTGACGACTCCGACGATCCTCTGGTAGTCGCATGGGCACTTACAGACCAGGGGCCCACCGCTGTCCCCCTGGCAGATACCCTGGTTCTCGTCGGCCACGGCGCAGATCTGTACAGAGGCGATGAAATTGTCGATCCCGTCCTCTTCGTTCTTCGTGAGCTCTTCTATTTCCTTCTTGCACCACCTACCTGGGCGCAAGTGCATGGGTATCTCCATCAATTGAGTCGGGGATTCCTGGTTCTCATCGTACCCCCAACCCATTGCTGTGCACGACGCGTTGGCTTCGGACATCAAAGTGATTTTTCTCAATCCGTCAAATGCAGTGGTATGTGCCAGAGAAATAAATTTCGGCTTCAATGTGAATGCCTTCCACACTTGAATAAGCCCTACGTCACTCTCCATGGTGTTATCGCTACGAAAACACAAAGGGTGAACTACTATTTTCTTAGCTGTCCGAACTTGATGGATATCATCATGTACTTTATTAGCTAAAGCTGCGCTAAAGTCATTCAAATTATCAGTACCTAATAATGCCTTCACGTCCTTCGTAGTTCTTTTATGAAAAGGCTGCTCTATGGAAGTACCTTTAGCATAAACCAAGCAATGGCACGCTGTAAGTATGACATCCAACCTGATCAAAGTTCCACCGCAGAAATGGTTCCATTGGGTCTTGGGCCTTTCGAACAGAGCTACAAGGAAAGCGTGGTCTTCCCTCCGTTTGGCAACTTTGCCGTGAGCGATCCTGTTCTCCGGGTCCAACATACGGCCTGGTGGAAGCCCTGTGCCATTTTTGAATTCAACGTTTTGGCGGTCAGTGTCGAATCTCAGCATCCCCTTGATTGTCACAAAAGCGAAAGCGATACACACGACTGCGGTGCTGCTGAACAAGCCGAGGATGGTTTGCATGGTTGTAAATATGAATCAACTGTTATCCGGAGATTCAAGACGTACTGCCAAAGATCTGTCGAATTCGGTTGAAAAATTCAGGATTAAGCCTGTATTTACAATGAAATCAACCAAGAACTTGTTAACCCCATAATGTGTACGTATCCACATGTTAACCAAGTTACCTACTCATTTCAGTGGAAATCTTCATTATGCACTGGTGAATACCTAGTAATGTGTCATTCAAAAATGAAGACTACAGGTACTCTACCTATCTACCTGAGGAGGTCAAAGTCCTTGTCACATGGGTTTATTATTCTATTGGACATACCTACAGAAACGTCGGCTGTTTATTTATTGTTTCTTTCATATAAAATAATTGAAATAGCTATTTCTGGTGGTTTCCGCCAATTTTGGCCCCCAAAACACGAATTAGGTTACGCCCCTTTTTTTCAAATTATCTTTGATCATTGGTAGTACCATTTAATCGTCTTGATCCACCTGTTAATACTTTTTCTAGTGTTGTCTACAAATTGATGGTGATTTCAGACGATTTCCCAGGTTTTTGACTCATAAAAAATCAATTTTGGTAGCTGAACATCTGGTACAACCTCAATTTTCCACTCTGGTCAAAATCGACTTCATATTCGGTCTTTTCGTCCCCAAAAACATGAAAAACGATACCTCAAAAGCTCATTTTATTAACATGTTACTAAAACACAAAAAGTACACATTTTCACTCATGGCGCACGTGAAGAAGAAGAAGGAAGAAATAAACCTAAAATTCAAGAAGATGTACTGGCTCATCGGAAGAAAATCCCAACTGCCTACACATACATAACAAAATGCTACTGTACGAGCAAGTGATCAAACCGATTTGGGCTTACGGCTGCCAGTTATGGGGCTGCACCAAGAGAACTAACTTGAAAATTATCCAAACAACACAAAACAAAATCCTCAAGAGCATAGTGAATGCCCCCTGGTATATCCGAACGGACGACCTCCATCGCGACCTTAAAATTAAGATGGTGAGCGAAGTTGTACAAAATCGAGCAACGGATCATGAGAACCGTCTCCACAAGCACAGGAATGTCGAAGTACTGAACCTCCTGGACAACAGCGGCGATTTACGAAGACTGAAAAGGACCAAACCTCTGGACCTAGTTACATCTCACTGAAGTGATGTGATGAGTGGTAGTAGGTAGTGATCTATGAACCACAATACGTTAAATAAATTAACAGAGTGAAGTTACTAGATGTGTACACACAGTTGTAACAATAAAGATGATTAAAAAATAAAAATAAAAAATTCACTCATAACATCCCTGGGTATATTCCGATCAGGCTGAAAAGTTTCGGGACACAACTAGCGCCCAAATGGAGCGAGTGTGCGAAAGAACGAATTTTTTAGACCGAAAATGAAGCCGGCACACGTGATACGGCGGACGGCGTACGGCGGACGGCGTACGGCGGTCGGCGTACGGCGGACGGACATTGCATTTTTGGAATCTACGCACCTTGAAACGGAAAAGAAGAAAGTTTGAGGGGGTGTTATAAAAATTTTTTGCTGAGCGAATACATAGGTGTATTATTCACAGAATAATAAACCAAAACGGCAGGATAAAAATAGAATAGTCTATTTCCACGTAAACTAACAAAACTGTAGATATATAGAAGATTCTATTGTGTACTGATGATGGTTTAACAGCCGAAACCGGTCTGCAGTTTTGTTAGTTTACGTGGAAATAGACTATTCTATTTTTATCCTGTCGTTTTTTGAGGAGGTAAAACTCAGAACCAGATATTATGGATATTTATATCCATACGATCCAAATTGTTGGTTTAACCGTGTTTGATTTCCAACTTAGGATTCCAGTTTTTAGCATATCATCTAAGAAACGACAATGTATTCATAATATTATACATCTACCTACTTAATTAGGTATGTTTCTCCAGACGATATCAGACCTTGGCTGCGAGACCCAAAACTTACACAATATCTGTGTTTGTAACCACAGACTAGTAATTAGGAAAATTTGAATTCGATAAACAAGATGAGCGACTCGCACCAACCACGCCAAGTGACTGGATTATGGCTCTTGATCCATGCTGCACAATCTTTAGTGAATTTTTTTTACCCTGACGATACGGCACCAGAGATCAAACTGAAGAGATGTAATAGGAGAGTCTGGCCAGAGCCCACTGGTGATCAAACCATCGTCAGTAACACACAATAACTTATTATTATTGTACACACAATAACAAGTTATTACTGACGAATATTACTGACGATGGTTTGATCACCGAAACCGGTATAACAGTGTTTTTTTGCGTTTTTCGTGTATTAGTGGAAATAGACTATTTTTCAATAACTCCGTTTTTCTTTGAGTTCAGTAGGTCGGTAACTATGGGTAGATCTACAGTTTAATGTGATAGGTAGATAAAATCTTGAATTAATTATCGGCAATACGTTTTTGAACTTCCTACATCACAAAAACTGGAATGCGAAACATTATGGGACTAGTTATAACCCTTCAACATTTTTAACGTTATTACTCGATAACTTGAACTGAGGGAATGAGGAATAACCCTTAATTTTTTGAAGGGCACTAAGCTGAAGGACTAGCACCCTAAAATAGGTAGGTAACTGTTACGTACGGAGTGAAGGGTAAAGAGTGATCGCTATAGGTACCCTGTGTCCTATAGCGTACAATACCATCTCACGTCAAAGGGAAGCGAAAGGTCCTAAGCTGATGGATAACTGTCAGGGAGTTGGTAACCGTTTGCGAGGTAAAGCATTATCGGCGGCAGGTAGTTACTCAATACCATCCCAACATCAAAAGGGTGCGAGAGTGAGACAGTTACCTGTGTGTGGATGGTGAAGGCAACCACCTCCCTTGCTACAAGTGAAGTAGTTATTCCAATAACGTAGGTTTTCTCGTAACCGGTTATCGCAATAACCGGTTCTTGGTCGATAACTGGTTATTCTAAGCAGTTCCTTATTCAACGCCCATCACTACCAGTACTCACATGGCCGCGGTTCTTACCAAATCGGAGGCATTACAGACCTTATCACTTCACAGGTGCATCGGGACTATTCGTGTAAGTTTTGCAAATGTGTGATTTTCAGTGTTTTTTTCTTCTTCATTTTATGTTCTATTTCCCCGCATGTGTGTGAGCTCATTTTACTTCCAATGAAAATAGGAAGTATCTAACCATGACTCAGCTCTAGGCTTCAGATTGGCGGAGGTAACGAAGCAGCCCCTACAACGCATTGCAGGCATCGCACCCGTACTACCGCAGGAAGACGCCAATAAAAGAAAAAAATTGCGTGACCCCCGTCACCTCAACAACGAACAAAAAAACACTAAATGTTCTTGTAATACTTGCGGGAAGTACTAGTGTTTAGGTCATGTAATTACACTTTGCAAAGACTGTCAAGCAGGGTTCACATCCATCCGGAAAGCTATCCGGAAAGTGCGTACGAGCAGCTGATTGGTTGGACATCAGCTGGGGAGGGGGGAATATTCTTTCCGGAGAAGCACTTTTGAAGCGAACTGTACGCATCTGATTTTTCAGATATTTTCCGCTCCACATCTGCGGAGTTCACTACTGCGCATACAGAATGGCGTCGGCAACAGCTGTGGGAGGAAGCGCGGGAAACGAGTTGTCAGCCAAAATTCCGGATGGTTATGAACGCCTTTCCAACTTCCGCGATTCCCCTCCATCCCTTCCACTGCTTTTCACTAGCTTCCCCTATCCGTATTTCCAGGCGGCTCCGGATGGATGTGAACCCTGCTTCACGCTGGTCAAAATGATGGTCAGGTTATGGATGTAGAGCAAGACAGTTCCTGAAAAGTTAAGTACCTACCTTACAAAACAGAGATAGGATGTGTCTTAGCTTTACACGATAATAACATAATCTGTTATTATCATATATTATATGATAATATATATTCAAAGCTCTGTTCACTGGAGGTATTCAGAACTAATTCAGTTTATTTCTTGAATTTGTGATAGCAGGAAATAATTTGTTGGTGATGGTAGAGAATTTCTAAAAAGTTTATTTGGTTGTTTCCAGTTCATTATGCCATACTTCAACCTCAGTAATTATCTAGTGCCTTTTCTTTCAGTATGGAAGTTGTGAGTACTCATAATATTGGTGAAAATAAGACTGAACTAAGTTGTTACCTACCTATTCTTAGTCAGTTACTTATTTTTACGTTTTCAAATGCAATAAAGTTTGTTATTTACAATATATATTTACATTTTTGTAGTTTCCTACTTCAGAAATGGGTTTTTTAATGCGCCGAGGCGCTTAGGAGTTTTTTTTTATTGGTAAAAATTAGAGGGCACCTCACAGGTGCAGCGCGACCATCGATGGTAGGAAGAAGGGCGCGACTAACGGAAGGTTAATTATATAATTAGGTAGGTACCTACTGATTAAAGTGATAAGAATACGCGCCGATCTCGGGGGGCGGGGATGATGGATGGATGAAAGAATGGATCCTAACTTCCACGCGGAAACGGCCGAATCCTCTCGGCCGGAGTGGGCTCTGGCCAGACTCTCCTTATATAATGGCAACAAGCCTTTGATGATTTTAAACATTAGAAGTAACTTCCTGAGCTGGAAGTATCAAAAAATGTCTATCATAATATTTTGCTTCTAAGATGGGAAACACGACCACGAGGCTTGATATCATAAACAAGGGGGAGCTTCTCTAAGCGTTTCAAAGAGTGCAACACTCGTCTGCAAATATGGTTTATATGGACTTCCCAGGTTACACGGGAAGTGAAATGGACTCCCAGGGTGAGTGTGGAACAGAGATGCCATTTACAAGGACAGATGGTATTGGGTCAGTAGGAACATGGTTTTCGTAAATTATAATGCATTGAGACTTCTTAGGGTTTAACAAAATGCTGTTACTCTTACCCCAACCAGAAATACGGCCCAGTTCGGAATTAACTTTGCTAATAGTTTCGATGACTTCTTTGATTCTGCATCTTATATAAGTTTGGAAATTGTCCGCAAAGAGCATGTATGAACATTGTTTCAAGATAGGTAGGAGAACATTAATGAAAAAGTAAATTAACGTCCATTTCAGGCTGGGGCTTTTCGTCCGACTGCCCTGCCAGCGTCACGGACGTGACCAGCTGTCCTCCAATGAGAGGATCAGAGTTCGGACTGATCATTTCGCTCTTTACTTGGCTGCTCATTGCCTCGCCCCCTCGAGTGGAGAGGGGTTCGCCCAACAGCTGCATGGTTCATACTTAGACGTGTCACAACAGTGAGGCTCGAGGTATCTTAACTTCAGTGATCTCACGGAAACCGTTTTATTCCACCTGATGAGGCCGTTGGGCAATTGAAATTCACTGCTATCGGTATGTGTTTTTACGAAATACAAGCTCACTGGAAATCCTGTTGACGAAGAAGCCCTTTGTGTGGCTAGGAACAAATGTAAACTGGGGCCCATTCCTCAAAGACTCTTCAACTTTTCACTTTGCCAATTATGAAATCATTAATGAATAATGGAAACGGCCCCAAGACCGTTCCCTGGGGGACACCGGGATGAAGCCGAGAAAGAGCAGCTCACGGAGCCGCACTTAATTTTTCTGAAATCGGTCAATTAATTATGAGTACGGCAGCTTAAAACCTGAGGTGGACAGGCAGAATTGTTCGCGCAATTTCTTCATCAAAAGTTTGTGACCAACTGAGCCAAAGGCATTCTTCCAGTCAACAAGGATCAGGACAGTACACTGCTTGTGCTCAATGCTCCATCTGACGTCATTGGTGACTGTAAGAACAGCTGATTCACAGCTGTCAAGATGTTCACCATTGGTTCACTTAATGGACTCCAACTCAACAAAGTGCAACATAATTGCACCCATTAGTTTTGACTTTAAAATTGGCGGATCATTACTTCATAGTTTCATGTGTACGCGATTTGGGGGTTTTATTTGATGTATCCTTAACCTTTAAAAATCACTATCAGCAAGTTCAGCATAAAGCCTTACAAATGCTTGGTTTCATCATTAGACTCACAAAAGATTTCAAAAATGTAAATTCCTTAAAACTTTTATACTTTACCTTATAATAATTATAATAGTAAATAATATTTATGCAACTGTTGTTCGGTCTCCCTTTTATCTAACCGACTGCCACGCAATAGAACTTGTTCAACATCAATTCCTCCGTCACATAGCGTTTAAATTCAAAAGGATTGTTAAACTCATTTCAATTTTGATTATCAAGCTGCCTCAAAATTTTTAAATATTCAAATCCTTCAGACCGGACGTTTACAATTCGATGCTACATTTCTTGTCAAACTAATTTTAAATTTAATAGACTGCTCTGATCAGCTCTTCACTCTCAGTTTCAAATTATCTTCCCACAATATCCGTAAACAGCAAATTTTGACAACAATTTTCCATCGCTTCAATTACCTCCGAAACTCCCCCATGTCACGCTTGCAGAGCTTAATGAATACATTGTCCGGCGACTTAGGTTTTTCTTTTGCATTTACCAATTTAAAAACAGTAATTTACCAAAAATTAATTACCTAACTGCCATTTAAAAAATATATTTTTATCGATTATACTACCTATCAAACTTATATAATTTGAATACCATTATTCTGTGTTAATCAACTGTTTTGCATTAATGATACTTACCGACTGTGTCGGATATTTTTCAAATTTATTACCATTTGTCGTATTATGTACCTGTTTTAAATTTTATTGTTACTTACCTATATTTTATTGAACTTTGTAATTTAGGTGACAGTCATTAGTACTTCGTAAATTGGCCAATTTTTGCCCGTATAATAAATAAATAAAAACCAGTCATGCAGCATGACTTAATGAGCGAATTTTCAAAGAAATATTCGAATTAATGGCTATGGTTTTGAATAAAGGAAAACTTCGGTCTAAAATTTGGTTTTCTATGTATATTCTCTTCGTATTTATTTTAATTTGTACGTTTTGTCCATCCTGATTCTACCGTTTGTTATGAGTAGATTCCTTGTTCCTTCTGAATGGCCTTTCCTCTTGACTACGATTTCAGGCCTGGTATCTAAAACCAGTTCAAGATTTGCTCTACTAGGTAGGTAGATCCTTCCTTCTTCATTGATATTATTTTTATCATGTTAAGTACCTACCTACCTTTGAATATCAAATATTCGTATGATACTGATAATAAATTTATAAGATACCTACCTAACCTTCTTCCTCCTACTGTTAGTACCTAAATTGAATAATTTGAAATAGATTTTTTCTTTCGTCTTCCTTCTAGTAATACGTGGGCCGGTACTTGTCTATCTATGAAGGTATCATAACAATTATATGTCAAATGGGAAATTCAAGGAGTTGTACTAATCGTTTGCCTCCCCCTTTTTTGCTTCGAACTCTCGTCTTCAATTAATACTTCTCACATTTTTCAATCTGACCACTCTAAGGGGGTGGGGGGGGGGGGGGGTAAGAGTTTAAAGATTATCCTAGTTTTGGGTAATTTTTGCGCACTTTAAATGCTCTAATTTAAGAACGGATTTAGATATCTAAAATCCGATTTCACCATCGTGTTCAGCGTGCAAAAACCTTTAAAATGAGGGGTCACTTGTTAGAAAATAACATTTTGGGGATTTTTGGGTAATTTTTGCGCACTTTAAATGCTCTAATTTGAGAACGGATCAAGATATCTAAAATCCGATTCCACCATCGTGTTCAGCGTGCAAAAACCTTTAAAATGAGGGGTCACTTGTTGGAAAATAACATTTTGGGGATTTTTGGGTAATTTTTGCGCACTTTAAATGCGCCAAAACCCTCCTTAGAGTAGGCCAATTTCGCCCATCTTCGAACTTAGCCTTTCGATTGCCAAGATAGATTTTTTGTGCAAATTTGAGCTGTTTATCTCAATTCTATCGAGAGTTATCGTCTGGAGTGACACATATATAAATATATATATACACATATAAAAAAGTGTTAAATTTCAGGAATCGTTTTAGAATGGTCTGAAACGGATTTCTATGAAGAAAATTTCCAAAAATTTATATTATTTAAATTTCGAAGCCATTGCAATAGCTTCATTTTCTTTGAAAATTCGCTAAAAAGATCGGAATCCTAACTGGAATCTACAAAGTAGGTTACAGGAAGAAATTCTGGCTTGTAACTGCTGATGAATAATAATCTCTAGGGCTTTACTTAACAGTGGCAAAATGCTGATTGGCCTGAAGTCCTCAAAGCTTCTGGGAATGTTGGTCTTAGGAATAACGTGAGATATTTTCCAGTCTTTCGGGAATTTGGAAGAGGTTAGAATAATGACTGAAATAAAAATTAATAATAATCACCAGTAACTGAAAAATAGCGTAAAATGTCTCACCTTTCATCATCGATAGGAAGCTTGCGGATGACTGAAGGCTCGCAGACTTCGAGCCCATCGACAAAGATAACGAACGAGTTTTCAAGTGGTATTGGTCGGATTTTTGTTTTGTGTTTTTCGTCGATAATAAAATATCAATATCTTGAGAATAGTTTCAAGAGTGGGACGACAGACTATCGGAAAATATTCACTTAACTGATGGTAGGTGAAGCATTTGTGCGGGGCGTATCGATAAGTAGACTTAACTGGCCTGACTGTTGGTAGCATTGCTGCCAGAGCCCCATTTCTCAATTTCCTGCTCCTTTACTTAAAATACCCCTTTCCATGAGCTCACCAATATTTTTTCTTTCTTTTTTCCCCCAACCCTATTTTTCTGCATGAAATTCTTTTTAAAAAACTTGAATTTTAGTTTACTATTTTCAGTAACGAAGCTTTGGAATCGAGCATGAGGAGAAAAAAACGTCTGCCAATTCGAGTAGGCAGTATAGCTTTCAAAATGTCAGCTCTCTACGACTATTTTTCGCGTAGTTAGAAGCGGTTACAAGAAAACGGTCAAAATTTCACGTTCGCGCTTGCACAAGCAAATGAAATTCATATGGAACTATCGAAGTATTATTCCTGATCGACCCTCCAAATCTGAACTCATTTCAACAATAATGAAGGTAGTTGTTATGGGCGTTTCAAGTAATTCACGTTTGCGCATGCGCAGACGAAAGTTACAGTACTTACTTTTCCAGTAATTTTGGTATGGGGACCGTCTGTGACCCAACCCGCACCTACCCTCCAAATTCCAGCCTATTTTGACTATTATTTCGGGTAGTTATGGGGTTACAAGGAATTACCACAGACAGACAGACACGGAACCAAAAATGTTCCTCGATGACTGAAACGCAAAATGGTTGTGAAAATTTTCGTTTTGGAGGACATACAATTTTTTTTACACAATCACAAATCCAAGGATTCCCTACCTGCGGTAGTGAGGAAGCAAAAAGTATAACCCTACCCTCAAAATTTTATTGTTATTTTTCAAGGTTTGTAGAATCCGAAAATGGAATTAAAAAATTTCTGTCCATCTGCTGTACCCCGTACTTCGCACTCTTCTTAGTAATGAACCAAAATTAATGAAATTTGGTTTGTAGATCCCGTTTGGCGTCTAGTGGGTCCGCGAAGCTTTGGGTTACCTACTGTCACTCAACTCCAAGGGGTGAAAAATAGGGGTTAAAATTGAAATGTCCGGAGCATCCCTATCTCGGAAAATTGTATTTTGAGTTGTGGATTTTCTCGCATTTTTAAAGTTAGATTTTTTTCTGAATTGTTCAGACCATCTGGAGCATTCTACGATTTGCCATAAAATTTGCTATACAATTTGCCATAAAGAGCAGGGTGTACGCAGGCATCAAGCTGTGTTGAGAGCGTACATCACTGGTCTCCTGCTAGCTGGACGATATAGCCTAGTGGTCTAACTAACGAATTGATATGCTAAAGATCCCGAGATCGAAATGTTTTTTCACTCCATATAAACAATTTCCCTTCAGAGCTTCATTATTTGTGTTTCTTTTAGCGAATTTTCAAAGAAAATGAAGCTAGCTATTGCAATGGCTTCGAAATTTAAATAATATAAATTTTTGGAAATTTTCTTCATAGAAATCCGTTTCAGACCATTCTAAAACGATTCCTGAAATTTAACACTTTTTTATATGTATATTAATTGCTATGCAATTTTAACGCCGGGGGTCATGTGAAAAAAATGTCCTGTCACAATATCCTGTCACAAAAACGCGTCACGCAAAGAGGAATGTGATGAAGATGAGCACAAAGAGGAATGTGATAAAGATGAGCACAAAGAGGAATGTGATAAAGAATCGTTTTATTTTTTTGTGTGTTGGTGGTGTGGGGGGGGGGGGTAAATTGCATAGCAAATTCTCCTTTGTTATACGAAGTATAAGAACACATCCTTCGGGGGTGAGGAACGGCGAAGCCGTTCCGAGGGGGCGGAGCCCCCTTTGGGGGTCCAGGGGGCTTGCCCCCTGGCGAGGCCCGAAGGGCCGAGTATATATTTATATATATATGTGTCACTCCAGACGATAACTCTCGATAGAATTGAGATAAACAGCTCAAATTTGCACAAAAAATCTATCTTGGCAATCGAAAGGCTAAGTTCGAAGATGGGCGAAATTGGCCTACTCTAAGGAGGGTTTTGGCGCATTTAAAGTGCGCAAAAATTACCCAAAAATCCCCAAAATGTTATTTTCCAACAAGTGACCCCTCATTTTTAAGGTTTTTGCACGCTGAACACGATGGTGGAATCGGATTTTAGATATCTTGATCCGTTCTCAAATTAGAGCATTTAAAGTGCGCAAAAATTACCCAAAAATCCCCAAAATGTTATTTTCTAACAAGTGACCCCTCATTTTAAAGGTTTTTGCACGCTGAACACGATGGTGAAATCGGATTTTAGATATCTAAATCCGTTCTTAAATTAGAGCATTTAAAGTGCGCAAAAATTACCCAAAACTAGGATAATCTTTAAACTCTTACCCCCACCCCCTTAGAGTGGTCAGATTGAAAAATGTGAGAAGTATTAATTGAAGACGAGAGTTCGAAGCAAAAAAGGGGGAGGCAAACGATTAGTACAACTCCTTGAATTTCCCATTTGACATATAATTGTTATGATACCTTCATAGATAGACAAGTACCGGCCCACGTATTACTAGAAGGAAGACGTTATAGTATTATTATATCAGCTTTTGACTGTAAAACACTGTGCCTAAAATATCTCCCTAGGTTTCCCAACCAATTTTAACGCAGTTCTTTCCTAGACAGTTCCTGATTTTAGACATCTGGCGACCCTGCCAGGATCAGAAGTGTTCATATTACCTTGTTTTTTTTTTTTAATCAGGCTCTGATAATTTTCAGCTCAATTTTAACAACCGGTCATTATGACTACGCCTTTGCTAATGATGATTATCTTCTGAGTCCTAAAATTCTTACGTCATTTCCTTTGCGATTATACCTATTTAACTTTTATTCAAATTCTCCATTCCATTGGACTAAAAAAACTCGTCTCTTTAGATATTTTACATTAAATAAAGAGTAAGGTGACTCAGTAGAGGGGACTCAATGAGCAAAGGTAGGCTTTCAGTTGATTCAACTCAAAGTAGGCAGGTGATCTACCGGTATACAAATGAGAAACGACCCCCTTAGCAATACGTCCATGGTTCAATGAAGAAACCAGAGTATCAATGTGCAGAAAAATCATCACACAGTCTTACTTCTCTTATAATTTAGGTTGGACGACCAACTTTTGTATTTCTACAAAACAATATGGAAATCACATGAGAGGTGCTTAGGTACCGATCCGAATTATACTGCACCATTGGTCCTGTTTACATCGTGAACCATAACGTGGAATGGAAAGTTGCGATGTATCCGTACAGGCAACTTTCGATTCCAATAATTCTCAAGCAGTTTCAGGTCCACTCAATGTTGAATACTAGAATAGAACAATATTTCAACGTAGCACCCACATGTTCTTCCAAGTGATCCTTCCAGCAACCACATCCTTCCTTCATAGTTTATTTCAAGATTGAGCCTGCATGAAAAACAACCTGCACTTGAAGCACTCATGATTTTCTATAACAACTCCTTTACCTACTGCACTCTCTTGAGTAGGTAAGTCAAAAGTCCTAACTACCCTATCCTACCTAATATGAACCCACAGCGATCAAATAAATAAGCACTTAGTACAATTACGTAATAAACAAACGGTAGAATCAGGATGGACAAAACGTACAAATTAAAATAAATACGAAGAGAATATACATAGAAAACCAAATTTTAGACCGAAGTTTTCCTTTATTCAAAACCATAGCCATTAATTCGAATATTTCATTGAAAATTCGCTCATTAAGTCATGCTGCATGACTGGTTTTTTTGCTATTTTAGCATAATATGTATAGAATAGTGCATACCTATTATATTATATAGAAGGGTTACCTATACGGAGAGCTGTGAACTGTAACAGAAGGGTGTTCTGTACAAAATAATAAACCGTTGTGTAGGGATTTGCAGCGTTTTTCATACAGGTGGCTGATCGGGGAGCGGATCGGAGCCATCGTAACCTACCGAGCCGGTAGGTTGTAGGGTTGCGCATCGATGTTCGATATTATCGAAACATCGATGTTTTGGCTCCGATGTTCGATGTTTTGGCTCCGATGGTCGATGTTTTTACCATCGATGTTTAGCTATTCGATATTATCGGACATCGATGGTTTGAAGTCAACATCGGTTTTTTCAGAAAAGTTTTCTTCATTGTTTTGTTCACTGAAATTTTTAAAAAAAAGGGGAGGAATTTTAATTATAATAGCTTTTCAATGTAGGGAATAGTGGGACAGTGAAATTATTTTCGTGGTCAGCCTGACTTCCTGCGAAGCTCGAAGTTGGTGGGATAGCCGCTAGAGCGCGCTGCTATCGCATTTTTCCCGATGTGATAACAGCAGCAGAGTTATCAATAAAACGTTGAAATGGTACTGACTTCATTTTATTTTTATCACGGATTAATTGTGTGAAATTGGTAAGAACGCAGCTTCGTCGATATAATAGTTTAAGGACTGGAGGTCATCCCATTGGCCCTTTGGGATGGGAATAGGACAGTTTTTGTTTTTGCATGGGCGGAAGGTCCCCAATTTGTCAAACGACTCCTGGTGTTGGACGGCAGGAAAGATTTTTGAAATCGTAGTCAAAATGTAGTTGGATTTGAACTGTATGATTCCGGTTGGCTGGTATTTGAGCCACCTCAAGTCAAACACTACAGGTCCAGATGGTTTTTTACCTGGGTGAATCGACGGTTACCACATAGACTGGGAAAATCCTTGAACGTGTGATGTTTAGGAAGTATGTAATGTAGGGCTGCCATCGAAGTTCGATATTATCGAAACATCGATGTTTTCAGGCCGATGTTTTTCCCACATCGATGTTGAGCGACCGATGTTGACATCGATGTCCATATCGATGTTTTGAATCCGATGTCGCAACCCTAGTAGGTTGAGCGGCTGGTTCCTTGTGACGTCACAACAGTGGCCGGGGCTTCAACGCTTCTTCCCCCGCGGCTGCCCGCTTTTCTCCACAATGTTCTTCGTTTTGATGCGATTTTTCCGCCTTCTTTGTCCCGCCCTTGGGATGGGAAGTTAACAAACGAAACTCATATCGCACTTACTCACACCACTAAAACTTTGATTGAATTGGCTAAATAATGTTTGGAGGAAAACTTTGAGTATGTATTATAGGCAAATTTCAGACTGACGATCTTGAGGGCCGTTTTGGCCAGTACAGACAAATGAGTGGCTGCAATTACCACGTCACTAACTCAAATAATAGAATCAGAGTCAAAATTGAAATTTCTAAATTTGATTTCTCTGACATCCAGTTATAAAGGGAAATTCATGTTGAGGGAATTTTTGGACAAAACTGAAAACACTACTGAAAAACCTAACATTGACTTAATATTAACATTAACTTATTACTTCATTTTGATGAGTCACTATTTTCATGCGACGATGGTAGTCTGGAAACACCCCTCTCCGAAAATGATTTGATGGTTTTAGTGTATATCTCGGGTTATGCTGCCGATAAAATAAAAAAACCACAGTCATGCAGCATGGCTATAAGAGCGAATTTTCGAAGTTTTCGGCATCTTCCTCCTCCGCCTAAAATGTTCTGAAAATTAATTTTCGGCCAATGAACTTGATACCATACAAAATTAAAACAGGAGTAGTTTTACGCAAAGTAAAATTTTGGGTGGAAGGAGGGGGAGGGGGAAATCAAAAATGTTTTGAATACCAGAAGAGTAGGTATTGGGTACGTAACAAATTTTTTGTTCCATTTTTTGCCGAGTAACACCTCGGTTTGTAGATTTTCCAACGCTGAACACGATGGTGAAGTCAGAATTGCGATATCCCATTCCGTTATCAGATTAGAGCAGACGAACCAGGAGGAACATCTCAAGAAATAACCACGTTCCTTCATCTTCAAAGTGCTCCAGTTTGAGAATGGAATGAGATATCGCAATTCTGATTTCACCATCGTGTTCAGCGTACAAAAACCTTTAAAATGAGGTGTCACTTGTCAGACTTTTTCATTTTGGGAATTTATGGGTAATTTTCCTCCCCTAAAACTCCCCAAAACTCCCCCTTAGGGTGACCCGATTCTGCCCATCTTCGAACTTAGCCTGTCGATTGCCAAGACAGATTTTTCGTGCAAATTTGAACTTTTTATCTCAATTCTTTCGAGAGTTATCGTCTGGAATGACACATACATATATAAATATATATATAAATATATAAATATATATATATGTACATATAATTTTTGGTGTCTTTCGGCAGGGAATTCAGGATGGTCTGAAACGGATTTTGGTATAAAAATCTTTCGGAAATTCGAGTTTTAAAAATTTTGGACCGAGAATTTTCTCGAAAATTTTCTTTTCTTCGAAAATTCGCTAAAACAGGTGCACTCATTGTTTCCGTGCCATAACGTTTGACAAAAATATTGAGCTGGCATGCACGCAGGCAATAAATGCGTACATCTCATTACTTGACAGGGGAGGGCTGAAATATACTAGTCTATTTCAATGAAATTATCATAAGTACCTATATATTGTTTGTATCCCTCATTTCGGACCGCTTCGAAAAAACTTATTTAGGCATTTCAAAGGGAAATTCGCACAAACAAGTTTTGAAAACCTTAGCCATCCACAAACTCCGAAATTCCGAACTTCCCTTGACTTGGAAAATTACAGTTGTGAATGTGGGACAAGTATATCAACTCACTGACAGACAAGTTTGTAGACACTTTCTGCAACATTCTGTTGAATAAATAGCAAAAAAAAAGCCGTTGAAGAAAAAAGTCACAAGCGCAAAGTAGAATTAGCTCAGCAAAAAAAGATCGTAAATTGAAAAAATCCTAATAAGTAAATAATTATAGGTGTACGTTGTAAGTACCTAAACTTGTTCCGTTCTCTTTTATCCTGTTTCACCATACAACTATACCTACATCAGTTTTTTTTTAAATTATGTTTTGTTAATAAGACAGTAGGTACATTTTTGTTCCTCTTACATAAATTCCTACCTAACTTTAATAAAAATGTAGGTACCTCCTGGGTATTGCAAAAACAGTTTGTTCTCATACATTGGAAGAACAGTACCTACTCATGTATTATGTTTTGATGATAAATTAGTAATCTGTTCCTACCTCTTATAAGTTCCTACCTCATTTTAATAAAAATGTATTGCTCAAACGTAGTTTGTTCTCTTTAAAACCTTCTGTTGATTTCACCTCGCTTCAAAACAGATCTTTGTTAAACTGTCAGGTTATCTGAAACCAACTTATTTATTTAATAGAATTACCCGGACATGTTGGGAACGTATTAGTATGTCCCGGAAAATTGAAGGGCAAGCATTTAACTCAGCAGAAGGAGCGAAACGCGAGGGTTTGATGAGCTTCTGAATCAGTCCGGCCACTACCGCGGCCATTTTGGATCAAACCTACTGGCTCCGTAGGTTACGACGGCTCCGAGCGGATCCCCCTTTCATAGAAAAATGGTTTTACTGAAGTGGGAAAAACAGAAAAAAACGCAAAATTTCCCAAAAATGTTCTGATTTTTTCATCTTCCGATTTTTTCCCATGGGCTCTAAATTTCCTACCATCCAGAAGTTGGCAGCACTGGTAGGTAGGCATGTACTGATCAATGGTCTATACCTTCTATAGGTATGTTCCAGCGCGTCGAGTTCATGAACTCAGTTCATGAACTAATTCAGTGTGGGAACCCAAAAGGTGGGGATGAGTTCTTGAAATTTCTCAGTTCACGAACCGAACCGCTGGAACGCCCAAAGTCATTCCTGCAGAGCGCTCTAACGGAAGAGGCGTGTAACCTCCTCCTCCTCCTTCTTCTTCTTTTTCCCTGGTTATTATGATTTATGATTCCGCTTGTTAATCTGTGCAATAATTGCATAATGTTTGAGAAACTAAATCTCATTAATGGCTATCGTTACCATGGACCTTTTTTCATTGTGCTGTTGGAATTATTCTGACGTGAGCATGATACTTGTATTTATTAATTTGTTTGGTCTCTGTGCGCTTTGTAAATTCAATCTCTCGCTCTGTTTTCGTTCGTGCGCAGTATGTATTCAAATATGAAGACTGATGATTTGTAGGAAGTGTACGAAGTAGTTACCGAATTCAGTTAATAAAGTGATATTTTGTTTATGATTTCTAGTTACTTCCTTCCATCTTCCTTAGATTACATTCCATGCAGAGGGGCTATTCTCTCAAGTTAGGAACAATGATCGCAGTTTCGGGGCGCTTTTCGTCTTCAAATGAGAACATTGTCAAATGTTTGTTCATTATGCAGGGTGAAACATGAGTGATGCAAAACCTCTCTCCCACGTGTTCTATATCCAATCTCCGACCAAAAGTGTCCTGTAACATTATTTTTTTACTCCGCTTAAAACCCTACTTTTTTCACTTTCTAGGTTTTTTTCCAGTTTCCGACCCCGTCTCACTAAAGCAGCTATAATTTCCTTAATGTAAAGAGGAAATTCAAATTTGAATATACCGTTGGAAAGAGCATTAAATTTCCTGTCTCTAACGCCTAACAAAAATTGTTTAGGATTTGAGGAGTGAAAATGGAGTTTGAAAAGTTAATTTTGTCAAAATCTTAAAATCGCCTGTTTTTTCAAACGCTTGGTCATCCTATTAATTCTTGTAGCAGAATGATGAAGGTAAGCTAAAAAATGCGCCAAAACGTCAGCTTTCCAACGGACTAATCAAAACGGTTTTTGGAATTGATTTCAACAGAGAAAAATAGGTTTCAATACGAAAAAAAGGGTTTTTTCCGTCTAAATCGTGGGTTCTTCATGAAAAATATATACCTTTAAGAAGTAGTGAGTTTACAGTTTAAAACGGAGGGCATTTTGAGCAGATAAAGGATTGAACAGAGTCCCGCTTAACTTCCATGGTTCCATTCTTTGTAATGCCAATACCCTGCGAGAAGAACGAAGAACCTTGGAAGCCGAGGCGAATTTTTTTTGGAAGGTTATCACCCTCGAGTTGGGTTATCTTTCAGTTCTCAGTTCTCAACCCTGCTCTCGATTGAGTGCAGATAGTTCATGAACCGTTTGCGAAAAGTTCATGAACTAGAAGCGCTGGAACGCGGTCTAGGTTATTCAGTTCTCGAACTCGACGCCGCAGGAACGGGTCAGTTCATGAACTCATCCTGCGCATGGTTTCTGCGCCGAATTGGTTCATGAACTGCTACGCGCTGGAACATTCATTATGTGTTTATGACAGACACCAGAATGTAGGTTCTAATATTATTCGCCCTTCCTTCCATATGTTATGTATTTTGGAAAGCAGGTATATACAACCTACATAAATCACCATTCAGAAGTAATATTCACACTTCACGTCAATAATTTCCGTTCGGAACTTCATTATTTGCGTTTCTTTTTGCCATTTTAGTTACTGTTTGTCATCTACAGACTTATTTTGGCAACATTTAACACTTGATTTAGGTAGGTACCTAGTAATGAGTATGGGGGTTAGGTACTAACCTACACGATCTACATAATAATGTATAGAATAGTGCATATACGAGTATATTCAGAGAGCTGTGATCTGTAACAGAAGGGTGTTCTGTAGAAAAAAATAAACAGTTGTGTAGGGATTTGCAGCTTTTTGTTTTGAGAGATTCTTTAATACAAGCAATTTTTAAGGAGTTGTTCCCTCTATGCTTTTAGTTTTCAGCTTCATCACGAAGAAGGATTTACTTCACATGTAGGTATATCAAAGACAACAGAACCCTTTAACGTAGACTGGTACCATTCCTTCCATATGTTTTCAAGACCAATTGGAAAGTCGGTAGGTACCTACCTAACTGTAAACCTTTAGGATAATTATTAGGGACTGGAATTTGCATATTTTGCATATGTGTGTGTTTTACCGTGTATATCGTTCTGCTTTTCCGTTTTGAGGGTATCTGAAGCGTTTAGCATGTGTTAAATTGAAATTTAAATGCATATTTTGTTCGATTTCGGAGATTTTGCATATTTTGACCGTTTTGTGCATATTTCGGCATTTTTAATCGAAATTGGGAATTTCCCTATTTTTCGACATTCCAATTGCCAAATCCTCCGAGATATATATATGTGTGTTTCTGAAAAGGGGTCACGGATATTCTCAGGCCATTCACCGTTTAATCCGTGCACCTGGTAGGGCTTAGGCCCGCCCTTACCATTTATCCTTGAATTGCCTTTCACTTTCGGGCTATAAATACGTCACAATTGACAATTTTGGAAAAATCAATTGTGATAGATCTGCTATAATTTGTGATAGCGAGTGACTTTTTTGTATAAATGTAAATATTGTATAGTCGAAAAAAAGGTGTGTAAATTTTCATTCCATTTTCTTCCTTGATCCTTTTCTATAATTGTTTAAGGACGCGATAATAACTGGAACATAATGTATAGACTACCTGTACGTCTCACAGCAAAATTTAGTTCATATTAGAAATATTTTAAATTTTTTTGAAACGTAATTTTGCTTGGGGTGCATATTTTGCCCATTTCGAGTGCATATTTTGGCCAACGTTTGTGCATATAATTCCAGTCCCTAATAATTATCTACCTACCTACATAAATCACCGCCACGAAGAAGTAATACGAATTTCAGTTCTAACTTTATACATTTTAAATCCCTCAAGGCCTCCCATTTACACGGAATTCAGTGATTCACAGGGACATATCGACGAGCCCAGGATATTATCGATGAGATCACGGCCCCCCCGGTTTCAAGTGGACAACCTTCAAGTGGCCCTCTTCATGGATCATCCTCGAAAATTCCACAATAAATTGATTGTGGAAGAAATTGATTTCGACAATTTCAGGTAGCATCCGGTATTGAAGTATGAAGTATGAATAAGAGGACACGAAGTTAGTTTACTCAAATTTGAGATGCCCAGTGTGAATTTAAAACGCTGCAAAGTCTTTGTCACATGGGTTTATTATTCTATTGGACATACTGAAATTTTCAGAACGCCGTAGCTCGAACACTTTCAAAAGAAGGGTATGGTTTTTTGAACGTTTTTAAATTGATCTCAAACTAAAAAATTTGTTGAGACCACCGAGCATTGTACGACCAGCCGTTCGTTTGCTCCAAAAAGCTTTGTCAACATGATCGTGAATCAAACAGTATAAATCCAGCCCTGATATCATCGCTAGGGAACACCTCATTATAATCACGGATGGCTGTATGAAGTCGAGTTGGTAGTTCTATGATATTTAGGGACTGGAATTATATGCACAAAATATGCACTCGAAATGGGCAAAATATGCACCCCAAGCACAATTACGTTTCAAAAAAAGTTAAAATATTTCTAAAATGAACTAAATTTTGCTGTGAGACGTACAGGTAGTCTATACATTAGTTTCCAGTTATTATCGCGTCCTTAAAAATTTATAGAAAAGGATCAAGGAAGAAAATGGAGTGAAGATGTACACACCTTTTTTTCTGGACTATAAAATATTGACATTTATACAAAAGAAGTCACTCGCTATCACAATTATAGCACTGAATCACAACTGATTTTTCCAAATTGTCAATCGTGACGTATTTATAGCCTGAAAGTGAAAGGCAATCCCATTCAGGGGTAAATGGTAAGGGCGGGCCTGAGAATATCCGTGACCCCTTTTCAGAAACACATATATATATCTCGGAGGATCTGGCGATTGGAATGTCGAAAAATAGGGAAATTCCCCAATTTCGATTAAAAATGCAAAAATATGTACATAATTGCCAAAATATGCAAAAATGTCTGAAATCGAACAAAATATGCTATTTAAATTTCCATTTAACACACGCTAAACGCTTCAGATACCCTCAAAACGGAAAAGCAGAACGATATACACGATAAAAAACACATAGTACTTATGCAAAACATGCAAATTCCAGTCCCTAGTGATGTTATTTCATCTGAAGAATGGTGGATCTTTTGGATTTTGTTGATAGGCACCTACTTTCGTCTCTTGAACAAAGAAAGTTATGCTTCATGAATAACAAATACATAAAGATTGAATATTACGGAATTCCGCGCATTTTTATGGAACTGTAATTCCCAGGCTGAGCTTTACTGGGGAGAGCTCGAGGGTGGATATTGGCCACAGAAAACAGTGCTCTACGCAGAAGGGGCATCTATACAGGTAAATAATAAACCTTTGTGTAATAATTTGCACTTTTTTTAAATTAAAGGTTTCATTTTAAAATTTTATTAAAATAATGTAATTTCATTTATTGTATATGCCATGAGGGAACCCTGTTCCTATGTACATTGCAAATAAATAATTAAATAAATTTCTTGTTTCCAGCTAAAAGTACTCATTCAATCCAAACTAATAAGCAAGTTCAGTGCCAACCAGCCCCTGGACGGGTCGTCAAGACCTTAGGGGCCTATTCGTGAACTTGGGTTTCTCATGTTTCTGTACTTACATTCTTCATTATGTACTAAATATGTTTATTAAATAAAGAATCGAACTGAATTGATTGGCTGAGCTTCCACTGGAGTCGCTCAGTAGTGCGGTGTTTTATCACCACTGCCACATCATCGGCGTAGCCCACCGGGAACACATCCTCCTCCGGCAAGTCCGGACGGACCCCGTCGCGTTCCGCAGTTCAGGCCCCAGGATAGAACCCTGAGGACTACCACGCACCCGCTGTATTGCTGGTGCGTGGAGTGAACTTAACCGGGCCTGACTTTTCGTGGTAACTATATATCAATCCATACACCCACCATACACTATGGAATATAGTTCTAGGTACACCAGAGACCCCAGCGATTAGGGTAATTGTTAATCTTGATTAGATAATTAATCTGCTACTTCTTCCTTCCATTTGTTTCCAAGGCCACTTGGAAAGTAGGTAGCCAACTAACTGGAAACAATCACTGTACCCACTCGCCTCACCTCTATAAGCGACTTCTACTGTATAATATACTTTTTGGTGATTTTAGCCAGTTTTACCGGTACTGGCGAATTGTGACCCCCAGAATTGACCTAATTTTGATTTTTTTTTTTTTTTTTAGGAACTCTTAAAACCTGTAGGCAGTTATCTCCTGGGGGCCTATTCACTAAAATAGATAGTGGAAAGAGATTATGTATTTTGAAAATCTCCCGGGAGAGATAGTCTTCCCCGGGAGACAGTCTCTTCCAATTTCTCCGGGCTTCGTCTATTTCACCTATTTCGTCTATTTCACCGAATAGCTCCAGTGACCTTGAGAAAGAGATATGGATCCTAATGCATGAAAATCCCATAGTATCCATGAAGAGCGAGATGTTTGTGCCCCCGGGAGTTCAATTCCTTAATAATGAACGCATTTCTTAGTAATGCCTGTTAGGATGAGTAGGGTACCTACCTACCTCAATCCATACTTGGACGTTTTTACTCATGAATCGGATAAAACTTTAAATGAAACTGAAGAAAAGTCTCAATTATATACAGAAAAACGCTGCAAATCCCTGCACAACGGTTTATTATTTTGTACAGAATACCCTTTTGTTATAGATAACAGCTCTCTGTATAGATAAGCCGTCTATATAATATAATATGAAATATTCTATACATATTATGTAGATCGCAGATCCTCCGTAGGTTAGTACCTAACCCCGTACTCGTTACTAGGTACCTACCTAAACCGTTGTGTAATAATTTACCTGAATAGGTTCTACTTCTACGGATAGAATAATGAACCGTTGTGTAATAATTTGCCCATCAATAATACTTCAACGGTTGTTCAAGTCGCAAAAGTACCTATCAACAAAATCCAGCCCCTTCTTGGTAGATTAGCCGTTGTGTAATAATTTACCGTGGTGTAATAATTTACCGTTGTGTAATAATTTACCGTTGTGTAATAATTTGCCATTATGTAATAATTTACCCATCAATAATACTTCAACGGTTGTTCAAGTTGCAAAAGTACCTATCAACAAAATCCAGCCCCTTCTGGGTAGATGAGCCGTTGTGTAATAATTTGCCATTGTGTAATAATTTACCCATCAATAATACTTCATCGGTTGTTCAAGTTGCAAAAGTACCTATCAACAAAATCCAGCCGGATCGCACACCCTCCGTAGGTTAATACCTAACCCCGTACTCGTTACTAGGTACCTAGGTACCTAAATCACGAGGTAAATGTTGCTAAAATAATTCTGTCGATTGCAAACAGTACCTACCTAACAAAAAGAAACGCACATCATTTTTCAAATGAAATAATATCACAGAACAACCAACTCGACTTCATAGGTACCCCACCAATAAAATCGGTTTCACCACCTATCAACAAACTCCAATAGAGCCATCATTTTTCAAATGAAATAATCACAGAACAACCAACTCGACCTCTTAGGTACCCCACCAATAACATCGGCGCGTCCCTGGTGACGAGATCTCGTTTGTTGTATACAATTTCATTCACACTGGAGTCGAAAATGCCTGTCGGTGCAAACTTCGGGGCCTTAATAAGCAGGGTTCACATCCATCCGGAAAGCTATCCGGAAAGTGCGTACGAGCAGCTGATTGGTTGGACATTAGCTGGGGAGGGGGGAATATTCTTTCCGGAGAAGCACTTTTGAAGCGAACTGTACGTATCTGATTTTTCAGATATTTTCCGCTCCGCATCTGCGGAGTTCACTACTGCGCATACAGAATGGCGTCAGCAACCGAAACAGCTGTGGGAGGAAGCGCGGGAAACGAGTTGTCAGCCAAAATTCCGGATGGTTATGAACGCCTTCCCAACTTCCGCGATTCCCCTCCATCCCTTCCGATGCTTTTCACTAGCTTCCCCTATCCGTATTTCCAGACGGCTCCGGATGGATGTGAACCCTGCTTTACTGTGAACGAACGGCTGGACGTACGGTGCTCCGGGTGGTCTTACGCCATTCTCGCCTCACTCAGATACACCAACGAGCTTCAGAATAGCCCTGCAGCAGAAATAATAATATCCGACTCACACAGTGTGCTAACCAAACTGGAAAGTATCAGTCCGACCTCAAGACTGTCGTACATTGAAAGAGAGATCCTGACAGAGATTGAAGCTCTCAGAGCAAGGAGAATTCCAACAAAACTTATCTGGATAAGAGGACACCAGGGAGTGGTAGGAAATGAGATCGTGGACAGGAGAGCTGTGGAAAGCATCCACATCCCCCAGCGTATAATATGACCCTCCGGTATTCCCACACTCAGACTTGCGCCATACTTTTGATAGGCAACTGCAAAACGCATGGGAAACGGAACACAAGGATCATCCGTCTGGAGAGCGATACAAGGCTATATTCCCAACACCTACAAGGAACGCCTGGTACAAGCCACTAGCGGATAAACCAAAAGCGTTCTTTTCCACGATCTCACGTCTTAGGACTAACCATCTCATATGCAACCACTATTTGAACAGGATCGGTTTGCTGGCCACCAGCGAGTGCTCAACCTGCTCAGGTATACCGGAAACGGCAGAGCACATAGTCCTGACATGCCCACGGTACGCGCAAGCTAGACTCCGCCTCTTGGAAAACATCTCCAACCTCGAGATTGACAAACCCTTCAATCTGGACACGATGGTAGCCTCAAATGACCCAGCGCTGTATGATTCCCTCTATGTATTTTTCAAGGACATAAACCGGTTAATTTAGTGGAAAGGTGAAAGACTTAACGCTTATTGACAGTTTCAGTTTAAAATCAGTTCTACGCACTTTATAATGTTGTTTTGTATATTAGTACTAGTTAAAAGTTAAGGCTGAATGTAGCAATCTACGAAGCCAATAAAGAAAGGAGAAAAAAAAACCCTATTTTACCCCTTAGAGATGACTGACAGTAACGTCGACCTTCGAGGACCAACTAGACCCCGAACGGAACCTATAACCCGAATTTCATCAATTTTTTTTCATGGTAACTAAGAAAAGTGGCCCGTACGGCGTACGGCGGACAGACAGAAATATTTTTATTGCAGTTTTGGATTCTACATGCCTTGAAACGTAAACCATCAAATTTTGAGGGGGGGGGGGGGCAAGAATTTTTTTTTTTCATGCTCGATTCCAATGGTTCATTATTGAAAATAATAAACCAAAAGTCGAATTAGGGGGCTTAATGCTTGAATTATATTTATATCTACACCTAAAGAACGGCCACTCCTAAACAAGTGAATTGGCACCAACACCGAATATTCACCCATACTCGCCCTATGCTCGGAGTTTGCTGAATCTTGACGCGCACCCTGCACACACATGCGGTGTTGGCTCTCAACCCCGAGCATCGACGTTTATTCGGGCAAGCGACGATGAACGCAGTTTCACTGACAACATGGAAGTGGACGAACTCGTGATGGCGGCAGCCGCGTTTGTTGTACTAAGTGGTACTTGCTGCAGCGAAGATATGATTTACCTAAACCACAATTTAAATCATCGCTTTTATAAAAATGTTTGTTTTAGGTCAATTTTTAATTGGATATTTACGTTAATAAACGAATTGAATTGAATTAAAAAATCAATTCCTTTTGGATAATCGGATCAACAACACAGCAATAACTCGGAGTGTGGATCGCAGGAAAATGTTTCCTGTGATTCACACTCTGGGTTCACTTAAATGAAGGCGAGCTCTACACCTTCAACTGGCCTCGGGATGCAAACATGCCAAACACTCGGCCGCATGTGTATGCGCTGCACGAGTACACTAGTTGGCCAATATTCGCCGCCTTTGACTCGGGACAAAAAACCACCTTTTGACCGAGCATCCCCGAGCACCAACATCTGCGCGCATTTGTCCCGCGGTTACACTTGCGGGAAGAGGCGGACGAATATTCGGTGTTGGGCCCAACACCGCAGCTTTAGGTGGGTAGGTACCTACGTCAACCCATACTTGGACGTTTTTCCTCATGAATCAATAATATGTATATTATATTTTTAATGAAAATTGACTTACCTTTATGGAATGAAAAAAACACACGATCAAGATCACCGATGTGGTTGTGGATAACCGAGGATATTACACGATTTATCACTGTCAAACAAACGAGAAAGGGACTCTCTTTCGAGGAAAGACACATAATTAGCTGTCTCTCTGAAAGAGATCGAAAATGCCAAGATGGCCATCAACTCTCTCTTTTAACCCTTTCGCTTCTATATCTCGCCAACGCTAAATCCTCTCAGGCACCAGTGATTCACCGTTTCTACGAGCTTGACACTCAGTTTGTTCTGCTTGACACTCTGTGGCACGCCCTCAACTGCAGAGCGGAATTAAGTGAACCAATGAGTTACGAGAGCCACTGGGAGAGTGCGTTGAAAAACCGTCGTAAATGTACGGGAATAGATCCTCAAGGGCGTTTTGGGAAACCATAGATATACGGGCATAGATCCACAAGACCTTTCTGAGGACCCTGTAAATATACGGGATTAGATCTGCAAACAACGTACATATACGGGCTCAGAAGCGAAAGGATTAAGGTGCGGTGACACTGCCACCGGACTTCACTTGACCTCACTTGCGTACCTGTCTGAACCCAACCTTCGATTTCAAAGGGGAGTGGCGAGACTGCGACCGGAGCCACCCACCGGACTCCCTTCTGATCCGGTCTGGATGGGTTGAGACCTGACTCCGGTCCCCCCTCCACTGCGATTTTCAACTCCTCGCACCCCCTCAAGCCATCCAAAGCAGCCCTCTTTTGCTCTTTTCTCATCCTAAAATAGTTTTGAAATTGAACATCGTTCAATCTGGCGAGCAGGGTGTGAAATCCACCGTGTTGTGCTCGTTCGGAAACAAATGGTGACATCCACGACTTATTCGAAGAAAGAAAACTTGTCACTAGTTCTATTTCTTTATCAGAATCGGATTTTGATTCTAAATCACAAAGAATGGCTTCCATTTCGGAAGACATACTCTTGTGACGTCTAAGAACAAACTGGACTGGATGGAGTCCGGTGACGCCGGTCAAGTCAAGTCCGGCAGTGTCACACCCACCCCCCTCCGGTCAAGTCACGTCCGGTGGCAATGTCGCCGCAGCTTTAGAAGTTACTGAATAACTCTGTCATGGACATGGATACTATAACAAATCTCTTCTGCCAAAAGAGAGTCGGACCGAAAAGAGATCTCTTTCGCTTAGTGAACCCTGTTCCGGATCATCATTCAATAGGTACCACTTCTGGTGAATCGACACCAATTTTGAGAGATTTCAGCCATTTTTTACCTGTTTTGCCGACTTTTGACACCCAGAAACTCAAAACTGATCACTATAACCATCCTTTTGATCACTGTAACAGGCCAATTCCCTGTGTGTTTACGTACAGCTGATCGGGACCTGACTGTTTCTATCCTTATATCCGGCTTATTCCTTTAACCGCCTTTCTACTAAGCGACATCTACTGTACTTTACATGTCACCAAGAAGAAGTGATACCGATTTCATTCAAGCTTCTTCCTTTTGAAATTCCTCTTTCGAGGCCTCAGGGTCACACTGGAAGGGAAACACTGACGAGCCTCGACATTCTCAATGATATCTCCATTTCTGTTAGGCTGATTTTGATGAAATTTCCAGGGCTCACGCAGGGTCCTCATGAGTTCCACCAAGGCAAACAGAAACTGTGTACTACCACTTGAATCGTCAAAGCTGATTGACTTCCAGGGAATAATTTATCAACGTAAACAAAAACTTCTGTTTAAATCGTACACGTATATTATACACTTTTTTGCGTTAGTGTAGTCTTACATACATGTTATATACCTCTTATTCGTCTATTTTAGGTAAGATTTACTCTTCTTTAAAATATATCTTGGTTGTACTATATACAAATCACGAAGGGGCGTGTAAATACATAATATGAGATGTATGGAGCAGGTACTTGATTCGCAACCAACTGAAAACCCGAAGAAAAAATTCGCTCCTACTTATGTCAACAAGTTTATGGGCGGTATCGGAATATAAATATAATAAAACCGAACAAATACTGAGTAAATTAAAACGTACGGAATAGTCTTGTTGAAAATGGGAATTCCCTTTCACTTTACTTCCACTTGAACAGGCAGCGTAGGTTCACTTACGATACGCTGCCACGAATAAATAAAATAAAAATCACAAAAATACCAAGTAAAATACACATAAACGAGTCTATATGGATTGATTTGCCTTTCACTTCACTTTCACTTGAAACAATACATCTAAAATTATACTTTGAACAATCATGTTATAAGCAACTGTCGGGGCAGCTTGAAATGATCGTAATAAAACCACATAACAGGTACGATAAAATGGAGGGAAAAATCAAGGCTACCTTTCACTTAATAGAATAAAAATCTAATTCTTTGTACAATGAACATCAACAGCCTTAGAAGGAGTTGACAAAAAATATATATATAATTTAATCACAAAAATAGATACAGCCTATGAATAAACCTGACAATGTTGAAAATTAAGATCGGCCTTTCACTCAAAGGAGAAGGTTTACATCTTTACAATTACTTCATAGGCAGCTATGGTTGATATTTGAAAACAGCAAAAATATAATGAAATCACACAGCTAATAGGTGAAACTAGAAGGGAAAGACTGCAGGCAAATAAAGATGAGTTACCTTTCATTTTAAGAAAGAAACAGAGCAACTTTCACTCAACAAATAGGCTCTGTACAATGACTCCATAGGCAGCCACGGTTGAGATTTAAAAATAGTGAAAATATAATAAAATCACAAGGTACTGAGAGAAAACTAAGTGGAAAAGACAAAGTGGAAAATGAAAATTTAGGATCATTCACGTGAAGAAACCAAAGCAACTTTCATTTTGTCTTTGCTGGATAGGGGAAACCTTGTACTGGTGATGTCTAATTGTTTTGCTCGGAAGTCATACAATGGCTGCAACGTTAAGGGCTGATACAAAACGTACTTTTTTCAGATACCTGTCAGAGCAAAACACCAATCTGATTTCAAGTATCCAGGTTCAGATGGATTTTTGTCGGATTTATAAATGACAAGTATCCACTAGGTGTCGGGAGACGGGTTTAGTTGGAATAGGTGCATTTCGAGTATGAATAACATGGAGTGTTTGTTATTCAGGAGCCTTATGTATGTGTTACCACTGTTGCCTAGCTAACATAGATTTACAATGGTTAATATCCATGTGGGCCTCAGCCCAAAAAGCTTTCAGCAACGGGTCTTTGGATCACAAGCTTGACTGCACCATTGGTGACAGACCACTCACCATGGATACTCCTGAAGTATCCATCCCAGCAAGTGGTGGCACCTTGGGTAGGGCGCGTCAACTAAGTTTAAAGAAACTCACAGCAATGGCTCTCCACATTATTGACACTCGAAGCGTGCGCTAGTTGTGATCAGTGTTTTCTTACAGTTTTCCTCCTATTTCTTAAAAAAAAAAAAAAAAAAAACCAGGGGTCTTACGACGGGAGCTGTGGGAGGTAGAGTTTGTGGGTGTCTGAGATCGGGGAGCGGCAGAGCGGGCAGCTCGAGAGCCGGCCGGAGCAGCGGCTGCAGCACACGACGTGGGCGCAGGGGAAGAAAACACTGTCGATCTCGTGATCCATGCAGACCCTGTCGAACAAAACAACAAAAACCAACTATGTGTTCAGTTGGCATTTGAATTTCCCTCCGTAAACTGTACATCTAGCATTTTTCACAAAGTTCAACAGCGACTCGACAGAGTTCTCTGGCTATGGATATTCAATATGTGGTTCCATCATGTTGGCTCCCTGTAGCTACAGCTGTTATCAGAATATAGTGACAGTAATCGATGCCGTGCAATCCAAATGAAAACCTAGGCTCCTGAAACTGGCAGGTCCTGGGACCTGGTGTCACCATGGCAACCTAGAAAAGTGGCCCGTCCGCGCAAGCTCAGTCAAATAAAAATGTTGTTTGCCACGCCTACATTGGGCCACTGTCCCAGAATCTGATTTCAATCCCAAAATCGTTCATTTCACAATCGATTCGATCCCTTCGATTCAATTTGTCACCTCGACACGAGATGCTTCTTCTCATTTGTTTTTCAATGCCAGCTATCTGTTTTCTGATTTGTTATCACATTCGCTTTCTCTGTCAGCTTTCAATTTTTTTGCGTCAAATTTTGCGTGTTTTGCGTTCAGTCTGGTTCCAATGACAGATTTGTATTTGCAGTACCTACGTGCGTTTTATCCTGTTTGCTGTGTGCTAGCAGATAACTATCAAGCTTCTAGTCAATAGCTTCTCCATTCAAGATTCAGGTAGGTACCAGCCGACTAGGTCATTGTTTTGGTGTATTTTAGTTTACTATATTTTTGTAACATGAATTCGGTGGCGAATTTGCAGTAGAAATTGCCGACGTTTCGTATGACGCTAGAGTGTTGATTAAAAGAGATAAGCTTTGCTGAATATCACTGCTATCAGTAAATAAGGGAATATGTATCAGTAATATAAGTAAATAAGGGAAGGGTGTTGTTGCCTTGGGGTATTTTGTAGACATACTCGTATCTGTTGGTTTTGTGTTCTGGTCTGGTGCCCCATCATTTTCAGACCCCACATACCGCTACTGGGTAATACTGTAAAATAATTATGTTATTGTATAAGTGAAACAACTAGAGCTACCTATCCATCTACCCACTAATATTGTATCAGGAGTCTTTAAAATCTAATGGAAAAACTATTTCCACCTCCAGAAACGTTAGGCAGGCACTGTTCATAGCAAAAAGAGAAAAAATGCATTCATTTACTTGCTATCAAATTTTTGTTGAAACAGGAGTAGGGGTAGTAGGTAGGTAGTTATTATAGTAGGTAGGCTGGGAACGGGAGTGAGTGTTAGTGGCCGACTGTCTCCGAGGATCTGGCATTCACTGCATCTGAACAACCCCACAGCACTCGGCCATCACTTCCCAGAGGTGGGTAACCTACATGTGGTGTCAGCAAAGGTGACCAATCCCTCCTGAGTGCCCAGCCCAGTCCTGGGCTGTTCCTAAGGTCCAGAAAGTGTCATACGGAGCACTAGCCTCCCCCTTACCCCACTCATCACTTCCCAGAGGTGGGTGACCCACATGTGGTGTCAGCAAACGTGACCAATACCTCCCGAGTGCCCAGTCCTGGGCTGTTCCTAAGGTCCAGGAAGTGGAGTTGGAGCACTGGCCTCCTCCCCATTCATTAGGCCATTGCCTGGAGCAGTCAATCCGGCCCATGGCACCTCATTTTTTGATATTCTGTTCTGGGAAGGGGAGTGTTAGTGGCCGACTGTCTGAGGATCTGGCATTCACTGCATCTGAACAACCCCACAGCATTCGGCCATCACTTCCCAGAGGTGGGTAACCCACATGTGGTGTCAGCAAAAGTGACCAATCCCCCCCGAGTGCCCAGTCCAGTCCTGGGCTGTTCCTAAGGTCCAGAAAGTGCCATACGGAGCACTAGCCTCCCCCTTACCACGCTCATTAGGCCACTGCCTGGAGCAGTCAATCCGGTCCCTGTCACCTCACCGTTGCTGATATTCTGCTCTGGGAAGCCGACTGTCTCCGAGGATCTAGCAGAGCTTTTCGCCACATCTGAACAACCCCCACGTCACTCACCCATCACATGCCTGAACCACCAAATCGAAAAACAATCCAAACAAGCTCAAATTCGGTGGTTATGTGGAGTTTGGTCCACAGACAGTCCTAAATTAATTCCATCAAAATCTGATTGTAACTTCACATTCCTGACACTCCCTTAAAATCGGTTTCTATTACGCTTATCTACTTTATTCTATACTACTCTTCTGTTTTACTGACATTTTCAGGGACTGACACTCACCCAGCAGTCAGGATAAAACAATGAAACATATTCTAGGATCCAACCTAGATAGTTAGGTTTGTTCATTATAACCACTGTTTTGTTAGTGTGGTCGAAGTATAGCAAGCCAAACATGAGCTCAAGAATCCGTCTATATAGCCATTCCAGGCTGGGGCTTTTGGTCTGACTGCCCAGCCAGCGTCACGGATGCGATCAGCTGTCCTCCAACGAGAGGCTCAGAATTCGATCTGAATCCGTCGATATAACTAGTTACTGTATACAATTTCTACGGGTGTATACCACTTGAGCGCTAAGCAGAGAAATGTAGACCAGTTGAGCGTGGTTATGATTTGGACAACCTACCAGTTGAGCACGGCTGTCATGTACCAGTTGAGCTCCAAGCCTCTCTGGGATGTATTGCGAGAGGTGTTGACCCCCCCCCCCCCCCCTCCCTCCAATCAGCTGGGATAGACAGGTTTTTTTGGAAGAAATTGAATTTACTTTGATTTAGAAATTCAACTTATTTTTATAAACATCAACAATCAAGTTCATTTTTGCCAACACTGGGATTTGTTAGGAAGTTGTGGGCTCTGGCGCATAATGCTATTTAACTGTAAGATGAGTGCGACACGTACCTACCCAACAACGCCACAATAAGCCGCATTTAAACACTTGATCGAGTCTGAATTTTAAACCCCCCCCCCCCCCCCCCCCCGACTACTTTTATGGGGTTTGCCTTTTTCGCTCACTGATTCCATCTCGCATCAGACTAGAACACCGACTGAACTCCTCGTACTGACACATAATTATCTAACCAAACAATACTGAAGGTGACCACTGATATGGCTGAATGCACCCAAGTAAGTACGTTAAGCACCTACTAATAATAAATACTGACGGGCGTACTGTTGACACTAGTGACCTGTTTACATTCAACACAATTCTTCAGCTTGCGCTCAACTGGCTACTGGTGACGGGGGGGGGGGGGGGGGGGGGATCTGTGCTCAACTGGTATACTCCCGGAAAACGTTTACCTACTTTGGGCTCAACTGGTGGATCCCCATTTCTACTGCATTTCCACAGCATAAGGTTGTGCGGATTAACGTAAAGATTCGTACTCTTCTCCAGGTAGGTAATATTTATATAAGAGAGAGAACTGAACGAACCGACAGGTGAAGAGCTCTCTGACTGATGTCAGGAGCTTCTCAGCTCCGGTGTGGCCAGTTTCGGACGCATCTGCTGCGGTCCGACTGCTCTCGCCCGCTGCACTGTAGAGAGCACGACGCGCGTCGTCGTGAACCTGCAAAATCAAGCATAGTTGACGCAAATAGTGGTTCCAAACCGTCACGTCTTATAGCCTTACAGGAGGTGGTCGGCCGTCCTTTCAGTAGGATCGGAATACAGCCAACCATTGCCTCACCACCACTGGAAGGGACAACGGGCATCGGGATTTTAACCGACAGACCAGTCGCCCCAGCAGTCATCGTAGAACCCATCACACCTTCCAACAAAATTGGATGCTCGAGTGCTCGACTAGTCATTGCCCCCTGAATCTCCAACTACAGTCCCAAACCAGCAACTGCCCCGCTCCAAAGCACACAACCATATTACTGACCCCCAAACCGAGATTCTAACTAAAGCTGGGCTGTAACAACTAAAACCTGACCAAGGTATCATACCCATTAGTTCCAGTTACCTTCTACTTTCTGTCCTATTTAACCGAACATCCATCCAACCTAGTATACAAAAAGTGGTGTAGTCCATGACATACCATCGTGTCATGGACTACACCATTTTTTGGACCATGACATTATAAGAGATTTGTACCATGAAATTATACCATGAAATTGGTACCATGAGATTCGCACCATGAAATTATTGTGGGTAGGTTGTTTGTACTATGAAATTATATGAGATTTAGCTATGCCACAGTAATGGTAGGTAGGCAGTTTCACCTGTCACCTTTCTGTCTACTGCTGCACTCTAACAGTCCCGTTCATCAGTGGTATTCACCAGGAAGGAAATACTCAGTTCTCATCTCTTCTCACACCTATGTAATCTGATAACCTATCTTGAGGATTACCTTCAACCCAAGTTCTCGAACATTCCACCTTCTACCTTTTTTTCTCTGCTTTCGTCCATCGATCTTCACCTTCCGTTTTATCGAATACTTCTTATAGTTTTCCACGTTCTTTTGAAGTAATATCTCTGGATACGTTACCGGTATTTCTGTCATACGTCCCGACATATCGACGATGTCCAGCGCTCTGGGATTTTTTCCCCATTACTTCGTCAAATATTCGGGTACGTATTGCTTCAGATGTGCCATACCTACTTACCGCGGCTTCTGACCTGGTTTCCCCGGGGGAAATACTCATGGATTATCCATAATAAATACAGCACTACTCTGTCGTACAATTCGTTCTAGACAAAATTTCATCTGTGCGTGGCTCCGGAGAACTACACCTTGGGAGAAACACCTGTGAAGCACCTCGTGTGACTTCACATCTGCCTTATCGGTAAGCCCAATAAGTAATCCTATTCGTCTCGTGGGAGCTGATCACCCGCACAGTCAATTCTGCCAAGATCAGCAATGCTCTAACCCATAGGTTCCCAACCTGGTTGGGGTACGCCGAAAATATTTGGTAATGGCGGACTTCATGTTTTTGCGCCTGGTCTCACTCACGCTCGCTCGTCAAGGTCAGTTCGCCCTCTACCGCTCGACGCTATCGGTCGGTCTTTGGCCCGTCTCATCACTATCCCGCTTGGAGCGCTGTCAGTATTTTCCTTCACTCCGAAGCTCCCCGCAGCAGTGTTGCCAACCCGTACGGATATATATCCGTTTTGCACGGAAATGTAGAGGTTTTTGTACGGAAGGCCTGTTTGTACGGAAATTTTTAACAAAACAGGCCCAAAGGTCACACTAAAACAGTTTTGACTTGTTTTAAGAATAATTTTGATTTCTTTTTTTTTTCGATAAACTTATTTGCTAATTCTAGTATGTTTTCGTGATAAGAAACATTGTATTTACTTTGTTATTTTTTTTTACAGTTATTGGTATTTAGAATTTACTAAGTTTACTAGAAACACATATAGGCCTAATTTTGGAGCAATAACTTTATTGTCAAATAAAATATTTAAAAAAACTCTTGCGTAAATATTTACTTTCCATGATTAATGTTCTTTCAACTTTTTTTCTTGGGGGTACAATTTGAAATAAATTTATCTCAAGGGGTACGGCAGTGAAAAAAGGTTGGGAACCGCTGCTCTAACCTATGGGTTCTTGGTTTATTTGCAGTACCAAGCAACTACCGGCTTGGAGGTTCACGACCCCTACATAGTTGGACTCCTCCAAAACAGAAATTTCTCCGTAACGCCCTTTGGCGTTGGTCTTCGCAGCACAACTACTGTCCAGATAAGCTGTTATCTTATCAAATGCTATGTAAACCACCTAAAACCACTAACTACCTATCTAGACAACCTATGAGCTATCCGTTTAAATCACCTGTTTTTTCCGATTGCCTAGTGCCTCTGGTAGGCTTAAGTACACCTATTTACCCACCGTCTATTCCGCTCTAATTCTCCGAGCTGTCGAAGCGTTGCATAGTCTCAAGTTTACCTACAAATCACGAGTCAAACTTCACTATTTCGAAGTGCTATCTTCTATCGTTTATATACCGTCTAATTATCTATATCTACAGCAACTTACCTCCTAAAGTTCACTATTGATTTTCTCAAGTATTGAAGATCATATTATTATAATTTTCTCATTATACTGTCTTTATCTGGTATCATTTCCCACCGACCTGGTCGTCTCTGGGTTCATCTCCACTAGTCATCTAATTTTGGTATAAATTGGATCAAGGTTGCCTGCATGTTATAGGTTATTGAGACCATCCAGAACTTGCAGAAATGCAGGCAGAACTTGCAGTGAGCAGCTCCTGCCGCAACCACAATTACCAACAACGTTATTCGACAACTGACAAGTATAAATAAGATAGAAATGTAAATCACCTCTCGGCAGGTCCGGCGGATGTCAAAAACGTATTTCTTTCCAAGCGGAGTAGATTCGTTGAATATGGAAGCTATCGTGCCCTGGAACAGAGAAAACGTACGTACTGAGTCAGGTTATTGACCCTCACAACTAGGAGTTCACCAATAATGTCCGTCCTGTTTCACCATTGGAAACCGACAATCTAAATGAGACCTGCGGATCAGTGCTTCGGCCATTTCATCGAAGTTTCACAACCAACAGCCAGCTGGTCCCTGGACAGATTTATTTTATTGTACTCACTTTGAGATCTCTTATGTACTGGGAGGTGACTGCACCCCGGACGGTGTCGCAACTGTAGAAATCGTGCCTCTCTGTCAACGCCCTGTGAATAACAAATATTTCATCACTGTGGTCTATTTTCGTGGAGTCAATAACGAGCCAGTTAATGTGAGTATGCAATAAATAACATGAACAATCAACACGAATAACAATCGTTTACCTGTAGAGGCAGGAAGCAGTGGCATTGGAGTCACATTTGATTTCGATAGTTTCCTCTGAATGGTTTTCACTGAGGAACCAAAGCTGAAATTTGCTTCTGAGAGTTGAGGTGCTGAGGATTGAAGTGTAGGGGATCCTGGAAACCCAAAAACTCATATAGCGACAGTCACTGACCTACAAACTGTACCATATAATTGACCTTTGTGGTAGAGCATACGGTTTTAGAAATTAAATGAGAGTCGATGTGCTGAGGATGGACGTGTAGGGGGTCCTGGGAACCCAAAAACTTATATAGTGACAGTCACTGACCATCTAAACTGCATCATATATACCTCTGAGGTAGATCATACAGTTAGAACGTGTTGGGGATTCTGGTAATCCCAAAACTCATATAACGACAGTCACTGACCTACAAAACTGTACACTATAATTGACCTTTGTGGTAAATCATACAGTTTTAGAAATGAAATGAGTCGATGTGCTGAGTATGGATGTGTAGGGGATCTTATAAACCTCCCGCCAGTTCCATATACTGACGTCTACAGGATCACCCACAGTTTTAAGTGATGAATGTCTTTTTCATTCTCATACAAACATAAACCACACCATGAAGCTACTAAACTTGAACAAGACAATATTAATCCATATTAAATAATTTTTATTGACAACTTCACGTCTCAAAGGACGTGTACCTATGAACTTGTGATGGCACACATGAGTAAATTACTAGCATATTTTATTATTTTACTTTCTAAGAACTAAAAGAAACGCTGCAAAGTCCTGATTCACCTGTTGATACTATTTCTAGTGTTGTTATACAAGTTTATGGTGATGTCAGACAATTCCTAGGTTTTTGACTCATAAAAACTGAATTTTGGGAGCTGAACCTTCGTTACAACCTCGATTCTTCACTCTTTGGTCAAAACCAACTTCATATTCGGTCTTGTTGCCCTAAAAAACATGGAAAACGATACCTCACAAGCTCATGTTCACTAAAACCTCAAAAACCCTCGAAAAACCCTATTTTTCACCCGTAATGCCGAAAGACCACCAAATGCAGGAAACAACGTGCCACCACACTGCTTGGTGGCACAGTGCGGTCATTGATCCTTAAAATGAGACCAAACGGATGTGTGCAACCAGATGTCAGGGACATGGATCTATGCTATGGGGTTCAGTAGGTAGTTTGAATAGACAATATGACTTTTACTAGGATAACAAATAGCCACTGATGAGGAGGAGTGTGAACTCACATGGTCTGCTCTCCGGCCGGCTGGTAGACGTTGACGCCGTTCGGCCCAATGCCGACTTTCATCGACTTCACCTCGTAGATCTCTTCACCGAACTGGTCGAGAGTGGACACTTCGTTCAGAACCCAGTACTCAGCCGCTGATCTCTTCATGTTCTAGAAAACATACAAGTGAAAAACGATGATGACTACAACTACAGCACAGAAGCCGGGGAAAACTACTTGTCTTATATTAAATTCTTTCTTTAACCGGGTTATCAATGACATTTAAACACGGTTTAGGGGGAGTTCGCCGTTACGCACCCTGGCCCAAAAAAGTCTGACAATACGCACCCGTAGGAGAACCTTAGGCACCCGGCGCCTCGATACGCACCCTTAGAAAATTAACGTTACGCACCCGACAAAAACCACAAAAGTTCCTTCCCACTTACAGACTCAGGACTGACTACATGTGTATCCCAGGTGTCGTTAAAAATTTGTGGTTTTTCATCAGATGAAGATGATCGTCAGGTCGTCATTTGTCAGTAGTCAATCTCACGATGGTTAGTCAGTATTGCTAGTATTACAACTGTGGGGTCGTAACTTGAAGGATAAAATGTTTACTAATTTATACATGGAGATTTCGTCCGGAATTCTTTCTTGCCTCCGTAGCCACTTCTGTACCCAACGCTGTGCTCTCTGGACTTTTGGTCGTGGATGGTGGGTGTCCTCCAGAGTGCAATTTCGGGTAGATGTCCGCTTGAATTTGAACAACTTCGCCGAAAAATAGAAAAATGCCTGGATGGGGAGAGTTGAAGTCCTTGTTAAACGACGAATGGAAGGACTAACAACAGTTGGTCGTTCGCACTGGATTTGAATGCCCACAAAGATGGTGGGAATGGAGCATTGTCGGCTATGTAATTGTCCTGTACGCGAGAGCGGTCAGAGTCCTACAACGACCAACGGGTGCGTATTGATGGATGCCCGAGTGGACTTTCTCTCTTTTCCGGCTCGTGAGGTGCGTAACGATGGACCCCCGGTTTAGGAAGGTTTATTTAGGGCCCATTCGAGAGAACCTGGTAACCCGTAACCCTGAGGTTACAACAGGGGTTCGATAAAAAGCAATAATCGATTTTTCTATCAATAAATACAAGGTTAAGACAAGGTTACGTAAACCCCCAAATATATGGGGTTACACTCAGGGTTGAGTAACCATAAAGTCTATCCCGTTTTCTATTGGTTGAGAAAGTGCGGATATCAAAAATTAGCGCCAAAATATAATTCATGTTAATTCACTCAACTATTATTGTTATCTCTCTTTTCCTATCGGTTCATTTTCGTTGTTCTTTCCCATGTATATTAGTAGTGTTGCTTTCTCCGTTTCTCAAAATCTCAAGTTGTAATAGCTGTGTTCACTATGTATGATAGTGACAAACATGGTTTCATGGATTTCTCATTACCTATCGCTACTAGTCCCTCGACCGAGCTGGTCTGAAATTCTGTTCTTCTAACTGGAAAAAATCCGGCAGTTATTTCCGTAACGCTCTTGTGACATCAGTCTGGAAGGTATATAATATAATGTTTTTATAGCTCCAAATTCTAGAAAAACTGTGACATGATCAAGCTGACTAGATCCAGAGGATTGATGTAGGTACCTACCTTACCTGTCCAAATTTGCCTTTTTTTCCCAACAATGTTAATGTATGTAGGTACCTACCTATCGTGCTACTGAACACCGTAATTTCAATATGGAATTTATTCTACATACCTCCGAATTTCAGTCAAACAAGAGCGACTGAAAATAGTTACTGACTGAACAATTTGAATTATTAGTATGAAACTGTGAAAGCAAGGAGTGATAATGGTCGTTCATGTAGTGGTGATGTATGGGAGATGGCCCTCCCGTTCCCGACACTACCTTCTACCTAAATCTAATATATTATAGGTGTGGAAGTTTCTGCAAGTAGGTAGGTAGTCAACTTATCTGCACTCGGCCAATGAAAAATACACATGAAGTGAGAATACAGGTTTACTGAGAATTTATTGACAGTTAGCACCTTACTTACTGGACATCGCTTAACAATGAAAACAGTGAAAATAGCGAGAAAAATTGAAAACTGAGCAGTCCGCACACCACACCACAAGTGAAATAGAAAAGGTTATCTGGTTATCATCAATTGAAAATGCGGAGAAAAAGCGATTTAACACACAGTGTTGCCAAAAATGTCACGACAAACATAAAACTGAAGATTTCTTCAGTATCCATAACCAAAACCACATTCTTGGGGTTACTTTGATGTTACCTAGAATAATCTATTATACTCGTATGGTGTGGCCCAACCCGATATCGACTTTGTCGAACGCACTTTTGGGTTACCTCGAAACCAAAGGTTGCAACAGGGTTACCGTAACCACAGGTTTACTAATTTCTCTCAAACGAGCCCTAAGCCAATCCCAGAAAAAGTACTTACTTTTACTTTTAAAGGTTTTTCCTCTTGTCAGGGGTTGCCCCTGATCGCCTGATGCCAGGAACTTCTATCTTGGCACTGCGAGTCGTCGAGGGTGAGCCAGCGCACTGACTAGACAACTCCTCCTCTCCAGGTAGCTCTTGGGCAACCCCTCTTACGCCGACCAGTTAAGGACTTTCCTTGGCCATCGGTCGTCCGGGATCCGCCTAACTCGGCCATACCATGTCAGAGCGATCTCTTCATTCAACCACAGTTTCCTGTTAGATCATGTTCTCCCGGACGGTGACGGCAAACTCTATCCAATACGGACAAACGACAACCCCCCCGAAGGCCGTCCATCTCAACTGCCTCTGTCTAGTCCTCCGCGTGAGTGACCATCCTTCCATAGGTCAGCATGCTCTCTACAATCACTGTCAATATAGTCTGTTTTTTGTAGGTGCATTTCCCGACTCCATAATACGCCATTCAGAGACCGAATAGCAGCACCTGTTAGTTGGATGTCGGACAGTGATGATTTATCGATCAGATAAATCATCGAACCCCTCCTTCGTCAAAAATCCCCACCTACACCTGAGATTTCACATTTCATCGCAAATACCTACATTTTTCAGACGATATAATCGAACAACTCACCTCGAATTCCTTATGCATCGCGCTCAGTTCGCAAACGTCTTCTTCGCCTTCACCGACGAGAAGTTTCGCCCATTGAGCGTATCTGGTAGGGGACCACGTGGGATCGTTGAACTCAACCTGCGTACAAATAAACAGTGTAAAACCAAGTGAAACAAATTGATTGTTCCCACCAAAATAAGACGGACAATCAGCCCGACCAACATAGGACTGTCCCCATTGGGTGTTATACAAAATTTTGCTGAGCGAATACATAGGTGTATTATTCACAGAATGATAAACCAAAATGCAATCTCCGTCCACCGTATCATCCATATCTACTTTATTTTCAGTCTAAAAAATTCGTTCTTTCGCACACAGGTTCCATTTGGGCTCTAGTTGTGTCCCGACACTTTGCAGCCCAATCGGAATATACCCAAGGGTGTTATGGGTGGAAAATGGATGTAAAAGTGGGGGATTTCGGTGTTTCAGTAAAATGAGCTTGTGAGGCACCGTTTTCCATGTTTTTTAGGACGAGGAGACCGAACATGAAGTCGATTTGGACCAGAGTGGAAAATTGAGGTTCTAACGAAGTTTCAGCCTTAAATTTACATTAAATTTTGGTATATAAATATAAAATTGTCATTCTTCCGCACACGGTTCCCCATTTGGATCCTATTTAAGCTCCGAAGTTCGGCAGATAGGAGTTTTTTAAAAGGTTTTAGTGAGCATGAGCTTGTGAGGTATCTTTTCCATTTTTTTTAGGGTGAGAAGACCTCTTATGAAGTTGATTTTTACCAAAAAGTGAAAAATTGAGGTCGTAACACTCCCAAAATTCATTTTTTATGAGTCAAAAAACCTGGGAAATTGTCTGAAACCACCATAAATTTGTATAATAATACTAGCAGTAGTTTCAACAGGTGAATCAAGACTATTAAATGGGACTATCAATGATCAAAGATAATTAAAAAAAAAAAAAATAGGAGCCTATTCTGTGTTTCTGGGGGGCCAAAATTGGTGGAAACCACCAAAAATAGCTACCTATTTCAATTATTGCACATGAAAAAAAAAAAAAAAAAATGAACAGCCAAGATTCCTGTAGGTATGTCCAATAGTAGAATAATAAACCCATGTGACAACAAGGACTTTGCAGCGTTCTTCACTCACATTGTGACGATGGCCAGGCAACATCGTCACGAGAACTGCTTCTCTGGAATCTCTGGAAAGGAGCAGTTCCTTGGCTTCCTCACCTCCTGGAACCTCCCTGCACTAGTTAGTTGCTTAGAAGCCTTAAACGGTGAGTTATTTGAATAACAATGTTATCACCCACCTGTCTGTTACCCTTGCGGTTCCACCCCAATATTCTAGTTCCAACATAGGTACATACCAGATTAATGGTTTTTCAACCTGATTTTAAAGAAGTGTGACAGCCAGGAGATTGTATGCATTTGTTAGGGCGAAGAATTATACAATACCCCTACAAACCAAAGCGAGCCGACAGGTGAAGAGTTTTCCTAAAAGGCACGGCTATAAAGCATTGATTCCTACTTTTGGTTACTAGCTCTTGAAGGAAGGACCAATCGTTGATCGTGCACCAATCTAAATGCCTTGATAGTAGTTATTTTGTTCTAAGAAGTCCGGCGATGAAGAACTTTCATTGGTTCAAATAATTGGACTGACGGAAACCCCCTGTTTTTGTTAAGAAGAACTTTAATGAGTAGCTATTAAAGTTCTTCTAAAGAAAAACGCTGCAAAGCCTTTGTCAGAGGGCGGCAAAGATCTTGTTTATTACTCTTTGGACATACCTACAGAAATGTTGGCTGTTCATTTATTGTTTCTTTCACGTGCAACAACTGAAATAGCTATTTTTGATGGTTTCCACCAATTGTGGCCCCCGAAAACACGAATTACACTCCTTTTTTTGCAAATTATCTTCGATCAATGCAATTTAACTGTCTTCATTCACCTGTTGACACAGTTTCTAGTGTTATTATACGAATTGATGGTGATTTCAGACAATTTCCCAAGTTTTTGACTATTGAAAAATGAATTTGGGGAGCTGAACCTTCGTTACAACCTCAATTTTTCAATCTTCGGTCAAAATCGATTTCATATTCGGTCTTCTCACCCTAAAAAAACATGGAAAAAGATACCTCAAAAGCTGATTTTACTAAAACACCAAAAAACTCTATTTTTACACCCATTTTTCACCTATAACCCCTGGGTATATTTCGATCAGGCTGCAAAGTTTCGGGACACAACTAGGGCCCAAATGAAGCCTGCGTGCGAAAGCACGAATTTTTTAAACTGAAAATGAAGTAGTTATGCATGATAAGGCGTACAGACATTGCATTTTTGGAATCTACGCACTTTGAACAATAAAAGAAACAATTTTGAGGGGGTACTATAAAAATGTTTTGCTGAGCTAAGAATAATGAACCAACAAGAGATTTCCGTCAGTCCAATTATTTCAACCAATGGAGCTTCTTCCATTGCCGGACTTCTTCGAACAAAATAACTACTGTCAAGGCATTTAGATTGGTGCAAGATCAAGAACCGTCCTTCCTTGAAGAGGTAGTAACCAGAGGTAGGAATCAATGCTTTGAGCTACAAAATCCGAATCAAGAAGACCTGCACCACTCGCTCCCCTTCCCGAGACATCACAGATCCGTTGTGACTGCACCAGGGCGAAATAAAACATTCTTCGAGCTTCCATAGGTAAGAAATTTCGCACCTGTACAAACATAGACCAGCTTCCGTAATGTAGCCACCAGCCAACTAAAATGTACGTCCCACTTCACTGATCAACTTACCCCAAGGCAGCACGTAGAACTGAACTGCCCGATTTCAGGACAAACGCAACTGTTACGAGCCTGTTTGACGGAACTACTTTGAGCTTTGTTCCAAGCGCGGCGAGTATCGTAACGTATTCGGCGCAGAACCCATTGCGCATGAAAACTCAGTTCAGAGAGCTTCACTCCTGTGACTCATTCCCACCGCCACGGGTGTAGAAACTTTCTGCTCTCAGTTCAAGAAATTTTTCGAACCCGCCAGAGATGAGCTTCCGAATTCGAACTGAAGGAAACCTCCCTACAATTTCATTTTGCTGCTAACTCTCACGCTAAAGTTGCAGGAAGCCTACTCAGGTCTCATTTTCGTTTGTTCTGTTTTCAGCTGTTTTCACAAAGAGCCAATGGCTGTTCACTGTAGTTTTCTGTAGTTTTTTGTTGTTTTTCAAGTTATTCTTCGTGCTGGAAACAAAAATCACTATGAAGCAGGGTTCACATCCATCCAGAAAGCTATCTGGAAAGTGCGTACGAGCAGCTGATTGGTTGGACATCAGCTGGGGAGGGGGGAATATTCTTTCCGGAGAAGCACTTTTGAAGCGAACTGTACGCATCTGATTTTTCAGATATTTTCCGCTCCGCATCTGCGCAGTTCACTACTGCGCATACAGAATGGCGTCGGCAACCGAAACAGCTGTGGGAGGAAGCGCGGGAAACGAGTTGTCAGCCAAAATTCCGGATGGTTATGAACGCCTTCCCAACTTCCGCGATTCCCCTCCATCCCTTCCGCTGCTTTTCACTAGCTTCCCCTATCCGTATTTCCAGACGGCTCCGGATGGATGTGAACCCTGCTTGACAGTAGGGACACTTTAGGAAGCTGGGGTGGGGTGGTGGTGGTGTGTACCAGGTTATCATTTGATGGTTATCCGCGTGCTGTGACCGATGCTACGCTACCTGTTTGCGGTGTTTCCATCCGCAACTTTCAGATGTCCCAGCCAATGAGTTATTGAACTGAAAAAAATCCCCACCTTTTAGGTTTGGGTTCGAAAACTCAAGCATGGTTCGATAACTCAGTTATGGTGCTTGGAACATACCTCTGGTCAGCTCGACCCTGTTTTCCCGAACTCCCCTCAGAACATCGCCCTTCGGCCCAGTAGGCCGTAGCACATTGTATGCTATTCATTCTCCCGTTATACCACTGTGTTATTCATCTATTAACCCAATAAAATTAATATTGCAGCGTTCTATGTGCGGCATATAGGAGTATCATCCTTCTCAACCTGTACAGTAAATCAACGCCCAGAACATTACATCTGGCGCAGCCGCATGTTCCTTTAATACGTTCCCAATACAGGATCCCGTGGTTAATTATCGCGATTCAGTATTGTGTGCTAATTCAGTCAAGTTTTTGTGACAAAGCTGTTTCAGAACAACGTCGAACTTTCATCAGAGGGGCTTAAGTTGGGCTATCCATTTAATACAATGGACGTTGACAAGTTGAAGGCATTTAATCCGACTGAAAGCCCCATTCTTTACCTTCTCGCTACCGCCACACTCTACAGAAAGTGGATAGAAACTTGGAAATTGGATGAACTTATTCAATCCCTTTCTGTTTTTAGGACGAGAAGACCGAATATGAAGTTAATTTTGACCAAAAAGTGAAGAATTGAGGTTGTAACGAAGGTTCAGCTCTCAAAACTCATTTATTGTGAGTCAAGAACATCGGAAATTATCTGAAATCACCATACATTTGTATAATAACAGTAGAAGTAGTATCAATAGGTGAATCAAGACAATTAAATGGCACTACCGATGATCAAACCATTTTCTTTTAAAATTGGAGCCCAATTAGTGTTTTTTTTGGGGGGGGGGGGGGGCCAAAATTGGTGGAAACCATCAAAAACAGCTATTTAAATTATTGCACATGAAATAAACAATAAATGAACAGCCAAAATTCCTGTAGGTAAGCCTAATAGAATAATAAACCCATGCAGCAAGAACTTAGCAACGTTGTTCGATCTTGGGGGGGGGATCTGCCGATCTCTCCACTGTTGTTATCTAACCCCGAGTGCCACTGATATTTCAAGAGCGGTAGGCGGGGAAGAGGATCGATGTCCCCGTCATTTTATTGAATATTTGATGTCAAAGGTGAAGCGGGTTCTGGCAAGGTCGCCGGGAGATCAATGCAAAGGCTCGGTGAGGCTAAGGGATGTTTGAAAGCGGTTACTGAAACGGGAATGAACCTATTCTGTGGTTTTTTAAATTTAAATCGGATGAAATGGCTATGTGCATTGAGTTTGGATTTTGAGTCTCACCTGACAAAGCAGTGCTGCCAACCGCACACGGGACTCACGTGTAGTCGGACAGAGCCTGCCCTCTTTGACTTCTTCCTTGACTTGATTGCACATTTGATGCCTGAAAATAATACGAATCAATCAATGAAATGTTCAACGGATTTAAATACGAATACAAGAATCTAAGTATTATTTTTTCTATTTTTACAGAACTACGGGCGAACCCAATAACAGCATATAAAAAATAAAATGGTGCAAAGTCTCTGTCACATGGTACTTCTAGTGTATTTTACAAATTTATGGTGATTTCAGACAATTACCCAGGTTTTTGACTCGTAAAAAATGAACACTGGAAGCTGAACCTTCGTTACAACCTCAATTCACTAGATGTTCGTGTTCACTAAAACATCAATTCACTAAAATGCTCATGTTCAATAAAACCTCAAAAAACCTATGCAAAGTCACAGGGTTTATTTTTATTCTTTCTATTGGACATATTATGTACAACCTTATCGATCTCCTGTTTTTTGTGACCTATGTTCAGTATTTATACACGTACCGATCTATCACTCCGAGACTTATTAATTTGGATGTCCAAGTGGATTAAAATAATTTCCTGGACTAGGGAGAAAAGCCTGTAAGTAATGGCTAATATGAAGAACAATAAACGCTTCAGGATGCGTTATTTTTAACGAAAATTCCCCATTGAGTACCCACCTACGAGCACGTAATCTAAATTACACACACATACATTTATACACAAGTACACTTACCTATATTGCAAATTTCACTTGAATCAATAATACGTACATTTTCAATTGTTTGCGCCTCTTGACGCTGAATTGATTGAGACGGGTCTCAGAGACCGTAGCCAGTTATACCACTAGTCAGCAATTTTAGGGTGTTCCTATTGGCGCCTTTCGGTTCTAGGGGTTTTGCGCTTTGAAATTGATGGTCGTAGTAATACCTACAATCCAAGCCGTGAACCCGTTTTTTAGTTGCATGCGTGTGACTACGAGCAAAACACACTTTTCAGTCAAAATCGAGAAATTGCCTATTTCGATGCCGATTCTGACAACCGCTTAACCAAATTTGATATTTAAGAAGGTTATTTGACGCATAATTTAACGCTCTTTAATTTTGGTATGAGTGAAATTTTCTGCACGATGCACCCTTCAGATGTTATAAGCCAAAAATTGAGAAAAGTTCCAAAAATTCGGGGGGTAACAAATCGGTTTAACGTGGCATTATCTACGGAAAATCCACCTCACAGCCATTTTGACAACAACTTCAAAGTTTTAGCGAATTTTCAAAGAAAATGAAGCTATTGCAATGGCTTCGAAATTTAAATAATATAAATTTTTGGAAATTTTCTTCATAGACATCCGTTTCAGACCATTCTAAAACGATTCCTGAAATTTAACACTTTTTTATATGTATATTAATTGCTATGCAATTTTAACGCCGGGGGTCATGTGAAAAAAATGTCCTGTCACAATATCCTGTCACAAAAACGCGTCACGCAAAGAGGAATGTGATGAAGATGAGCACAAAGAGGAATGTGATAAAGATGAGCACAAAGAGGAATGTGATAAAGATGAGCACAAAGAGGAACGTGATAAAGATGAGCACAAAGAGGAATGTGATAAAGATGAGCACAAAGAGGAATTTGGTATTTCGAACTCGAATTGCGTTGCAAATTCCTCGTTCTATACAAAGTATAGAAGATAAGAGATTGGGGGTCCAGGGGGCTTGCCCCCTGGCGAGGCGCGGAGCGCCGAGTATATATTTATATATATATGTGTCACTCCAGACGATAACTCTCGATAGAATTGAGATAAACAGCTCAAATTTGCACAAAAAAATCTATCTTGGCAATCGAAAGGCTAAGTTCGAAGATGGGCGAAATTGGCCTACTCTAAGGAGGGTTTTGGCGCATTTAAAGTGCGCAAAAATTACCCAAAAATCCCCAAAATGTTATTTTCCAACAAGTGACCCCTCATTTTAAAGGTTTTTGCACGCTGAACACGATGGTGGAATCGGATTTTAGATATCTTGATCCGTTCTCAAATTAGAGCATTTAAAGTGCGCAAAAATTACCCAAAAATCCCCAAAATGTTATTTTCTAACAAGTGACCCCTCATTTTAAAGGTTTTTGCACGCTGAACACGATGGTGAAATCGGATTTTAGATATCTAAATCCGTTCTTAAATTAGAGCATTTAAAGTGCGCAAAAATTACCCAAAACTAGGATAATCTTTAAACTCTTACCCCCCCCCCCCCCCCACCCCCTTAGTGGTCAGATTGAAAAATGTGAGAAGTATTAATTGAAGACGAGAGTTCGAAGCAAAAAGGGGGAGAATATGAACCCACAGCGATCAAATAAATAAGCACTTAGTACAATTACGTAATAAACAAACGGTAGAATCAGGATGGACAAAACGTACAAATTAAAATAAATACGAAGATAATATACATAGAAAACCAAATTTTAGACCGAAGTTTTCCTTTATTCAAAACCATAGCCATTAATTCGAATATTTCTTTGAAAATTCGCTCATTAAGTCATGCTGCATGACTGGTTTTTTTTTGAGGTATGTTTTATCCATGCATAAATATTAAATTTTATTAGGAATATATTTATATATATATATATATCAGTTTTGTCGTGATTAATATTTTTAAATAAAAAGATTATTTTATTCTTAGTTTTTATTTTTAGTGAATGTATTTATTCTTCAGTGGCTCATATAGGAATGGTTAATAGAGGTATTATATCTATAAATTTATTTGGTTTGGTAGGCTCACTTGTCTTAATGGTTGGGCATGGGGACCCGGACATGTAAGTAATGGCTAACATGGAGAACAAGAAGCGCTTCAGGATGCGTAATTTTTGAAGAAAATTTCCCACTGAGTACCTACCTATGAGTAAGTAATCTACATTACATACATACACACACACGTCTATACACAAGTACACTTACCTATATTGTAAATTTCACTTGAATAAATAAAACGGAAATTTTCAATTTTTTGTGCGTCTTGCCGCTGAATCGATTGAGACGGGTCCCAGACCGTAGCCACTTACACCACTAGTCAGCGATCTTAGGGTATTCCTATTGGCGCTTTTCGGTTCTAGGGGTTTTGCGCTTTGAAATTCTGATGGTCATAGTAATCATAGTGTTTTTAGAGTACAGAAAGGACGACAATTTCATTAATAAAGATGAAAATAATGAAAAACGCTATTGGTAGGGATGGCAACAAAATATCGATATATCTGAAATATCGATATTTAGGTTCCGATATATCGATATATTGATATCGGTTTTTGACCTTCGATAGTATCGGGAATATCGATATTTTTGAACCGATATATCGGCCTAGTAGATGTCGTCAGTGATGTACAAAAAGTCGCACATTCTACATCCACTCAACTCTAAAAAATGGGGTTTCGTGGTTCTGATCACTGATTCAACACTTAGTTTTGACTTATGATTTGATTGGCGTATAGGTACCGATATTTTACTAACTTTATTATGACCAACTTTCATTCATTTTCATTTTATTTCACAGTTAATGAAGCGTGCGTAGGCCTATAGTCAGTTTGTACTATCATGGTGTACTAAATTAACCTAAGTAAGAAACTGAAAAATGTAATAGGCTTATTTTGTTACTTTTACTAAATACATATGTGTGATTGAATGTATTATGTTTATTGTACGATATTTCTATCACTCATTTAACCCTCAGTTTTGACTTATATTTAGCGATATATCGAAATTCCGATATATCGTATATATCGATATTTTTTACCCGCAATTTTTGTACCATCGATATGTTGCTTGCGATATATCGGAAAGCCGATATATCGATGTATTTAAAAATTTTGCCATCCCTAGCTATTGGAATAATAAATTATTATTGTACATAAATGAGAAGTGGGATCGACGGCAGAGACGGAAGCCGTAAAAAAAATACAACGAATAGCGAATACGAATACACCTACATCCTGCGAGATTACGTGGGGGTTTCAACAGCTGTGCCCTGCATGCAACATCACGTGACGACGGCGTGAACGAGACCAGCTGGCTGAGGTCGCCAGCTCTTGAAAAAAGACAAAGAAAATCTCTCCCGGGACTTGCAAAGGCGGAAAGATGAGTCGAGCGGGTTTTTATTGCGAAGTTGTACGGGGCTTTCAGCGATGTAAACACCATTAAGAGATAGCGCAGTGGCACGGACAAGGAATGAGTTTTGGGCAGAGGCTGACGCTAAGAACAAAAGAAAATTTGAAATCTTTGTTGGTAGTGTGGTACGTTCATTGTGGACGGAGGTTTGGACAGGAAGGCAGTCTGGTCTGTAGAACTGTGATTTTCAAAGGTTTTTTTTCTTGAAGGGTTTTCCTTCTTCTTTAAAACAGTATTGAGAGATATGGGTAGGGACTGGGGCATAAACCTATTAGAACGTTAACTGTGGACAGAGGTTGACGCAGAAACGAAAGAAAATTTAAAACCTTTGAGAGTAGGTCCATTTTGGACAGGAAGGCAAATAAAACCGTGATTTCCAGGATTTCTAGGGTTAAAACACAATTAAGGGATAGTAGGTAGATATTGAGACATAAACAAGAAATGTGTGTGTGTTAGACAGATGTTCCGACGGGGGAGGAGGCCGTATGGAAGGTAAAATTGTTGTTTTCAACGTTTTTAGAAAGGTTATAACATTATTAAGAGATAGTAGGTAGGTACTGAGGCATGAACAAGGAATGCGTTAATTTTGGACAGAGGGTGACGCTAAAAACAAAATCTGAAAATCTTTGTAGGCAGGTTGGAAGGATGTTCATTTTCGACAGAGGATTGGACAGGAAGGCAGTTTTGTCTGCAGAACTGTGATTTTCAAGGGTTTTTTTTTCTTGAAGGATTAAAACGTTACTCAGAGAGATATAGGTAGGTACCGAAACGTTATTTGCGGACAGAGGTTGACGTGGAAACGAAATAAAATTTGAAATCTTTGTGAGTAGGTAGGATGTTGATTTTGGACAGGAAGGCAGTTTAGTCAGTAAAATAAAACTGTGATTTCCAAGGTTTCTTTGAAGCGTTAAAACATTATTAAGGAATAGATGGTAGGTACTGGGGCATAAACAAGAAATGTGAAAGGCGGTAGTTTAAGACAGATGTTCCGTCGGGGGAGGCAGTATGGTAGGTAAAATTGTAGTTTTCAACGTTTTTAGAAAGGTTATAACATTATTAAGAGATAGTAGGTAGGTAATGGGGCACGAACAAGGAATGTGTTAATTTTGGACAGAGGGTGACGCTAAAAACAAAATCTGAAAATCTTTGTAGGCAGGTTGGAAGGATGTTCATTTTCGACAGAGGATTGGACAGGAAGGCAGTTTTGTCTGTAGAACTCTGATTTTCTAGGTTTTCTTCTGGAAGGATTAAAACATTACTGAGAAATTAGAAGGATTAAAACATTACTGAGAAATATAGGTAGGTACAGAGGCATAAACCTGGCATAAAAGGATTAAAACATTACTGAGAAATTAGAAGGATTAAAACATTACTGAGAAATATAGGTAGGTACAGAGGCATAAACCTATTAGAACGTTAACTGTGGACAGAGGTTGACGCGGAAACGAAAGAAAATTTAATAAAATCTTTGCAAGCAGGTAGGACGTTCATTTTGGACAGGAAGACAGTTTAGTCAGTTAAATTAAAATAAAACGTTGATGTCCAAGGTTTCTTTAAAGGGTTAAAACATTATTAAGGGATAGTAGGTAGGTACAGGGCATAAACAAGAAATGTGAAATGCTGTAATTTTAGAACGACGTTCGGACGGGGGAGGTCGTATGGTAGGTACAATTGTCATTCTCAACGTTTTTAGAAAGGTTATAACATTATTAAGAGATAGTAGGTAGGTAATGGGGCACGAACAAGGAATGCGTTAATTTTGGACAGAGGTTGACGCTAAAAACAAAATTTGGCAATCTTTGTAGGCAGGTCGGAAGGATGTTCATTTTCGACAGAGTTTTGGAAGGAAGGCAGTTTGGTCTTGACAACTGATTTTCAAAGGTTTTTTTTTAATTTAAGGATTAAAACGTTATTGAGAGTTTAGGTAGGTACTGAGGCACAACTTGATACGTTAATGTTGAGCAGAGGTTGACGCGGAAAAGAAATAAAATTTTAAATCTTTGTGAGCAGGTAGGATGTTTATTTTGGACAGGAAGGCAATTTAGTCAGTAAAATAAAACCGCGATTTCCAAGGGCTACAACATTATCAAGGAATAGTAGTTAGGTACTGGGGCATAAACAAGACATGTGAAATGCAGCAATTTTAGACAGACTTCGGACGGGGTAGGCCGTTTGGTAGGTACAATTGTCATTTTAAACGTTTTTTGAATGGCTATAAAATTATTCAGAGACAGTAGGTAGGTACTGAGGAACGAACAAGGAACGCGTTAATTTTGGACAGAGGTTGACGCTAAAAACAAAAAAACCAGTCATGCAGCATGACTTAATGAGCGAATTTTCAAAGAAATATTCGAATTAATGGCTATGGTTTTGAATAAAGGAAAACTTCGGTCTAAAATTTGGTTTTCTATGTATATTCTCTTCGTATTTATTTTAATTTGTACGTTTTGTCCATCCTGATTCTACCGTTTGTTATGAGTAGATTCCTTGTTCCTTCTGAATGGCCTTTCCTCTTGACTACGATTTCAGGCCTGGTATCTAAAACCAGTTCAAGATTTGCTCTACTAGGTAGGTAGATCCTTCCTTCTTCATTGATATTATTTTTATCATGTTAAGTACCTACCTACCTTTGAATATCAAATATTCGTATGATACTGATAATAAATTGATAAGATACCTACCTAACCTTCTTCCTCCTACTGTTAGTACCTAAATTGAATAATTTGAAATAAATTTTTTCTTTCGTCTTCCTTCTAGTAATACGTGGGCCGGTACTTGTCTATCTATGAAGGTATCATAACAATTATATGTCAAATGGGAAATTCAAGGAGTTGTACTAATCGTTTGCCTCCCCCTTTTTTGCTTCGAACTCTCGTCTTCAATTAATACTTCTCACATTTTTCAATCTGACCACTCTAAGGGGGTGGGGGGGGGGGGTAAGAGTTTAAAGATTATCCTAGTTTTGGGTAATTTTTGCGCACTTTAAATGCTCTAATTTAAGAACGGATTTAGATATCTAAAATCCGATTTCACCATCGTGTTCAGCGTGCAAAAACCTTTAAAATGAGGGGTCACTTGTTAGAAAATAACATTTTGGGGATTTTTGGGTAATTTTTGCGCACTTTAAATGCTCTAATTTGAGAACGGATCAAGATATCTAAAATCCGATTCCACCATCGTGTTCAGCGTGCAAAAACCTTTAAAATGAGGGGTCACTTGTTGGAAAATAACATTTTGGGGATTTTTGGGTAATTTTTGCGCACTTTAAATGCGCCAAAACCCTCCTTAGAGTAGGCCAATTTCGCCCATCTTCGAACTTAGCCTTTCGATTGCCAAGATAGATTTTTTGTGCAAATTTGAGCTGTTTACCTCAATTCTATCGAGAGTTATCGTCTGGAGTGACACATATATAAATATATATATACATATAAAAAAAATCAGTCATGCAGCATGACTTAATGAGCGAATTTTCAAAGAAATATTCGAATTAATGGCTATGGTTTTGAATAAAGGAAAACTTCGGTCTAAAATTTGGTTTTCTATGTATATTCTCTTCGTATTTATTTTAATTTGTACGTTTTGTCCATCCTGATTCTACCGTTTGTTTATTACGTAATTGTACTAAGTGCTTATTTATTTGATCGCTGTGGGTAAATTCAAGGAGTTGTACTAATCGTTTGCCTCCCCCTTTTTTGCTTCGAACTCTCGTCTTCAATTAATACTTCTCACATTTTTCAATCTGACCACTCTAAGGGGGTGGGGGTAAGAGTTTAAAGATTATCCTAGTTTTGGGTAATTTTTGCGCACTTTAAATGCTCTAATTTAAGAACGGATTTAGATATCTAAAATCCGATTTCACTATCGTGTTCAGCGTGCAAAAACCTTTAAAATGAGGGGTCACTTGTTAGAAAATAACATTTTGGGGATTTTTGGGTAATTTTTGCGCACTTTAAATGCTCTAATTTGAGAACGGATCAAGATATCTAAAATCCGATTCCACCATCGTGTTCAGCGTGCAAAAACCTTTAAAATGAGGGGTCACTTGTTAGAAAATAACATTTTGGGGATTTTTAGGTAATTTTTGCGCACTTTAAATGCTCTAATTTGAGAACGGATCAAGATATCTAAAATCCGATTCCACCATCGTGTTCAGCGTGCAAAAACCTTTAAAATGAGGGGTCACTTGTTGGAAAATAACATTTTGGGGATTTTTGGGTAATTTTTGCGCACTTTAAATGCGCCAAAACCCTCCTTAGAGTAGGCCAATTTCGCCCATCTTCGAACTTAGCCTTTCGATTGCCAAGATAGATTTTTTGTGCAAATTTGAGCTGTTTATCTCAATTCTATCGAGAGTTATCGTCTGGAGTGACACATATATAAATAAATATATATATATATATATATATACATATAAAAAAGTGTTAAATTTCAGGAATCGTTTTAGAATGGTCTGAAACGGATTTCTATGAAGAAAATTTCCAAAAATTTATATTATTTAAATTTCGAAGCCATTGCAATAGCTTCATTTTCTTTGAAAATTCGCTAAAAAGTGTTAAATTTCAGGAATCGTTTTAGAATGGTCTGAAACGGATTTCTATGAAGAAAATTTCCAAAAATTTATATTATTTAAATTTCGAAGCCATTGCAATAGCTTCATTTTCTTTGAAAATTCGCTAAAACAAAATTTGGCAATCTTTGTAGGCAGGTCGGAAGGATGTTCATTTTCGACAGAGTTTTGGAAGGAAGGCAGTTTGGTCTTGACAACTGTGATTTTCAAAGGTTTTTTTTGGTTTATTATTTTCAATAATGAACCATTGGAATCGAGCATGAAAAAAAAAATTCTTACCCCCCCTCAAAATTTGATGGTTTACGTTTCAAGGTATGTAGAATCCAAAACTGCAATAAAAATATTTCTGTCTGTCCGCCGTACGCCGTACGCCGTACGGGCCACTTTTCTTAGTTACCATGAAAAAAAATTGATGAAATTCGGGTTATAGGTTCCGTTCGGCGTCTAGTTGGTCCTCGAAGCTCGACGTTACTGTGAGTCATCTCTAAGGGGTTCAAAATAGGGGTTGAAATTTTCAAAACGCCTATACCATTTTTTTACGTAAATATTTTTACGGTTTTAAATAGTTCTTGAACTTGCGAGTTTTTTAAGACCATCCGGAGCATCGTACGTCCAGCCGTTCGTTCACAGTGAGGCCCCGAAGTTTGCACCGACAGGCATTTTCGACTCCAGTGTGAATGAAATTGTATACAATTCAAACCAAATCTCGTAACCAGAGACGCGCCCACAATAGGAATTTGTGAATACGGCCAATCATTGGTAGGGATCACCTGATTATATTGGCGGAGTATGAAGTCGAGTTGGTTGTTCTGTGATATTATTTAATTTGAAAAATGATGGCTCTTTTGGAGTTTGTTGGTAGGTAGTGAAACTTGAACAAACGTTGAAGTATTATTGATGGGTAAATTATTACTACGGTAAATCATTACTCAACGGTAAATTATTACACAACGGTTCATTATACCATCTACGTAGAAGGGGCTGGAGTTTGTTGGTAGGTACTTTTGCAACTTTTTTCACTCCTCATCAACAATTTCTTTTCAGAACTTCATTATGTGTGTTTCTTTTTGTTAGGTACTGTTTGTCATCGGCCGAATTATTTTAGCAACATTTAACTCGTGATTTAGGTAGGTACCTAGTAGCGAGTACGGGGTTAGGTACTAACCTACGGAGTGTCTGCGATCTACATAATATGTATATAATAGAATAGTACATATCATATTATATAGACGGGTTATCTATACATAGAGCTGTGATCTGTAACAGAAGGGTATTCTATACAAAATAATAAACCGTTGTGCAGGGATTTGCAGCGTTTTTAATTTAAGGATTAAAACGTTATTGAGAGTTTAGGTAGGTACTGAGGCACAACTTGATACGTTAATTTTGAGCAGAGGTTGACGCGGAAACGAAATAAAATTTTAAATCTTTGTGAGCAGGTAGGATGTTTATTTTGGACAGGAAGGCAATTTAGTCAGTAAAATAAAACCGCGATTTCCAAGGGCTACAACATTATCAAGGAATAGTAGTTAGGTACTGGGGCATAAACAAGACATGTGAAATGGAGCAATTTTAGACAGACTTCGGACGGGGTAGGCCGTTTGGTAGGTACAATTGTCATTTTAAACGTTTTTTGAATGGCTATAAAATTATTCAGAGACAGTAGGTAGGTACTGAGGAACGAACAAGGAACGCGTTAATTTTGGACAGAGGTTGACGCTAAAAACAAAAAAACCAGTCATGCAGCATGACTTAATGAGCGAATTTTCAAAGAAATATTCGAATTAATGGCTATGGTTTTGAATAAAGGAAAACTTCGGTCTAAAATTTGGTTTTCTATGTATATTCTCTTCGTATTTATTTTAATTTGTACGTTTTGTCCATCCTGATTCTACCGTTTGTTATGAGTAGATTCCTTGTTCCTTCTGAATGGCCTTTCCTCTTGACTACGATTTCAGGCCTGGTATCTAAAACCAGTTCAAGATTTGCTCTACTAGGTAGGTAGATCCTTCCTTCTTCATTGATATTATTTTTATCATGTTAAGTACCTACCTACCTTTGAATATCAAATATTCGTATGATACTGATAATAAATTGATAAGATACCTACCTAACCTTCTTCCTCCTACTGTTAGTACCTAAATTGAATAATTTGAAATAAATTTTTTCTTTCGTCTTCCTTCTAGTAATACGTGGGCCGGTACTTGTCTATCTATGAAGGTATCATAACAATTATATGTCAAATGGGAAATTCAAGGAGTTGTACTAATCGTTTGCCTCCCCCTTTTTTGCTTCGAACTCTCGTCTTCAATTAATACTTCTCACATTTTTCAATCTGACCACTCTAAGGGGGTGGGGGGGGGGGGGGGGGTAAGAGTTTAAAGATTATCCTAGTTTTGGGTAATTTTTGCGCACTTTAAATGCTCTAATTTAAGAACGGATTTAGATATCTAAAATCCGATTTCACCATCGTGTTCAGCGTGCAAAAACCTTTAAAATGAGGGGTCACTTGTTAGAAAATAACATTTTGGGGATTTTTGGGTAATTTTTGCGCACTTTAAATGCTCTAATTTGAGAACGGATCAAGATATCTAAAATCCGATTCCACCATCGTGTTCAGCGTGCAAAAACCTTTAAAATGAGGGGTCACTTGTTAGAAAATAACATTTTGGGGATTTTTAGGTAATTTTTGCGCACTTTAAATGCTCTAATTTGAGAACGGATCAAGATATCTAAAATCCGATTCCACCATCGTGTTCAGCGTGCAAAAACCTTTAAAATGAGGGGTCACTTGTTGGAAAATAACATTTTGGGGATTTTTGGGTAATTTTTGCGCACTTTAAATGCGCCAAAACCCTCCTTAGAGTAGGCCAATTTCGCCCATCTTCGAACTTAGCCTTTCGATTGCCAAGATAGATTTTTTGTGCAAATTTGAGCTGTTTATCTCAATTCTATCGAGAGTTATCGTCTGGAGTGACACATATATAAATAAATATATATATATATATATACATATAAAAAAGTGTTAAATTTCAGGAATCGTTTTAGAATGGTCTGAAACGGATTTCTATGAAGAAAATTTCCAAAAATTTATATTATTTAAATTTCGAAGCCATTGCAATAGCTTCATTTTCTTTGAAAATTCGCTAAAAAGTGTTAAATTTCAGGAATCGTTTTAGAATGGTCTGAAACGGATTTCTATGAAGAAAATTTCCAAAAATTTATATTATTTAAATTTCGAAGCCATTGCAATAGCTTCATTTTCTTTGAAAATTCGCTAAAACAAAATTTGGCAATCTTTGTAGGCAGGTCGGAAGGATGTTCATTTTCGACAGAGTTTTGGAAGGAAGGCAGTTTGGTCTTGACAACTGTGATTTTCAAAGGTTTTTTTTGGTTTATTATTTTCAATAATGAACCATTGGAATCGAGCATGAAAAAAAAAATTCTTACCCCCCCTCAAAATTTGATGGTTTACGTTTCAAGGTATGTAGAATCCAAAACTGCAATAAAAATATTTCTGTCTGTCCGCCGTACGCCGTACGCCGTACGGGCCACTTTTCTTAGTTACCATGAAAAAAAATTGATGAAATTCGGGTTATAGGTTCCGTTCGGCGTCTAGTTGGTCCTCGAAGCTCGACGTTACTGTGAGTCATCTCTAAGGGGTTCAAAATAGGGGTTGAAATTTTCAAAACGCCTATACCATTTTTTTACGTAAATATTTTTACGGTTTTAAATAGTTCTTGAACTTGCGAGTTTTTTAAGACCATCCGGAGCATCGTACGTCCAGCCGTTCGTTCACAGTGAGGCCCCGAAGTTTGCACCGACAGGCATTTTCGACTCCAGTGTGAATGAAATTGTATACAATTCAAACCAAATCTCGTAACCAGAGACGCGCCCACAATAGGAATTTGTGAATACGGCCAATCATTGGTAGGGATCACCTGATTATATTGGCGGAGTATGAAGTCGAGTTGGTTGTTCTGTGATATTATTTAATTTGAAAAATGATGGCTCTTTTGGAGTTTGTTGGTAGGTAGTGAAACTTGAACAAACGTTGAAGTATTATTGATGGGTAAATTATTACTACGGTAAATCATTACTCAACGGTAAATTATTACACAACGGTTCATTATACCATCTACGTAGAAGGGGCTGGAGTTTGTTGGTAGGTACTTTTGCAACTTTTGTCACTCCTCATCAACAATTTCTTTTCAGAACTTCATTATGTGTGTTTCTTTTTGTTAGGTACTGTTTGTCATCGGCCGAATTATTTTAGCAACATTTAACTCGTGATTTAGGTAGGTACCTAGTAGCGAGTACGGGGTTAGGTACTAACCTACGGAGTGTCTGCGATCTACATAATATGTATATAATAGAATAGTACATATCATATTATATAGACGGGTTATCTATACATAGAGCTGTGATCTGTAACAGAAGGGTATTCTATACAAAATAATAAACCGTTGTGCAGGGATTTGCAGCGTTTTTAATTTAAGGATTAAAACGTTATTGAGAGTTTAGGTAGGTACTGAGGCACAACTTGATACGTTAATTTTGAGCAGAGGTTGACGCAGAAACGAAATAAAATTTTAAATCTTTGTGAGCAGGTAGGATGTTTATTTTGGACAGGAAGGCAATTTAGTCAGTAAAATAAAACCGCGATTTCCAAGGGCTACAACATTATCAAGGAATAGTAGTTAGGTACTGGGGCATAAACAAGACATGTGAAATGGAGCAATTTTAGACAGACTTCGGACGGGGTAGGCCGTTTGGTAGGTACAATTGTCATTTTAAACGTTTTTTGAATGGCTATAAAATTATTCAGAGACAGTAGGTAGGTACTGAGGAACGAACAAGGAACGCGTTAATTTTGGACAGAGGTTGTGACGCTAAAAACAAAATCTGAAAATCTTTGTAGGCAGGTCGGAAGGATGTTCATTTTCGACAGAGGATTGGACAGGAAGGCAGTTTGGTCTGTAGAATTGTTATTTCCAAGGATTTAAGGTGTTTCAAGGATCCCAGCATCAAGAGATGATAAGGTAGGTACTTTGGCACTAAAAGCATGTACTACTCGTACGGCTAATAGTGTAAATTTCGCTGTATTCTGCATCTGGCCCTGCAGGGGTTAAACATGAAGGTCAGTCGCAGATGTCTACTGAACATTTCTGCAGTTACGCACAACATGTTTTATAATTCGACCTTCAGCGTACTACAAGTTTGTAACAAATAACCAGCAGGTTCCACCTTCCGTCGTGAAAAGACATTGGCCATTTCACGGATCATAAATTCTTCGTACAACTGATAGACTTGAGATACCAACGGCGTGGTTTGTTAGCGTGACAAGAATGCGGCGGACCTTTTGGTTTATTATTCTGTGAATAATACACCTATGTATTCGCTCAGCAAAAAATTTTTATAACACCCCCTCAAAATTTTTTCTTTTCCGTTTCAAGGTGCGTAGATTCCAAAAACGCTGCAAAGTCCTTGTCACATGGGTTTATTATTCTATTGGACATACCTACAGAAAGGTTGGCTGTTCATTAATTGTTTCTTTCATGCGTAATAATCGAAATAGCTACTTCTGATGGTTTCCATTAATTTTGGCCCCCAAAACACAAATTAGGTACGCTCTTTTTTTTCTTTTTTTTTAAACTATCTTTGATCATTGGTAGCGCCATTTAATCGTCCTGAACCACGTCTTGACACTTTTTCCAGTGTTATTATACAAACTGATGGTGATTTCAGACGATTTCCCAGGTTTTTCACTCATAAAAAATTAATTCTGGGAGCTGAACATTTGGTAGAACTCAATTTTCCACTCTTTGGTCAAAATCGACTTCATATTCGGTCTTCTCGTCCCCAAGAACATAGAAAACGATATCTCAGAAGCTCATGTTACCAATATGTTGCTAAAACGTAAAAAGTACCTATTTTTACACACATTTTCACTCATAACACCCCTGGGTATATTCCGATCGGGCTGAAAAGTTTCGGGACACAACTAGGGCCCAAATGGAGCATGTGTGCGAAAGAACGATTTTTTTATACCGAAATCAGAGTAGATATGTATGATACGGCAGACGGACATTGCATTTTGGTTTATTATTCTGTGAATAATACACCTATGTATTCGCTCAGCAAAAAATTTTTGTAACACCCCCTCAACATTTTTTCTTTTCCATTTCAAGGTGCGTAGATTCCGAAAATGCAATGTCCGTCCGCCGTACGCCGTATCACGTGTACCTGCTTCATTTTAGGTCTAAAAAAGTCGTTCTTTCGCACACATGCTCCATTTGGGCCCTAGTTGTGTCCCGAAACTTTTCAGCCCGATCGGAATATAACCAGGGGAGTTATGAGTGAAAATATGTGTAAAAATAGGTACTTTTTGCGTTTTAGTAACATGTTAGTAACATTAGCTTTTGAGGTATCGTTTTTCATGTTTTTGGGGACGAGAAGACCGAATATGAAGTCGATTTTGACCAAGGAGTGGAAAATTGAGGTTGTACCAGATGATCAGTTCACAAAATTGATTTTTTAATGAGTCAAAAACCTGGAAAATCGTCTGAAATCACCATCAATTTGTAGAATAACACTAGAAAAAGTGACAACACGTGGATCAAGACGATTAAATGGCACAACCAATAATCAATCGTAATTTGGGAAAAAAAAGGAGCGTACCTAATTCAAGTTTTGGGGGCCAAAATTGGTGGAAACCACCAGAAATAGCTATTTAAATTATTTCACATGAAACAAACAATAAATGTACAGCCAACATTTCTGTACGTATGTCCAATAGAATAATAAACCCATGTGACAAGGACTTTGCAGGGTTTTTGGAATCTACGAACCTTGAAACGTAAAAGAACAAATTTTGTTATACAAATTTTTTGCTGAGCGAATACATAGGTGTATTATTCGCAGAATAATAAACCAAAACGGACGTATTCCTTGATTGTGGAAGAGCATAATAGCGAGATATCCCTTATCTCCCACGTCATTTCCTAAGTTACGTGTAAGTGTCTTTTGTTCGCCGGTCACGTCTAAAGATTGTATTTCCCCAATATAGAGCAAGTCCTCATTAAAATGGCTTATCTCTTAATGATGTTTGAATTTTTGTTTAATAAACCAGTGGTAAGTGAGTATATGACGTTGAGAGACCCGAACAACAACACGAACTATCTCTGGCTGGTTGCACAATGATACCTCTTAATTAAGTGCACAGTTGTGTGTTATGTGTACCCATCAAACGCCACAAAAAAAAGCTGCAAAGTCCTTGTCACATGCACTGAGAAAAAACGTCGGTTAAAGTTTCAGAATTTGAACGGTTAGTGCAAAAAAACGGTCAGATTTCGTGTAGTAACCGTATATACGTTAACAGAACGAGACGGCTAACGTCTAAAATGCAGCCCCCGGCATTGGTTTGACCGTTAAATACGGTTGGGTTGACCGTTAAACACGGTTGGATGAGTCGGTAAATGCATTAACCGTGTTTTTGGAGACGGTCATTGATGAAATCTTTCCCGACAAAATGGTTTAGCGTATAGGTTAGGAATTTTTACTCGTTTTATAGTCGGTTGTTCAGCAACCTAACCGTCAGGTTCTTCCTGGCTCTCTTTTCAACAGGTCTTCCAACGCTACCCGCTCATACCGTTCTTTCAGTTAAACGGAGCGACATATTTGGTTCACCATTTTTGTTGTGGTATGTAAAAACTTTGAATTTTCTTTTTCTTCTTTTTTTTTGGAGTAGGTATCTACTTTCAACAATTGGACTTCGAATTTAGACTCTTTCGATGTGGTTCATTTTTACTCGTATTCGTACTGATTTTTTAAATACTGATCATAAGATCCATTATACATGCGTTTTTTTGTAAAGCAGTACGAATAGTTATATCGTCTTATTTTAATTTCTTAGTCTTAATTAAGTAGTCTTAATCAAAATGAATGAATTTTGAAATTTATTGCGTCATTGTACAGTCACCATCGTCTTTATTTTTGAAAGACTAATATTTAAAACATATAATATTTTGTGTACTCTATAATGTAAATATCACGTACACTCATTACGAAATGCCATGAACAGCTCGCGTTATGAAATTTAAGTTTAAATTTGAGTAATTACATGTCAAATTTTACTTGTATTTGTACTAATTTTTTAAATACTGATCATAAGATCCATTATACATGCGTTTTTGGTTTATTATTCTCTGAATAATACACCTATGTAATCGCTCAGCAGAAAATTTTTATAACCCCCCCTCAAACGTTTTTCTTTTCCGTTTCAAGGTGCGTAGATTCAAAAAATGCAATGTCCGTCCGCCGTACGCCGTCCGCCGTCCGCCGTATCACGTGTACAGGCTTCATTTTCGGTCTAAAAAAGTCGTTCTTTCGCACACATGCTCCATTTGGGCCCTAGTTGTGTCCCGAAACTTTTCAGCCCGATCGGAATATTCCCAGGGGTGTTGTGAGTGAAAATGTGTGTAAAAATAGGTACTTTTTGCGTTTTAGCAACATGTTGGTAACATGAGCTTTTGAGGTATCGTTTTCCATGTTTTTGGGGACGAGAAGATCGAATATGAGGTCGATTTTGGCCAAGGAGTGGAAAATTGAGGATGTACCAGATGTTCAGCTCCCAAAATTGATTTTGTATGAGTCAAAAACCTTGAAATCGTCTGAAATCACCATCAGTTTGTATAATAACACTAGAAAAAGTGTCAACACGTGGATCAAGACGATTAAATGGCACTACCAATGATCAAAGTTAATTTGAAAAAAAAAAAAAGATCGTACCTACCTAATTTGTGTTTTGGGGGCCAAAATTGTTGGAAACCATCAGAAATAGCTATTTCAATTATTTCACATGAAACAAACAATAAATGTAGGTACAGCCAACATTTCTGTAGAATAATAAACCCCATGTGACAAGGACTTTGCAGCGTTTTTTGTACAGCAGTGGGAATTGTTATATCGTTTTATTTTAATTTCTTAGTTTTAATTAAGTAGTCTTAATCAAAATGTCATTTACAATATTTATTTTCATAATATTCAAATATCCTCACTGTGTACCATGTACACTCACCTCTTATGTACATTTCATTGAATAAACTGCTATTGTTCTTATAACTTGTGTTACTCGCTTAACAAAACCTCAATCACAGGTCAGTTTAATCAGCTAGGACAGAATTTAGCAGCAGAAGCAATTTAAAAGCACGGATACTGCTACATCCTGCCCTAGCAGTATTGATTGACCCTATCGAGGTCAGTTGAAGTGTGGTGTCACAGTATGCAGGGGTATGCAGTATGTAGCAGTAACCGCCTCAGTTACTGCTAAAGCATGCTTTAGCAGTAGCGGAGGCGGTTATTGCAGATGTTGGAGGCAACAACCGCTTCCAACATCTGCAATAACCGCCTCCGTTATTGCTAATGTATGTTTTAGCAGCATCGGAGGCGGTTACTGTAACCGCTTACTGCAACCGCCTCCAATACTGTTGGAGCACATTTTAACCGACTTCATATGAGCTTCGTTCGCGGTGTGTTTTTCTGACGGTCAGGGAACCGTCTGAAGCCACTTTTCTTATCGTGCCAACACGCATGCGCCACCAATACCAACTTTCAAACTCACAATGGACTGGGTACACCGCGAACGCTTGGGAAGGAAATCTGGCTGCAACCGCTGTGCAACCTGCAAATTTCTAACCTTCCTGATTGTGTCGTGTGTCGTGCACAGAAAACCCTACTATACTACGTGTCGTGTCGTCGTCGATTTTTTCTGCTTTCTGACGTTTGTTATACAAATCATATCTAGAGTATTAAGGTTTATTGAAAGGCTGTGACTCGTGCATGTGTGAGAAGTTCATGTGTCATCATTGATCTCTGCTAATTTATTTCTTCTTTTTATAACAATAATACTATCGTTCGTCACCGTTGATTTCGGCTAATTTATTACTTTTTTAATTCTCCAACTTACTCAAGTCTTATATTACGATTATTCCTATGCTTCTGATGAATGGGTAGACTATCTTATATGTATGTTCCTAGTTGTAATATAGTTCCTACGTTTTGCTTCGAGTATTCATCTCTTACCAATGTTATGCATTCCTTTATCTCAACTTGTACTTAGTCGAAGTATTTTTAATAAAAATAAATCGAAATCTCTGTAGTTTTCTTCCTAACTAATGACCTAATGGGATGTTTATCAAATTCGGTGATACCAGTGTACTTTTGTGGAGTAATTGGTGACTGAAGAAATACCTAATCGAAAGTTTGAAGTTCGTTGTTAGGTACCTAACTAATTTTGCTTATAACTGACTACACATTCTTCATGTGCTCATTTTTTGTTAATATAGCTATGTATTCGGTTTCCTCAAGGGTCAATAATATGATGAAACGGCTGAAATCACCGGAAACGTCTACAAAAAAAAGGCAGCATAAACTGTGAATTCAGCCTTAAATATACAATTTCAACAATCGAAGATAATTTGTCAAAATTAGGAGTCTAATTCGAGTGGGCCAAAATTGGCAAAACCAACAATTGCTAGGCCAGTTCTTGGAACACCCACCGTAATCGTAAAATTAGGTAGGTAAGTGGCACTAAGTTTTTCATTTGGGATATTCAACCGACCCCTCATGGCGAGCGAGAAGTACGAAAACGCAAGTGAGAGAAGTGGAAGTGGATAGGGTTATTAGAACGAATAACAACAACGAACGACGGTGCGATGAGAAATGATTTGATTGGCTTAAGCGGGCGAGCGGTAGTGGGGGGCGAGCAGTCAGAAAGGAGTACATCGGAAAATCCGCGGACTGATCTGACGGTCTTGGAACTGTCTTCGAACCGCCAGAAAAACACCGCGAACAGCATCCTATGGATGCTATACAGTCCGAGACGTGTCCGCAAGACCACCGCGAACGCCAAATAATGGATCTGACGGTTTGAAGACAGTCAGATGGCCACCGCGAACAAACCTATGGTCGATGAATACTGCTAGGCGGTCACTGCAAACGCCTCCAAACGGTTACTTTTACAGTATCAAGGTAGGTTTGACAGTATGGTAGGCGGTCAATGCAACCGACTCTAGACGGTTACTTCAACCGTATCAAGCTAGGTTTGACAGTATGGTAGGCGGTCAATGCAACCGCCTCCAAACAGTTACTTCAACCGTATCAAGCTATGGTAGGCGGTCAATGCAACCGACTCCTGACGGTTACTTCAACCTTATCAAGCTAGGTTTGACAGTATGGTAGGCGGTCAATGCAACCGCCTCCAAACAGTTACTTCAACCGTATCAAGCTATGGTAGGCGGTCAATGCAACCGACTCCTGACGGTTACTTCAACCTTATCAAGCTAGGTTTGACAGTATGGTAGGCGGTCAATGCAACCGCCTCCAAACAGTTACTTCAACCGTATCAAGCTATGGTAGGCGGTCAATGCAACCGACTCTAGACGGTTACTTCAACCGTTTAACAGTATCGGAGGCGGTCACTCCAACCGCCTCCAAACGGTTACTGCAACCGCCCCACACACTGTCAAACCATGCTTTAGCAGTATCAGAGGCGGTTGCAGTAGCCGTCTCCGATACTGTTGGATCATGTGCTTTAAACGACTAAAAGGCGGTTGCTAATTTTTAACCGTCTCAATGCAACAACCGTCTTCAGCAGTAACCGTAGCGTCATTAGGGGCGGTTATGCATTAACCGTCTTTTGTGGGGCGGCAAATGCAGTAACCGTCTTTTTCGAGACGGTCAACGTTAACCGTATACACACGGTTGCTAATGTTTAGCCGTGTGATACGGTAGGATTTGACCGTCTTTTTGGCTAAAATTTCTCTCAGTGTGGGTTTATTATTCTACTGGACACACCTACAGAAATGTTGGCTGTTCATTTACTGTTTCTGTCATGTGCAGTAACTGAAACAGTTATTTTTAGATGGTTTCCACCAACTTTGGCCCCCAAAAACACGACCTCGGCTCCTTTTTTGGTTTATTATTTTCAATAATGAACCATTGGAATCGAGCATGAAAAAAAAAAAATGCTTACCCCCCCTCAAAATTTGATGGTTTACGTTTCAAGGTATGTAGAATCCAAAACTGCAATAAAAATATTTCTGTCTGTCCGCCGTACGCCGTACGGGCCACTTTTCTTAGTTACCATGAAAAAAAATTGATGAAATTCGGGTTATAGGTTCCGTTCGGCGTCTAGTTGGTCCTCGAAGCTCGACGTTACTGTGAGTCATCTCTAAGGGGTTCAAAATAGGGGTTGAAATTTTCAAAACGCCTATACCATTTTTTTACGTAAATATTTTTACGGTTTTAAATAGTTCTTGAACTTGCGAGTTTTTTAAGACCATCCGGAGCATCGTACGTCCAGCCGTTCGTTCACAGTAAGGGCCCGAAGTTTGCACCGACAGGCATTTTCGAATCCAGTTTGAATGAAATTGTATACAATTCAAACCAAATCTCGTAACCAGAGACGCGCCCACAATAGGAATTTGTGAATACGGCCAATCATTGGTAGGGATCACCTGATTATATTGGCGGAGTATGAAGTCGAGTTGGTTGTTCTGTGATATTATTTAATTTGAAAAATGATGGCTCTTTTGGAGTTTGTTGGTAGGTAGTGAAACTTGAACAAACGTTGAAGTATTATTGATGGGTAAATTATTACTACGGTAAATCATTACTCAACGGTAAATTATTACACAACGGTTCATTATACCATCTACGTAGAAGGGGCTGGAGTTTGTTGGTAGGTACTTTTGCAACTTTTGTCACTCCTCATCAACAATTTCTTTTCAGAACTTCATTATGTGTGTTTCTTTTTGTTAGGTACTGTTTGTCATCGGCAGAATTATTTTAGCAACATTTAACTCGTGATTTAGGTAGGTACCTAGTAACGAGTACGGGGTTAGGTACTAACCTACGGAGGGTCTGCGATCTACATAATATGTATATAATAGAATAGTACATATCATATTATATAGACGGGTTATCTATACATAGAGCTGTGATCTGTAACAGAAGGGTATTCTATACAAAAAAATAATAAACCGTTGTGCAGGGATTTGCAGCGTTTTTCAGATTATCTTTGAACATTTATAGTGCCATTTAATTTTATTGATTCACCTACTAATACTACTTCTAGCTTTATTATATAAATTTATGGCGATTTCAGACAATTTCCTAGGTTTTTGACTCATAAAAAATGAATTTCGGGAGCATTGTAACAACCTCAATTCATCACTCTTTGGTCAAATCAACTTCGTATTCGGTCTTCTCGCCCTAAAAAACATGCGAAACGATACTTCACAAGCTCATGTTCACCAGAACCTCAAGAAAACCTCAAAAACCCCTATTTTGGTTTATTATTCTGTGAATAATACACCTATGTATTCGCTCAGCAAAAAAATTTTATAACAGCCCCTCAAACTTTTTTCTTTTCCGTTTCAAGGAGCGTAGATTCCAAAAACGCTGCAAAGTCCTTGTCACATGGGTTTATTATTCTACTCGACACACCTACAGAAATGCTGGCTGTTCATTTATTGTTTCTTTCGTGCGTAATAATCGAAATAGCTATTTCTGATGGTTTCCATTAATTTTGGCCCCTAAAACACAAATTAGGTGGGCTCCTTTTTAGCGAATTTTCGAAGAAAAGGAAGCTATTGTTCTCGGTCCAAAATTTTTAAAACTCGAATTTCCGAAAGATTTTTATACCAAAATCCGTTTCAGACCATCCTGAATTCCCTGCCGAAAGACACCAAAAATTATATGTATATATATATATATTTATATATTTATATATATATTTATATATTTATATATGTATGTGTCATTCCAGACGAACCTCCGCACACGGGTCGACGCTCGAAGTGGAAGACGCGATTCTAGCCGCTCGCGTCTCTCCCCTCCAGTTCATTTCTTAGGCAACGGCATGGTGCTCCGCACACGGGTCGATTAGTGGTCGTCTAGAATCTTCTCGTTTTGAATCGGCTCGTTTTGAAACGCGTGCGACTGGGAAGGAAGTTCGAGCGTCACACGTTTCGAGTGGATCGCGCGATTCATGGAGGTAAATTTCCGTACTTCTTGTCATGCTTATCTTGTTCTTACCATAATTTGAATGCATTCTTTCAGGTTTGAAGGCATTGAATGTTTTCAGTTTATTTGACACTTGTTGAACGCACTTCTATTTCCAGGCTTTCAATATCAAATTTGTTGGGGAGGTGGAAAGGCTGGAGCAAGAGTTTCAACAAGATGAACGTATGATTCTGTCTCTCTCTTGCATTTCTCGTGCACCAACATATAAGCGAGTGAGACGATTTCTTTCAATGTACGGATGCACCCAGCACAATCTTCGTTTTTGCCTTCTTCTCATCCGGCTGTACCACAAATATAAAACGACATTCTCCTCATCACTCGAAGAACTGCTCATTTTTTGGGTTCCTTCCTGTTCGAAAGACGCGTACCGACTGGATGAAATCGACCCCGTGTGCGGTAAGCAGACGCGCGAGCCGCACGGATCGCCCAGGACGAGCGACGAGCGCTTCGCGTCTCCCACTTCGAGCGTCGACCCGTGTGCGGAGGGCCTTAAGACTTCCTGTTCGAAAGAATTGAGATAAAAAGTTCAAATTTGCACGAAAAATCTGTCTTGGCAATCGACAGGCTAAGTTCGAAGATGGGCAGAATCGGGTCACCCTAAGGGGGAGTTTTGGGGAGTTTTAGGGGGGGGAAATTACCCATAAATTCCCAAAATGAAAAAGTCTGACAACTGACACCTCATTTTAAAGTTTTTTGTACGCTGAACACGATGGTGAAATCAGAATTGCGATATCTCATTCCATTCTCAAACTGGAGCACTTTGAAGATGAAGGAACGTGGTTATTTCTTGAGATGTTCTTCCTGGTTCGTCTGCTCTAATCTGATAACGGAATGGGATATCGCAATTCTGACTTCACCATCGTGTTCAGCGTTGGAAAATCTACAAACCGAGGTGTTACTCGGCAAAAAATGGAACAAAAAATTTGTTACGTACCCAATACCTACTCTTCTGGTATTCAAAACATTTTTGATTTCCCCCTCCCCCTCCTTCAACCCCAAATTTTACTTTGCGTAAAACTACTCCTGTTTTAATTTTGTATGGTATCAAGTTGGGAAAACATTGGCCGAAAATTAATTTTCAGAAAATGTTAGGCGGCGGAGGAAGATGCCGAAAACTTCGAAAATTCGCTCTTATAGCCATGCTGCATGACTGTGGTTTTTTTAAAAACTATCTTTGATCATTGGTAGCGCCATTTAATCGTCTTGATCCACGTGTTGACACTTTTCTAGTGTTATTATACAAATTGATGGTGATTTCAGACGGTTTCGCAGGTTTTCGACTCATAAAAAATCAAATTTGGGAGCTGAACATCTGGTACAACCTCAATTTTCCACTCCACACATTTTCACTCATATTACCCCGGGGTATATTCCGATCGGGCTGAAAAGTTTCGGGACACAACTAGGGCCCAAATGGAGCATGTGTGCGAAAGAACGAATTTTTTAGACCGAAAATGAAGCCTGTACACGTGATACGGCGGACGGCGGACGGACATTGCATTTTTGGAATCTACGCACCTTGAAACGGAAAAGAAAAAAGTTTGAGGGGGTGTTATAAAAATTGTTTGCTGAGCGAATACATAGGTGTATTATTCACAGAATAATAAACAAAAATGCAATGTCCGTCCGCCGACCGCCGTACGCCGTACCACGTCTCCAGGCTTCATTTTCTGTCTAAAAAATTCGTTCTTTGGCACACATGCTCCATTTGGGCCCAAGTTGTGTCCCGAAACTTTTCAGCCCGATCGGAATATACCCAGTGGTGTTATGAGTGAAAATGTGTGTAAAAATAGGTACTTTTTGCGTTTTAGCAACATGTTAGTAATATGAGCTTCTGAGATATCATTTTCCATGTTTTTGGGGACGAGAAGACCGAATATGCAGTCGATTTTGACCTAAGAGTGGAAAATTGAGTTCTACCAAATGTTCAGCTCCCAAAATTGATTGTTTATGAGTGAAAAACCTGGGAAATCGTCTGAAATCACCATCAGTTTGTATAATAACATTAGAAAAAGTGTAAACAGGTGAATCAAGACCATTAAATGGCACTACCAATGATCAAAGATAGATATCTTAGAAAAAAAGGGTCGTATCTAATTTGTGTTTTAGGGGCCAAAATTAATGGAAACCATCAGAAATAGCTATTTCGATTATTACGCATGCAAGAAACAATAGATGAACAGCCAGCATTTCTGTAGGTATGTCCAGTAGAATAATAAACCCATGTGACAAGGACTTTGCAGCGTTTTTACACCCATTTTTCTCCCATGACACCCCTGGGTGTATTCCGATCGGGATGCCGAGCTATGGAGCACAACTAGGACCCAAATGTGTTGTGCGGAAGAATGACGATTTTAGACCAAATTCTAACGTAAATTCAACGTTTAAACGTCGTTGGTACCTCAATTTTCCACTATTCGGTCAAAATCTACTTCATATTCGGTCTTCTCGTCCTAAAAAAAAAAAACATGGAAAACGGTACCTCAAAAGCTCATGTTACTAGAACAGAAAAAATACCGATTGGACCCTTGTATATATTCCGATCGGGCTGCAAAGTTCCGGTACACCACTAGGGCCCAAATGGAGCCTGTGTGCGAAAGAACGAATTTTTGGAGTAGATATGGATGATATGGCGTGCGGACGTTGCATTTTTGGAATCTACGCACCTTGAAACGGAGAAGAAAAAATTTTGAAGGGGTATAAAAAATGCGTTGCTGAGCGAATACATAGGTGTATTATTCACAGAATAATAAACCAAAATGCGATGTCCGTCCGCCGTATCACGCATATCTACTCTATTTTCTGCCTACAAAAATTCGCTATTTCGCACACAGGCTCCATTTGGGCCCTAGTTGTGTCCCGAAACTTTACAGCCCAATCGGAATACACGCAGGGGAGATATGGGTGAAAAATGAGTGAAAAGTAGGGTTTTTTGGTGTTTTAGTAACAGGAGCTTGTGAGGTATCGTTTTCCATGTTTTTTAGGGCGAGAAGACCTCATATGAAGTTGATTTTGACCAATGAGTGAAGAACTGAGTTTGTAACGAAGGTTCAGCTCCCAAAATTCACTTTTTGTGAGTCAAAAACCTGGGAAACTGTCTGAAATCACACCATAAATTTGTATAATAACACTGGAAGTAGTATCAACAGGTGAATCAAGACAATCGAATGGCACTACCAATGATCAAAGATAATTTGTAAAAAAAAAGAGCCTAATCCGTGCTTGTGGAGGGGGGGGAGGAATTGGTGGAACCCACCAAACAACAGCCATTTCAATTATTACGCATGAAAGGAACAATAAATAAACAGCCAGCATTTCTGTAGGTATGTGCAGTAGAATAATAAACCCATGTGACATGGACTTTGCAGCGTTTTTGCGTGGTAGTTCAGTGGAGACGTTTTTGCGCGATCAACCTGTTTTGGTTTATTATTCTGTGAATAATACACCTATGTATTCGCTCAGCAAAAAATTTTTATAACACCCCCTCAAAATCTTTTCTTTTCCGTTTCAAGGTGCGTAGATTCCAAAAATGCAATGTCCGTCCCCCGTACGCCGTATCACGTGTACAGGCTTCATTTTCGGTCTAAAAAAGTCGTTCTTTCGCACACAGGCTCCATTTGGGCCCTAGTTGTGTCCCGAAACCTTTCAGCCCGATCGGAATATACCCAGGGATGTTATGAGTGAAAATGTGTGTAAAAATAGGTACTTTTTGCGTTTTAACAACATGTTAGTAACATGAGCTTTTGAGGTATCTTTTTCCATGTTTTTGAGGACGAGAAGACCGAATATGAAGTCGATTTTGACCAAAGACGCGGAAATTGAGGTTTTACCAAAGGTTCAGCTCCCAAAATTGGTTTTTTATGAGTCAAAAACCTGGAAAACTGTCTGAAATCACCATCAATGTGTATACTAACATTAGAAAAAGTGTAAACAGGTGAATCAAGACCATTAAATGCCACTACCAATGCCAAAAAAAAAAAAAAAAAAAAAAAAAAAAGCGTACCTATTTCATGTTTTGGGGGCCAAAATTGGTGGAAATCATCAGAAATAGCTATTTCAATCATTCCACATGAAAGAAACAATACGAAACTCTCTAGAACGAAAATCTCTAGAACTCCAATAGAATAATAAACCCATGTGACAAGGTGCGTAGATTCCAAAAATGCTGTCCGTCCGCCGTATCACGTGTACAGGCTTCATTTTCGGTCTAAAAAATTCGTTCTTTTGCACACATGCTCCATTTGGGCCCTAGTTGTGTCCCGAAACTTTTCAGCCCGATTGGAATATAACCAGGGGTGTTATGAGTGAAAATGTGTATAAAAATAGGTACTTTTTGCGTTTTAGCAACATGTTAGTAAAATGAGCTTTTGAGATATCGTTTTCCATGTTTTTGGGGACGAGAAGACCGAATATGAAGTCGATTTTGACGAAGGAGTGGAAAATTGAGGCTGTACCAGACGTTCAGCTCCCAAAATGATTTTTTATGAGTCAGAAACCTGCGAAATCGTCTGAAATCACCATCAATTTGTAGAATAACACTAGGAACCAGAACTGCATACTACTTTTCAAACCCCCTTTTCCCTATCATACTTTGCTACCCAGAAGGAGGTATGTCATGTGGGAAGGAGTGTTACGGTGGGCACTTCTAGAGTCGTTTGTTTCCGGTGAAGATGGGGTCGTTTGGCAGAGGCCTTATCGATATCCCTTCTCAATTGGTGATAATCTCGCTGGTCTAGGAGGGGGACTATCGAGGGTCCACTGTCACATTCTGTCACAATGCTGAAAAAACGTAGTTTTTTCGACTAAACCTTGTGTGCCCTGCCCAGGGCTTAATTCTCAACTGATTCACGTGGTTCTTTTAGCGAATTTTCAAAGAAAATGAAGCTATTGCAATGGCTTCGAAATTTAAACAATATAAATTTTTGGAAATTTTCTTCATAGAAATCCGTTTCAGACCATTCTAAAACGATTCCTGAAATTTAACACTTTTTTATATGTATATATATATATATATATATGTCACTCCAGACGATAACTCTCGATAGAATTGAGATAAACAGCTCAAATTTGCACAAAAAATCTATCTTGGCAATCGAAAGGCTAAGTTCGAAGATGGGCGAAATTGGCCTACTCTAAGGAGGGTTTTGGCGCATTTAAAGTGCGCAAAAATTACCCAAAAATCCCCAAAATGTTATTTTCCAACAAGTGACCCCTCATTTTAAAGGTTTTTGCACGCTGAACACGATGGTGGAATCGGATTTTAGATATCTTGATCCGTTCTCAAATTAGAGCATTTAAAGTGCGCAAAAATTACCCAAAAATCCCCAAAATGTTATTTTCTAACAAGTGACCCCTCATTTTAAAGGTTTTTGTACGCTGAACACGATGGTGAAATCAGAATTGCGATATCTCATTCCGTTCTCAAACTGGAGCACTTTGAAGATTAAGGAACGTGGTTATTTCTTCGAAAATTCGCTCTTATAGCCATGCTGCATGACTGTGGTTTTTTTAGTTTGATAGAAATATGTCTAGTTGGGCCCTACGTCGCCGGAATTTCGAAGTTTACTTCTAGAAGGGGGGGGGGGGGGGGGTTAATGCTGAAAAAACGTGGGGTTTTTGGCTAAATATTGCGTTTTCTGCCCAGGCCACAATTCTCAATCGATTTGCGTGGTTCTCTTTTTGTTCGATTCAGAAAACTGTCTAGTTACGGCGGCCTACGTCATCGGAATTTCTAAATTTACTTCTAAGAGTGACAGGGGGGAGGTAAATGCCGGGAAAACCCTGGGTTTTCGATAAAATCTTGTGCGCTGCTCAGGGCTTATTTTTCCACCGATTTACCGGCTTTTCTTTAAATAGTTGTGCACTACTCCACAGATTTCGAAATTTACTTATATAGAGCGGAGGGGAGATATCGCGGGATTTTCTCCAAATCTCATGTCCGCTGTCTGCATTCTCAACTTTTGAAGCTGCCATACAACATAGGCATATAAGAAACAATAGGTAGGTAGCAATCTAATCTTAGATCTATCAATCAATTAGTTCACAATATTCTCGGGGATTGTTTATGAAGAATATCACCTGTTCTAACACAGGTGGTAGTCAAACATGTACGTAAGCTGTTCATAACGCATCACTAGGCATGAAATTAGGAATTAAATTGCACAATGAATTCACCATCATCATCAATGATCAATATGCTCATATATACCTACTTCCAGACGATCTGCAATGAGTGAGAATGATCTATACACCACCATAAGGGACGTCCACTGTAATGCATGCATTACTCTACCGTATTTTTGAAATCTACGTTAAATTCGACGTCAGTTATGACTAATACCGTTTGCTAAAAATATTGTGCCACATGGGACTCAAACTTACACAAAAAGAAAATTTAGTGAAAAATTTCCAAAAAACAGTTGAAATATCTCTAGCAGTTAAAAAATATCTCAAACCTCCCAAAAACTAGATCTCAGCTTTTCAGCGGTCTACTCACTTTCATTTTTACCCCGATATTTAAAGGAGAAAATGATTTAAATGAGATGAACGTGGGATTTTTTTGTGTGTGTGCAAAATCGAGGGTTTTCTCTTAATTTCCGGAAAACTTTGATTTGGTTCAAAAATCAAAAACTACCGAACATGTCTCTTGTTAGCGCCACAATATATATCTTAACACTTACGTTCACATCTGACTGAACCCCCTTGAAACTCACAAATATTATGTTTAGCAGCTACATGCATTTAGTTTGGTTTACCTACACAGAATCAACATTTCCTTTTGACTTCGCGTCAAAATTAAGTAGGTACTTATTATGCTTCAATACCTACCTAATATCTCTTAATGATGTTTATTAAATCCTTCGAGAAAACCTTGAAAATCACAATTCTAAAGACCAAACCCCTGTCCAAAACGAGCGCCCTTCCTACCTACCTACAAAGATTCGACACGGTCAGCTAGTGACCCCGAACAACCTTCACCAAAGATTGACCTACCTCGTCGACTCCTGCAGCACCAGATGTTGCGGCACCCAGAACTTGACCCTCAGCCGGAACCTTATGCTTCAATACCTACCTAGTATCTCTTAAGGGGAAATAGCCCGAAAAAAACTTGTAAGAATATTCAACAGATGGCAACACCGTCGAGGGCAAATTAATATTCCTCTCAGTTCGTTAATAATTGACCGATTTTCAATCTATAAATTGCATTGGATTCAGAACCAGCATAGAATTTCCAGAAATTGGTTCTGGTGTTCAAAATGTCAAAATTTGTACATTTGGATCACTGACGTTCGAATTTGGCTGATTTTTTCGGAAATCCCAATTACCCAAAATCTAGAGGGTTGTGTCCTGATTACGATGGTTTTTTCAATTTTAAAATTTGACCACTGAAACCCCATCAATTCTTGTCCAGAAGGTGATGGGCCCCCGCCCGGTTGGGGAGGAAGGCGGCTCTTGAATAGGGAAAGGCGGCTTCCCAGGCGGGCCCAAGGCCCCCCTGGCGCTCAAGTACCTGCCTAGTAATTCTCTTCCAAGATTCGTTTCTACCCAACTAAGTAACCATAATTGTTTCTACCAAAACAGTCAATTTTCCATTTACCATTTTCAATAATGAACCTTTGGAATCGAGCATGAAAAATGCCCCCCTCTCCCAACCAAATGTGATGGTTTCCGTTTCAAGGTATGTAGAATCCAAAAAGAAGTGTCCATGTAGAAGCGTCAAAAAAACAAATCATTCTTCATATCTCACAATGATTTGAAATTAAAGAGAACCCATCCCTATTATTTCAAGTCCAAGGGCAAACGCATAGGTATTGCGGAAGCAGCTAAATGTCATTTCGTAGTGTACACGGGCAGTGACTTTTGCACATCGAAGAAATTCAAATCGACGATGAGTTATGGAATCAAAAGTTGGAGAAAAAACTTATTTACTTTCACCATCACGCTCTGCTCCCTGAATTGGTAGATTCAAGATTGACTAGAAGCAGCCAAATTCGGGAGCCAGAGTCTCTTTTGATGAGTTCTTATTACTCAGTTGATATTGTTACCTTTGTTACTTATTTCCGAAGTACCAAAAACGTTATTAATTAATAAACTGAAAATTGGAACAACTTCGTTGCTACGTTCGTACCCCTTCCTTAGCAAATCTCACGTTTGCTCTATCGTACTTTTTCGATTTGTTAGAACATTATGTATGAAATCCCTACCAAATTATTCCAAGTGTCTTTAAAATTTTAGAATTTTAGGTCCGATCGTCCTGAAATAACTTCGATTTAAAAAAAAAATAAAAAATTCACGATTGCGCAGGCACTGCTGTAACGTCCTAATTATCAAGTACCTACCTGTTGTTTACAGCAACACGCGGGTTTTTAAAGCAGGTAGGTGATCTGAAACTTATCGATTTATAATAAGCAGGAATGTGGTTTATAATGTGGTTTATGAAGTGCAGTGTATGTAATGTATGAATGTGGTGTATAATGTGGTGTGTTTATGTGGTGTATAATGTCATGTACAGACGCGTGTAACTCGCTGAACAGATAAGGGTACAATAAGATTTGAAATGATAATTTCAAACGGCCAAATAACCAATTATTAATCAACAGGTCAAATAAATATCACGATGCTATTAATTTATAAGTGAACTTTGGTCAACTCAGGTTATATGATCCACGTGGGTATGGATTAGTTTACAGATCAACTGAGAAAGCATAATAATATATACCTTCCACAGACTTCGTCTTGATTCGAAATAACCGTCGTTGTCCATTTTTCGAAAGTGCGTAGGTAGGTACTTGGTTGCTTCAGAGAATATACGTATTTGGAGGTGAAAAGAGAGGTAGTACCCAGTACTCGTCCCTAATGTATTATACCCAACAAGCCATTACTTGGGAGGTCCAACTGGTAATTTAATTTATTTTTTACTTGTAGTGGGATATTATCAGTTTCAGGCGTCTGACCTCAAAGTCACTAAGGGCCGGTTTCACCAACGCGGATTATCCAGAGTTCAATCTCGGCTGAGGTTTAAGCCATCGATTCTGAGAAAAGACAGTTTCACGAACGCCTAATCTAGGAATAAGTCGCGGCAACGGCGCATTAAGTTAATACTTCGTTGCAGGTGGTTTAAACCTCTGATCTACGGTTGATCTCCGATTCTCCTCCAGGCCATCGCCATTTTGAAATCTATTTTATCAGTGTTTTTCATACTTATCAACTTGCATCAACAATTTAGTGCGATGAATTGTTTCACTGAAGTGTTTGAGTCATCCTAGTATGAATATTTCAATGAACTTCTGGAAGTGGCCTTGCCCAGACGGCGGATAATTCGCGAAAGGGTCGAGCATTTCCACAAGTGGGATGACGGCGATTTTTTCGCGAGGTTCCGCCTTCCCAAGGAAGGGATGAGCTTCGTGCTCGATGCAATATAAGTCCTAGTTTTCGAAACAGAATGGAGAGTCCAACCAAAAATGTGTAATAAATATAATTTTACAACAAACCAGGTAGGCAACAACGTCGGATCCATCATTATTTATTTATTCGATTAGGTAAACAAACCTTCATAGTACGTGGTAAGTACTTGCAGACTGCACTAATAAGTACATGTATAACTTCTTCTGCATACAGCGAACTATTGTAAAAAAGTAGATACCTTTTATAAAAGAGCCTAGATGGGCTATCTATAATTTATTACAAGAGCTGTCTCGAGTGGAAGTTCTCAGAATGACAGAGGCATTCAGAGAGAAAAAAATCGCGAAACTATCGCACTGGTTACTATTATACATTTTAATGTCTCCACAACAGTGGATGGCGGACAAAACTTGAGTATCCATAGAAGAAATATCACAGATCCACCATTCATGGATGAGCATCTCTCCTCCATGTCTTCTGTAATACGGGATTTGTGTTTCTGGGGATAGCAATGCTGATGCAAACTGAACAATCTCGGCTTAAACCCAAGTTCGGCTAAACCGCGGATCAAAAACGTTGGTGAAACTGTCGAAGCTCTGAACCACAGATCAAATTTGAATTCAGGATTTATTGATACCAGGTTTAAGCTGCGTTGCTGAAACCGGCCCTAATTTTAGTTTAGGAAATCGTATATTCAATCGATCGTCCAATTTGGGCTTATAATTGGATTCAAATGGGATGAGTTGGATTAGGAGGTGGGGAGAGGTGCTTAGTTTAATTCTGGTGTACCTACCAAGGCAAGATCCTATACACTAATCAAATGAAAATAAATTAGATTTATTAAAATAGGTAATAATAATGTTAAAAAGTAAAAGTACATATAATAAAATAACTCAAGATCCTTGTTTCATTTATTTTATTATTTTTTATTATTTATGTTATAAATTTTGTTGACCAGTTGTACTGAATATGAATTTCACGACTCATCCATGACTGACACATAAAAAATATATTTTCGTGGTAGTTTGGCACTTGTTCATGGATGGGCCCAAACAGTTTCATAGCAAACCTCGAACAGGGAGGAAGAAATCTAAAACTCTTGAATGGTGGGGCAAAAACTGTTCTCGGAAATGACAGGTATCCAAAGCTGCTTGGGCGGCAAAGCCCCTCCGAAGGGGTCTGGGAAGCCGCCTACCCCCATTCAAGAGCCACCTTCCTCCCCAACCCCCCCCGCCCATCACCTTCTGGACAAGAATTGATGGGGTTTTAGTGGTCCAATTTTAAATTTGAAAAACCCATCGTAATCAAGACACAACCCTCTAGAATTTGGGTAATTGGGATTTCCGAAAAAATTAGCCAAATTCGAACGCCAGTGATCCAAATGTACAAATTTTGAAATTTTGAACACCAGAACCAATTTTCGGAAATTCTATGCTGATTCTGAATCTAATGCAATTTACAGATTGAAAATCGGTCAATTATTAACGAACTGAGAGCGAATATTAATTTAGCTCATTTTGGTGCTGCCACGTGGTGGCGGCTTTTGGAACTAGTCGTCGGGCTATTTCCCCTTAATGATGTTTATTAAATCCTTCAAGAAAACCTTGAAAATCACCTTTCTAAAGACCAAACCCCTGTCCAAAACGAGCGCCCTTCCTACCTACCTACAAAGATTCGTTACGGTCAGCAAGTGACCCCGAACACCCTTCACCAAAGATTGACCTACCTCGTCGACTCCTGCAGGACCAGATGCGGCGGCACCCAGAACTTGACCCTCAGCCGGAACCGAATCGGGTGCATGTGCTGGACCTGGCGCTCCACGGAGTTCCTCAAGTTCAACCAGAGCTCGGAGCCAGCCGTCTTCCCGTTCTGGTACTTGAGACCAAAATAGTCCATTTCGGTCCGTATCCCCAGAATGTCGCAAACCTGTCAAAACAAAAGCGGAAACTAACATGACAGAAGGCGCATCTCTTATCTATGATCCTAGAATGTTTTCTGAATGTTGATTCTTTATTGTAACTATGCATTAACGAAATGAATGATTTTGTCCCGTTTTTAAAATAATTACAACAATAATATGAGCATTCCAAACACCAATAACTACAGTAGACTACGCTCACAAGAGGTGCATTCGCAATGGCTTTTTCTTATGGTTTCCCGACTCCTAGCAAACCACACATATATTTACAGTGACCACCTGACGGTTATCAGAAAGGCGTTGGCCGTTCTGATTCTGGGACTCTAGTATCGACTGTATAGTATCTATGACTGGCTTTTCGCAGTAATTTCCCGACTATCCAGAGCCAGTTTTCTGATTGTCATTCAAGCATGTTACAGAAAATCGGGCGAACGAGAACTAGCCATGCACTGCCTTCTCGATTCCCAAACATTAGCTTTGTTCACACTGGCTTTTTCTGATGGTAAGCTGACTCCTAGAAAACTGTAAGAAACCATCCATGATCCACTGTCTTGATATGTGTATGAGTGTGGTGTGAGTTTGGTAATGGTTGGGAATCGAGAAGGCAGTGAGCGCATGGTCAGTTTCTCGTCCACCCTATCTTCTGTGTACTGGAATGACGATCAGAAAACTGGCGTTGGGTGGCCATGAAAATAGTGTGAACAGCCGGTCATGGATGCTATCATTCCAAAATGAGTCCGAGAATCATTACGAAAGGCCAAACGCCTTTCTGACCGGTAACCGTCAGATGGTCACTAATAACAAACCTATTATCAAATCCTTGTCAAACGCTTATCAAAATGGCACTGGATCATGGATGGTTTCTTAAGTGCGGACGAACCTAACATAACAAACATACGAGAGAATAGCTAGCGAATGTGGGTTATCCATGGTTCTGGAGTCATAGCTGATTTATTACTGAATTTTCTCTGTTGCTTGTTCATGAGAAAAATCGAGTTAGTTCGCCAGAATAGGTAGTATAATTATATAGGTTGTATCTGATTGGTTTCCAAGCGTAGGTACATGGGAATGGTAATGATGTCACAGCCGCCACTTCTAGTAGAATCCATGCCACGACTGTAACCAAATCCCGTGAGAAAACACATTATCCGACTCATTTCTGCATACACGGCTACAGAACGAACAGGGAAAATCTGCTGGGCATCAAAACTTGCTTAGAGTGCAGTGGGGCCTGTCACCTGAGGCATCAATACTAGGTTCGTTCGGACAGTCCTGGACCGTTCTAGCCAAGCCACGCCCCTTTCTGTGCGTTCAGACAGCGCCACAAGTGGTCCTGGAACAAACCAACTACTACCCGAGAAGTGGTATCTCATGATCTAGCACGAAGGAGAAGTAGCTGCTATGACGTCATTACAGCCTTCCTCCTAATCTAGGAAACCTACCAAATATATGCTATTCGGCAAACTAATTCGCTTTTTCTCAACAAATAACAACAACCAGAAATGGAAAAACTCAGCACTGCCCGAACCATGGGTAACAACCATTTGCTATGCCTTTTCTCCTGTACAATCGCGATGTTAACTGCGCAAAGCAAGCTCCTAGATCATAGGTTCCCAACCTGGGGTACGCGTACCCCTTGGGGGTACGCAATGACCTGGTTGGGGTACGCCGAAAATATTTGGTAATGGCGGACTTCATGTTTTTGCGCCTGGTCTCACTCACGCTGCGATGGCCTGACTCACGCTCGCTCGTCAAGGTCAGTTCCGGTCTTTGGCCCGTCCCATCACTATCCCGCTTGGAGCTCTGTCAGTATTTTCCTTCACTCCGAAGCTACCCGCAGCAGTGTTGCCAACCCGTACGGATATATATCCGTTTTGCACGGAAATGTAGAGGTTTTTGTACGGAAGACCTGTTTGTACGGAAATTTTTAACAAAACAGGCCCAAAGGTCACACTAAAACAGTTTTGTCTTGTTTTAAGAATAATTTTGATTTTTTTTTTGATAAACTTATTTGCTAATTCTAGTACCTATGTTTTCGTGATAAGAAACATTGTATTTAATTTGTTATTATTTTTTTACAGTTATTGGTATTTAGAATTTACTAAGTTTACTAGTAACACATATAGGCCTAATTTTGGAGCAATAACTTTATTGTCAAATAAAAAATAAAACTCTTGCGTAAATATTTACTTTCCATGATTAATGTTCTTGCAACTCTTTTTCTTGGGGGTACAATTTGAAATAAATTTATCTCAAGGGGTACGGCAGTGAAAAAAGGTTGGGAACCGCTGTCCTAGATGTTGCATCTCTCCTCCATGGCCTCCAAATACCTTCTTCGTGAACCACAATGTCAAATATTTCTCGAATATCTCAAACGAACTCAGAATCCTGAGGTCACTCAACCTTTCTGGAATTTTTTTAGTATATCTTATCAGAAATTACACAACACATTACACTGAAAGGTGCTCTATCAACGATATTTATTTTAAACCGCTATCTCAAAACCGACTGAAGAGTCAAATACCGCTGTTTTTTCGACACCCCCCACCCCCAATGTAATACAAATTCAATAGAAAGACATGATCGAAACCTTCATTGACCTCTTACCACAATTAGTTTTTATAGTGCTTATATCGGCCAAACGAGTGCATTCAGTTAGAAATGAGGGAAAGGTCACCGATAAGAAACGTTTCATTCAGTATTCCTTAAACTAAAGACCTCCCTGTAATCGAGGCTAGGGATTTTTCCATAGTTATGAGGGCCAAAGAGACTGGGTATTCAGCAGGGGGTCCAGATAGCCAAAGGCAGGGGCAGTTTCGGTGAAGAGATTGCCAACCTTCGACAACGGAGACAAGAAGAAGATCGAAAACCTCGAAAAATTATTTGAAGTTATTGAAAAAAATTTGAGCACTTTCTGCCCCCACTTCAAAGCTCTATTGCTTGATAACATCTTTACCGGTGTTTAGGTAGGGTTGGCTTCAAAAAATCATGACACCGAAATTTCGAAGCCGTTGCAATTGCAACAGCATCGTTTCTTCGAAAATACTTGTCCAAATCAAAAAATAGGAGAACATTAATTTCAGGTTTAAACAAGTGATTTGGTATCAAATCCCATCTATATTCAATGTAAAGGCTTCAAAGTAGTCATAATGTGCTTTTCAAAGGCTAAAGACAGTGAAAACCAACCAGTTGGGGTCCTGTTTCAGCTCAATACTACTCAAAAAGGTCTGTGATTTTCTGAAAATAACCCAAATAATTTTTCAGATTGAAAATCGGTTGAAATTTGAATGGTTGAGAGTTGATTTAAATTTTAGGCGATCGCAGTGCCATCTCTTATCGTAGAATCTCACTAGAGGCCCGTCCACATTGGCCTCAAACCATTATAGCCGCCGTCTCAATGGAAATATTTTTTCTCACTCCGCCTTTTCTTTCATCTTTTTGCTTCGGTTAAAGCCGTGGAGAGTAAGAATGGTAGGTTTGATTATTGCGCGCAAAGAATCTTTTCCTCCTCTAACCTCAGCTTCTTTGGTCTGTGCCTTTCAAATTTCATGCGAAAACTGAACCACGTCTTAGACCCCAGCCGCAAATTCTTCGTTTTCACCCATCCTTTCGAACCCTCACTCATCCGCGAAATGGTTTTCCCCAACCGTCAGTTTCCCGCACTTATAGGGTTACCAGATCCATGGAATTGTGATCCCAAGATTTTATTGTGATCATAAACATAAGATTTAGGTCAGCTACCTTTTACTTCTCAAGGTTGCCAAAGACATTGTGGCGTTGCACTAAACCACATTTCAACTGAATCAACTGAACTGATCAGGGGAACAAGCATTTACAAAACGGTTAAAATGGAGTCAAATAGGAGCTCCATCACTCACTCAAAAATGTCCCAGAACATAAATAAATAATTAAATACTTCCACAGTAGCCCGGTTCACCTCGAACCAGCCTCAAAAAAAAAATAATAAAAAATAAACATATAAAATAAAATGAACAACAGAAATAAATGAGTAAATACTTCCACAGTAGCCCGTCTCACCTCGGGTCATCCCAAACAATAAAAAAATAAATAAATACAATAAAATAAACAAAATAAATAAATGAGTAAATACTGCCACCTGGTTCACCTGGACGCAATACAAAAAAAAAACCCACCTTATTAGAACCTTGGCCTCCTCCCCTAGCCATTCAAATAGGGCAGAGCTTGGCAACCTCCAAATCCCTAGCTATCCGTATAGGCTAATGAAATCCAAAGGACACTTTTGGGCATACAAAATAAATAACAAATAAATAAATAACACAATAATAACAATGAAATTTAAAAGAAAAAATAAATAGCCAATAAAGAAAACCATAATGATAAAGAACAAACAAATTGATAACATCAATAAGAATAAAAATTGGACACGAATAGTATACAAATTGTGAGAACAAAAGGAGTATGGCTGCTATAAGAAGAGTATTTCTGGTATCCCTGTGCACTCAGAGACTACCTATAATTTTTTCCCCCTCAAGAAATACATACGAAAAAGTACCACCACATACGGCGGCGCACCCTCTACAACCAAAAATTCCATGGACCCTACATTACACAAAGCACACTTTCAGACCGCCGTCTACGAAGTGTTAATTTGGGAATAGGGGGCAATATCCCCCCCCCCCCCCCCGGACTACGTTAATGTTCCCCTTTTTCAATCACCCTATTAGGGTGACTCTTTCAAGTACAAATCAACACTAAATCTTACTTCGCCCTACACTAAAAAAAAACCAGTCATGCAGCATGACTTAATGAGCGAATTTTCAAAGAAATATTCGAATTAATGGCTATGGTTTTGAATAAAGGAAAACTTCTTCCTCCTACTGTTAGTACCTAAATTGAATAATTTGAAATAGATTTTTTCTTTCGTCTTCCTTCTAGTAATACGTGGGCCGGTACTTGTCTATCTATGAAGGTATCATAACAATTATATGTCAAATGGGAAATTCAAGGAGTTGTACTAATCGTTTGCCTCCCCCTTTTTTGCTTCGAACTCTCGTCTTCAATTAATACTTCTCACATTTTTCAATCTGACCACTCTAAGGGGGTGGGGGGGGGGGGGGGGTAAGAGTTTAAAGATTATCCTAGTTTTGGGTAATTTTTGCGCACTTTAAATGCTCTAATTTAAGAACGGATTTAGATATCTAAAATCCGATTTCACCATCGTGTTCAGCGTGCAAAAACCTTTAAAATGAGGGGTCACTTGTTAGAAAATAACATTTTGGGGATTTTTGGGTAATTTTTGCGCACTTTAAATGCTCTAATTTGAGAACGGATCAAGATATCTAAAATCCGATTCCACCATCGTGTTCAGCGTGCAAAACCCTTTAAAATGAGGGGTCACTTGTTGGAAAATAACATTTTGGGGATTTTTGGGTAATTTTTGCGCACTTTAAATGCGCCAAAACCCTCCTTAGAGTAGGCCAATTTCGCCCATCTTCGAACTTAGCCTTTCGATGGCCAAGATAGATTTTTTGTGCAAATTTGAGCTGTTTATCTCAATTCTATCGAGAGTTATCGTCTGGAGTGACACATATATATATATAAATATATATATATACATATAAAAAAGTGTTAAATTTCAGGAATCGTTTTAGAATGGTCTGAAACGGATTTCTATGAAGAAAATTTCCAAAAATTTATATTATTTAAATTTCGAAGCCATTGCAATAGCTTCATTTTCTTTGAAAATTCGCTAACAATCATATCTTCACGAAACACAAGGGAGTCTAGTACTATAGTAGTTCCCAAAAACATTGTCCAGTGAAAGTGTTTTCCGGCAGCCCCCCCCCCCCCCCCCCCCAATAACCCTAGGAAGGAGGGAAGGGACTCACTGTGAGAGGAAGGAGACTAATGATTATCCGACCCTTTCTGGCTGGCTACATGCTGACCAGGTAAACCATGGGGCTGTATTTGTCCTAGAAATCTAATTCGGTCATTGTCCGGTTAGTCATTGCTCCCGTTATCATTTCCTTTCACTTCTTCTGGTTGTCAGTTGCGTTTGAGTTTCTGAACAGAGTTGGTCAAGTTCAGTAATGTGAATCGGTAAAAACGAGTGGTTATTTTATTATAACACATATATAGTTATTTTATTTTTATTTTTTACGAGTGGTTATTTATTATAAGACATATCATTCGAACACCTCTTCATAATGCCTAAAGCACGAGACACGCGTTCACAGTCAAAGAAATATATTTATAGTTTTTATCTTTTCATTAAAGATCACTTGGATTAAAATCCGAATGCAAGCATCGGGGAAGTTTTTCCTCACATACATGAGAATATAGGTGAAGCGGTCGGTCTCAGCGGGAAAACAATTAAAAGGATAGTAGCTGAAGTCGAACAGGGGTGTCACGAAGGAGATGACGACGAATTGGAATTGAGTGCAGATGCAGAGCAGAGCATTCATTCTCCAAGAAAGAAAAATACTACACAGCAGACCCGTCACAGGCCTGGACGATTTCAACAAAGACGTAGTAAGGAGATCAGTGGCTGAGTTTTATGATAGAGGGGAATATCCTACACTAAGAAAAGTTGGCAAAATCATGGAATCAACCATTGGTTTTAAAGGTAGTCTAACTTCAATGTTCAGAATCTTTCATCATCTTGGGTTCAAATTTCATTTTTCAATAATTTCCTTAACACGTACAAGGTTGGGATTTAGATAGGGAAACTTCAAGCTATAGTTGGGAGTGGCCAGGATGGAGAAGTTAGAGGGGGTTCGTTTAATGCAACGGAGAGGGGTAGGCCAGGTGCGGGCCGCGGTTCACTTTCACTGGACAATATTCTTGGAGCACAAGCACACTATAGTTGCAGTCTCCCACTCCTAGCAATAAGGACCTCGGACAAGGGACGCCTTGGGGATACGTTGTCGCGAACGGCGAGTTCAAGTATGAATTCAGGATAAGGATATGCGTATTAAGTTGTCATAGATATACATCCCTTGAGCCAAAGAGGTAATGGCGTCACGGGATGAGGTGGGTGCAAAGTGGGGAATTTGTTTTGGTGGGGATATAGCTGGAGAAAAAAGGTAACAGAATGGAGTAAGATCGACGAAAGGGTAAGTCAATTTCTTCAGTCTTAAGTCTTATGCGAAGTACCAGTATTACCAGTTACTAAAATACTAGGAATAACATTCTTTTATCCAGTGATTTATTATAGTCAATTGAGATTCGATATCACTCTTGTGTGGGACATGAGTCTCATAATATGATTGGACTGGTGTTGACGAGAAAGTCTCGAGGGAATGGTGCAATCCTTGTTAGCAAGAGTGCCAGGTGCCTTTCTGTGGGGACAACCCAGTTTGCCATGAACTTGGCCCGAAGTTCAGACTTGATTAAGCTCATGATCTGACGTCCCCATAGAGAGGCGATGGCAGGCCAGTGTAAAGGCCCCTAGTTCTCGGGCTTCTTCCAAGGAGAAGCACTGTTTCGAGATAGCAAGAGTGCCAGGTGCCTTTCTGTGGGGACAACCCCGTTTGCCATGAACTTGGCCCAAAGTTCAGACTTGATTAAGCTCATGATCTGACGTCCCCAATAGAGAGGCGATGGCAGGCCAGTGTAAAGGCCCCTAGCTCTCAGGTTTCTCATGAGAGAAGCATGCCTAAGAGGCACCTGAGGCCACAGTGGAAATTCCAACCATTCCCTGGGACAGGAATTATATCTGATTTTAGTACAGGCACATGAGGTGCACTGAGTGAAGTTGTGTGGAAAGGGGCAGCTGTAAGGGGTGGTGGAGGCTGCTAAGGGCAAGTCAAGCCCTGAACCACCCCCCCTCCACCACGGTTACATCGGGTCTTCCCGTACGGTACGTCGACGATGCGCTACAGGGAAACCCTCCTGTCGGGAAATACCTATTCAATTTACTTGAAACCCAGTCTATTGGTCGCCTGCGTCCCAAAAGAGTGGCGAGGTAGTTTTACTCCTGGTAAGGTATCCTTTATACCAACATTGGAGGACAGGTCCCAAGTTTGTTAATAGAGGACCTACTTTATTTTGGTTTATTATTCTGTGAATAATACACCTATGTATTCGCTCAGCAAAAAATTTTTATAAACTCAAACTTTTTTCTTTTACGTTTCAAGGTGCATAGATTCCAAAAATGCAATGTCCGTCCGCCGTACGCCGTCCGCCGTACGCCGTCCGCCGTACGCCGTATCACGTGTACAGGCTTCATTTTCGGTCTAAAAAAATCGTTCTTTCGCACACATGCTCCATTTGGGCCCTAGTTGTGTCCCGAAACTTTTCAGCCCGATCGGAATATACCCAGGGGTGTTATGAGTGAAAATGTGTGTAAAAATAGGTACTTTTTACGTTTTAGCAACATATTGGTAACATGAGCTTCTGAGATATCGTTTTCTATGTTCTTGGGGACGAGAAGACCGAATATGAAGTCGATTTTGACCAAAGAGTGGAAAATTGAGTTCTACCAAATGTTCAGCTCCCAGAATTAATTTTTTATGAGTGAAAAACCTGGGAAATCGTCTGAAATCACCATCAGTTTGTATAATAACACTGGAAAAAGTGTCAAGACGTGGTTCAGGACGATTAAATGGCGCTACCAATGATCAAAGATAGTTTAAAAAAAAAAAAGAAAAAAACAGCGTACCTAATTTGTGTTTTGGGGGCCAAAATTAATGGAAACCATCAGAAGTAGCTATTTCGATTATTACGCATGAAAGAAACAATTAATGAACAGCCAACCTTTCTGTAGGTATGTCCAATAGAATAATAAACCCATGTGACAAGGACTTTGCAGCGTTTTGGTTTATTATTCTGTGAATAATACACCTATGTATTCGCTCAGCAAAAAATTTTTATAACACCCCCCTCAAACTTTTTTCTTTTACGTTTCAAGGTGCATAGATTCCAAAAATGCAATGTCCGTCCGCCGTACGCCGTCCGCCGTATCACGTGTACAGGCTTCATTTTCGGTCTAAAAAAATCGTTCTTTCGCACACATGCTTCATTTGGGCCCTAGTTGTGTCCCGAAACTTTTCAGCCCGATCGGAATATACCCAGGGGTGTTATGGGTGAAAATGTGTGTAAAAATAGGTACTTTTTACGTTTTAGCAACATATTGGTAACATGAGCTTCTGAGATATCGTTTTCTATGTTTTTGGGGACGAGAAGACCGAATATGAAGTCGATTTTGACCAAAGAGTGGAAAATTGAGTTCTAACAAATGTTCAGCTCCCAGAATTGATTTTGGTTTATTATTCTCTGAATAATACACCTATGTAATCGCTCAGCAAAAAATTTTTATAACCCCCCCTCAAACTTTTTTCTTTTCCGTTTCAAGGTGCGTAGATTAAAAAAATGCAATGTCCGTCCGCCGTCCGCCGTACGCCGTCCGCCGTATCACGTGTACAGGCTTCATTTTCGGTCTAAAAAAGTCGTTCTTTCGCACACATGCTCTATTTGGGCCCTAGTTGTGTCCCGAAACTTTTCAGCCCGATCGGAATATACCCAGGGGTATATACACAAAGCACACTTTCAGACCGCCGTCTACGAAGTGTTAATTTGGGAATAGGGGGCAATATCCCCCCCCCCCCCCCGGACTACGTTAATGTTCCCCTTTTTCAATCACCCTATTAGGGTGACTCTTTCAAGTACAAATCAACACTAAATCTTACTTCGCCCTACACTAAAAAAAAAAACCAGTCATGCAGCATGACTTAATGAGCGAATTTTCAAAGAAATATTCGAATTAATGGCTATGGTTTTGAATAAAGGAAAACTTCTTCCTCCTACTGTTAGTACCTAAATTGAATAATTTGAAATAGATTTTTTCTTTCGTCTTCCTTCTAGTAATACGTGGGCCGGTACTTGTCTATCTATGAAGGTATCATAACAATTATATGTCAAATGGGAAATTCAAGGAGTTGTACTAATCGTTTGCCTCCCCCTTTTTTGCTTCGAACTCTCGTCTTCAATTAATACTTCTCACATTTTTCAATCTGACCACTCTAAGGGGGTGGGGGGGGGGGGGGGGGTAAGAGTTTAAAGATTATCCTAGTTTTGGGTAATTTTTGCGCACTTTAAATGCTCTAATTTAAGAACGGATTTAGATATCTAAAATCCGATTTCACCATCGTGTTCAGCGTGCAAAAACCTTTAAAATGAGGGGTCACTTGTTAGAAAATAACATTTTGGGGATTTTTGGGTAATTTTTGCGCACTTTAAATGCTCTAATTTGAGAACGGATCAAGATATCTAAAATCCGATTCCACCATCGTGTTCAGCGTGCAAAAACCTTTAAAATGAGGGGTCACTTGTTGGAAAATAACATTTTGGGGATTTTTGGGTAATTTTTGCGCACTTTAAATGCGCCAAAACCCTCCTTAGAGTAGGCCAATTTCGCCCATCTTCGAACTTAGCCTTTCGATTGCCAAGATAGATTTTTTGTGCAAATTTGAGCTGTTTATCTCAATTCTATCGAGAGTTATCGTCTGGAGTGACACATATATATAAAAATATATATATATACATATAAAAAAGTGTTAAATTTCAGGAATCGTTTTAGAATGGTCTGAAACGGATTTCTATGAAGAAAATTTCCAAAAATTTATATTATTTAAATTTCGAAGCCATTGCAATAGCTTCATTTTCTTTGAAAATTCGCTAACAGGACAACGACGGTCCAACAGGTCGGCAAGTCCGGCGTCGCGACAGTGCGCGAAGAAAGTGACAGCGCAATTAGTTTTACACTTCTCTTCTAACTTTAGGTTAGGATCAAACTTTTAATTCCTTGTAGCCTCACTAACATACATGGGGTTGACTTGTCCCCGCTTGAACCACCAAATACAATTACTCCTGTTAGGATGAAACCACAAAGAAAACCAGTAGGCGGGAAGCCCCTCCAGGGCGCCAGTTACTAAAATCACTAAATTCTACGCCCCAAACAAGCCTGGGGCAAAATGTTTAAAACTCCGGGTCGAGTTTTTCCCGACCCAGAAGGGGTGTGTGACGTGACGAAATTCCCAAAACAACTGTTAAAGTAATCAATTAGAATATATTTAGTGAATACGGGCGAATTTCGTCATGTCCCTCCTTCTATTGTCAACTATATAAACTCTCCAATATTCGGAAATAATCTCTCTCAGTATGGCCTCAGTCATCAATCCACCGTTTACCGGGGCCCCCTTTCCTGGAATTCGCTCCGTCGCCCCTCTCCTCAGAGTATAAGCTTTTCTTATTAAGGGGAAATAGCCCGAAAAAAACTTGTAAGAATATTCAACAGATGGCATCACCTTCGAGGGCAAATTAATATTCGCTCTCAGTTCGTTAATAATTGACCGATTTTCAATCAGTAAACTGCATTGGATTCAGAATCAGCATAGAATTTCCGGAAATTGGTTCTGGTGTTCAAAATTTCAAAATTTGTACATCTGGATCAACGGCGTTCGAATTTGGCTAATTTTTTCGGAAATCCCAATTACCCAAATTCTAGAGGGCTGTGTACTGATTACGACGGTTTTTTAAAATTTAAAATTGGACAACTAAAACCCCATCAATTATTGTCCAGACGGTGATGGGCGAGGGGGTTGGGGAGGAAGGTGGCTCTTGAATGGGGGTGGGCGGCTTCCCAGTTGGGCCTGAGGCCCCCCGCGACGCTCAGGTACCTGACTTGTAATTCTCTTCCAACAATCGTTTCTACCCAGCTAACCATAATAGAGAGTTTTTCCTTACTACGGTGTCGGGACACCGTGGTAAGGAATCTAGGGGAACGCATCATGGATGCTAACTTTTTCAGGATGTCACGTGGTCTTAGTACGGTGTCCGTCGATAAAACGCACGGTGTCTTATCATAACCTGACGCCCAATTGTTTTGAAGCATGATGGCGGATTCTACTCCAGTGTTCCATTGTGTTGAGTGATCATCCGTAGTGATCTTTTTAAGGATTCAAAAGATTTGTAGGTAAGTAAAATTCACTCATGTTTTGATTAGTTGGAAATCGTGAAAGAGTGAGTTGTGAATTAAAATTTGCTTTCGTATCTTGTTGTTTTGATAGTTTCAACTGACGTCTTGCTGCTTCAATTAGAAACGTAGCTTAAGTTTCGAGAGGAAAACAACTCACAATTTTTGTGTAAACAAAAAATTAAAAAAATGACCAAAAATTGACCAATCACCGAAAATTACGAAAAATTGTTATAAAATGGCGAGGACAAAAATGTACCCTCCTCCCCTCTGCCGAAAAAATGCAAAAAATTACATACAAATACCAAAAAAAATAGTCCAAAAATTATGAGAAATTACAAAAAATGTCAATAATCACAAACAATTTCAAAAAAATTATAAAAAATTGACAAGTTATAAAAAAATTACGAAAATTAATTAAAAATTACCGAAAATGTACAAAAAAACGCGAGTTGTTTCCCCCTTGTTAAATGTGCAGAAAAAAAAATGTCTTGACAATTGAAAGGTTCAGTTCGTGGAGGGAAAAACGGAGAAACGCGTTTTATATTTATTTTCCCTTGATTACCCATATTTGAACACACCTAAAAAAACGATTTTTTCACGCAAAATAACGTCGTCGCCGTCAATCAAATTGTTGGAATACAGATCGATAAAACCGTTCAATTCGTCTTCCATAGTAAAGTAATAAATAAATAATAATAAATAATAAATAAAGTAATAAGTAATAAATAATAAACAAATAAAAACTACTGCTAAAAAGCTAGGTCGATTGATATGTTGTCTTGATGAAGAAAAAATAGGATTGAGTCAGCTTTAACCAGCTGTTATCAGTGAAACTTCCAGGGATTACACGGAGAAAAGTTGTTCGTACGGCCGTACGAGAAGGGGTTCGTACGGCCCGGGTGAAGCTCTGCTGCCACGGTGAAGCAGAGCTTCGTACGTCCCGTGTTAGCTAGTTCATGCGTTCTCCGCCTGGTTCGCGGTAATCTCACGGTGTTAGGAAACCGTGCTAAGGCCGACCGTGGTAAGGAAAAACTCTCTAATTGTGTCTACCAAAACAGTCAGTTTTCCATTTATCATTTTCAATAACGAACCTTTGTAATTGAGCATGAAAAATTCCCCCCTCCCCCAACCAAATGTGATAGTTTCCGTTTCAAGGCATGTAGAATCCGAAAATAGAATAAGTAACGCTACAGATTATTATACAACGGTTTATTATTTACCGGTATAGATGATCACTGTTTTCTGAACTCAATACCTACCTTTGTGCTTCCCACAAGAGAGCCCTAAATCGAGTACCTACTGGATCCAACCGTGCAATCACATTTCATAAATGTGCGGCGGAATGAAGAATTCTATAATTATTATTTGTATATATGATTTTTATTCTATAAATTATTTGCTGTTATTCGTGAAGCGTAGCTAACGTTTGTTCAGATTAGAAAACTAACTACCTATAAAAAAACCCAAAACAACCATCATTCTTCAAACAAAGTATCACGATACAACCAACTCGATTTCATACAGACATGCGTAATAAATTATAATCAGGTGTTCCCTAGCAGTGATATCTGAGCCGGATTTATATCGTTTCATTCACGATCAGAAGTGTGACTGAAAGTCAGAGAGTGTGGGCTTTTCGTTGACCGAAAATTTGGATTTTTGGGTGCGTCACCCGATGGCTGGATTGAGGGTGAAAATTCAATCATTGAAATTAAATGCCCTCAATCAGCCAGCAAGTTGACGATAGCTGATGCTGCGTCCAAAAACAAATCATTCTTCATATCTCACAAAGATTTGAAATTGAAGAGAACCCATCCCTATTGCTTTCAAGTCCAAGGGCAACTGCACATTGCGGGAGCCACTAAGGCAATGTTATTTCGTAGTGTACACGGGCAAAGACTTGCACATCGAAGAAATTCCAATCGACGATGAGTTATGGAATCAAAAGACGGAGAAAAAACTCATTTACTTTAAAATTTACCATCACGCTCTGCTCCCTGAATTGGTAGATTCAAGATTGACGAGAAGCAGCCAAATTCGGGAGCCAGAAGTCTCTTTTGATGAGTTCTTATTACGCAGTTTATATTGTTACTCTTGTTATTTATTTCCGAAGAACCAAAAAAGTTATTAATTAATAAATTGAAATTGTAACAACTTCGTTGCTACGTTCATACCACTTCTTTAGCAAATCTCACGTTTGCTCTATCATACTTTTTCGATTTATTAGGACATTATGTATGAACAACCTACCAAATTATTCCAAGTGTCTTTCAGATTTGAAAATTTTAGGTGTGATCGTCCTGGAATAACGTCGATTTGAAAAAATAAAATAAAATAACAAATTAATGACTGCGCAGGCACTGCTGTAACGTCCTAATATTATCAAGTACCTACCCGTTGTGTACAACAACACGTCAATATTTCGGTTTTTAAAGGAGGTAGGTGGTCTGAAAATTATCGATGTTGAATGAACAGGAATGTGGTGTATACTTAAAGTTTGTGCGTCATGTACAGAGGCGTGCAACTCGTTGAACAGATTGGGGTACAATAAGATTTGAAATTATAATTTCAAACGGACAAATAACCAATTATTACTCAACAGGTCAAATAAATATAACGATGCTATTAATTTTTAAGTGAACTTTGGTCAACTCAGGTTGTATGATACACGTGGGTATGGATAATTTTATACGAGTAAATCAACTGAGAAAGCATAATTATATACCTTCCACAGATTTGTACTTGATTCGAGATAACCGTCGGTGTCCATTCTTCGTAAGTGCGTAGGTAGGTACCTTGGTTGCTTCAGAGAATATAATATACGGATTTGGAGGTTAAAACAGAGGTACCTAGTACTCGTCCCTAATGTATTACGTCCAACTGGCTTTGAACTTTGAATTCAGGTATTTGGGTAGTAATTTAATTTATTTTTTATTTGTAGTAGGCTATTTGCAGTTTCAGGCGTCTGACCTCGAAGTCACTAATTTTTGTTTAGGAAATCGTATATTCAATCGATCGTCCAATTTGGTACTTATAATAGGATTCAAATGCGATCAGTTGGATTGGGAAGTGGGGAGAGGTGCTTAGTTTAATTTTGGTGTACCTACCTAGGTAAGATCCTATACACTAATCAAATAAAAATAAATTACATTTATTAAAATAGGCACCAATAATGTTAAAAAGTAAAAATAAATTATAATATAACTCAAGATCCTTGTTTCATTTATTTGATTATTTTTTATGTTATCATTCCTCCCATGACTGATGCATAAAAAATAGCTCACACTCTCGTGTAGTTTGGCACTTGGTCACGGATGGGCCCAAACAGTTTCATAGCAAATCTCGAACAGGGAGGAAGAAATCTAAAATTCTTGAATGGTGGGGCAAAAACTGTTCTCGGAAATGGCAGGTATCCAAGCTGCTCGGGCGGCGAAACCCCTCCGAAGGGGCCTGGGAAGCCGCCCACCCCCATTCAAGAGCTGCCTTCCTCCCCAACCCCCTCGCCCATCACCGTCTGGACAATAATTGATGGGGTTTTAGTGGTCCAATTTTAAATTTGAAAAAACCGTCGTAATCAGTACACAGCCGTCTAGAATTTGGGTAATTGGGATTTCCGAAAAAATTGTCCAAATTCGAACTCCAGTGATCCAGATGTACAAATTTTGAAATTTTGAACACCAGAACCAATTTCCGGAAATTCTATGCTGATTCTGAATCCAATGCAATTTACAGATTGAAAATCGTTCAATTATTAACGGAAGGAGAACGAATATTAATTTAGCTCATTTTGGTGCTGCCACGTGGTGGCGGCTTTTGGAACTAGTCGTCGGGCTATTTCCCCTTAAAGGCCCTGTTACACGATCCGATCCTGTCAACAGGATCGGAAGCTCCGCCCTTCCTTTCCTATTTCACCCCCCACCTTCCGACCCCAACGATCGCCGTTTACACGCCCCTGTCGATCCTGTCCGATTAGTCCTACTACCAAGTAATAACATAATGAAAATAGAGTATCATAACAATACACCAAAAATGTTAATCTCTCCAAATTTTTGAGACTAACACATTTAAGTAAAATTTATTTAAACAATTTGAATTTTAATATAATTATTGATTTACCTATGGTAAAAAAATGTTAGTGGAATTCTACCAAATAAGGGACATAAAAAAAAATAAAAAATCGTTCTTCCACAATGTTTAACTGTTTCATTTGAGTAGGTATTTTAGTTTGAAAAAAAAAGTTTTCATTTTTCATTGGTTTTAGCTTAAAAAATGCTCAACTCCTCGCAGGGGTGGTACCTAGTTTAAGAAAGGTTGAGAACCACTGGTTTTACCAAAAGTAGTTTTAAATTTTCCAACACTTCCCGCTCCGTTGATCCCATCACTTCGTCACGTATTCAATTGTTTTCTTTTGTAGAAGGAGTTACCGGCTTTCGTGTCGGCTTATTACACTTATATTTAATTATACTAAGTAACCTATCAAGAGAGCGGGAAAACAACCTCAAACGGACGAAACAAGTCCGATGATCATTTACACCACCCTTTCACAGTGACGACAACAGGAAAGGGTAGAGGGGGGCACCGGACGTCGGAAGGAATTTCCAACCGACCTTCCTGCCGCTTCCTAAGTAGGAGCCCCGCCCCCATCGAAAAGGAAACAAGCGTTCACACGCTCCTTTTGCTAGGATCGGGAGGGCGGAGCTTCCGATCCTGTTCACAGGATCGGATCGTGTAACAGGGCCTTAAACGGGGAGTGGGAGGTCGGAGTTGACTTGGGAAAGGGAGAAGTCGGAATCTGGACACTTGGCTGCTGAAGATTCCCTGGACGACTCTCCTCCTGCTGCATTAAGGTAAGAACTTGGTTCTTCCCTCCTAGTCCAAATTATTAGAGTATCCCAACCTAAGATAAATTCCTAATTGAAAATGCTAAAACGCAACGGGGTTACAGAATCTAGGCACTTAAAGAATCCTATATCTTTTTCAAATTTACCATAATAGTTTTGAAAGTCTCGTGGGCAATTGGCCTTTATGTAAATTATTCTTTGTGGTTTGATCAAGTGAGAAGTATTATAAGAACACATGGGGATAGGGTTAGGTTTTTGTCCCCTTTAAAGTTAACCTTGCCCTCAAGGGGTTTTTTTCTAACTTAACTCTCCATGCCTAAGTAATTAATTTATTACACTAAAAATTGATTCAAATCTTGTGATGATGGTTCCATCTCAAAGCTCTTTCCTTTGGGGTTTCCGTGAGAGTATTTTCTAGGATTTAGGGGAGAATTTTCCTTTCTACGTTACTTAACGGAAAAGGTCATTCATTAAAGTAAAATTTGTAAATGTATCGACCAAATTACTAATTTAGGTTCTAGTTAGATCATTTTATAGATTTATTTGTGGGTAGAAGTTAGGTTTTTTCTTTCTTTTTTATCCCTTCAGGTTTTAGTACATTTCTAGTTTGTTAAGAATTAATAGAATCTAAGAACTCATTTTATTTGTACTCACTTCCTGTTTATGTTTTCTGATTTCACTTTTCATTCTTCTTAGTTTAATAAATTATGAGGGCTTGAATATGGATTTTGTTCCTATTTATCTCAAAACCCATGTCCTTTCCTCGTGATTCAGTTTTGGTAGCATCTTGTCCCACTTCGTAGGTAGTACACACTTTTCCAAACTTTCAAAATCTCCACCTAGGCATCGTTAGTTTCCCTCTTGGTTTACAACCTAATTTCTTAATTGTAGTATTTTTCGTCTATCTTCTCATGAGAAGTTAGGCTTTATTTTTTGGTTAATTATTCTGTGAATAATACACCTATGTATTCGCTCAGCAAAAACTTTTTATAACACCCCCTCAAAATTTTTTCTTTTCCGTTTCAAGGTGCGTAGATTCCAAAAATGCAATGTCCGTCCGCCGTCCACCGTCCGCCGTCCGCCGTATCACGTGTACAGGCTTCATTTTCGGTCTAAAAAAATCGTTCTTTCGCACACATGCTCCATTTGGGCCCTAGTTGTGTCCCCAAACTTTTCAGCCCGATCGGAATATATCCAGGGGTGTTATGAGTGAAAATGTGTGTAAAAATAGGTACTTTTTGCGTTTTAGCAACATGTTAGTAACGTGAGCTTTTAAGGTATCGTTTTTCATGTTTTTGGGGACGAGAAGACCGAATATGAAGTCGATTTTGACCAAAGAATAGAAAATTGAGGTTCTGCCAGATGTTCAGCTCCCGAAATTGATTTTTTATAAGTCAAAAACCTGGGAAATAGTCTGAAATCACCATCAATTTGTGGAACAACACTGGAAAAAGTGTCAACAGGTGGATCAAGACGATTAAACGTACTATCAATGATCAGAGATTATTTATTTATTTATAAAAAAAGAAAAAAAAGCGCACTTTATTCGTGTTTTGGTGGCCAAAATTGGTGGTAACCACCAGAGATAGCTATTTCAATTATTCTATATGAAAGAAACAATAAATAAACAGCCAACATCTCTGTAGGTATATCCAATAGAATAATAAACCCATGTGACAAGGACTTTGCAGCGTTATGTTTTCCATGTAGTAACTTTAAATGTGGTCACCTCCTACCATTTTTGCTATAGGCTGCTAATGTCAGCTTGGCAGCTCCTCTCATAGGATCCTGAGCTCAAGTAACCTTTCAATATGTCTGGGGAAAAATTTCATCTTTCAATTCTAGTCGGTTGAAATGCCGAACTTTTGTGAACTTCCTTGTCCTTTGTGATGGACCTCGGTGTTTTCGAGAGCTAGTGAGCCTTAATCCTTTCTTTGGGATTTTGGCTTGTTCCCTCACGAATCCACCGTGGCCAATGATAGTGCCTTGGGATAAGACGGATCCTTTCGGGAATCATCCCCCGATTGATCTCGATTTCCCCCTTGGTGATGTTTGGACAGCTTCCGGCATAAAGGAGAAGGGAGTTATATCAGGGGGTTTCGAGAGTTAAAATAATGATACTCCATCATATTCGGAGTTTTGCTCAATTGATCTCAGGTCTTATAGTGGAGTTCTAGGAAGCAAGGTAAGTCGACGATTGATTTTTGTTTTCCTCTGGAGGTGATCTAGAATTCTTGACGCAATTTTCGGACACTACACTATCACATGTACACTTTAAACTAGGTCCATTTCCAGGGTAAGTTCGTTCCCGACGAGGAGGATCCGTCGCCCCATGATCAAATTATCACACAATAGACATTTAAATAGTAAAAACTGGAAGTAGGTACACTATTAGAAATTGGGACAAGATGAGTTTGACAGAACTGCGAGACCGACGAGGGTGTGGGAGTCACTAGCTTCTTGAGTTTTGGGGATGGTGTATGAAGAGTAGCTCTACCTCGATTTGTATTTTTGTATAAACTGAAAACTATTATTTTGTTTACTGTTTCTTTTCTCTTTTATGGGAGGGAAACAGTTGGTGGATAATAAAGTAAAGATAGGTAATTTCATTTTTCCTAGTATTTCAATTCTCAAAAATGTTAGTTAGAAGTTTGCATTTATTTCCCGCGATTCAGGGAAGGATTAGGAGTACGGCAGGGTGGTAGGGTTCGGCTAGGGTGGTTTTGGGGGTTTCCTTCCGAAATGGGGTGAAAACCCCGATCAAACCATCTCTGCTATACCCGGATTCCACGCCTTATCGCAACAACCAAAGAGTGAAGAACTGAAGTTGTAACAAAGGTTCACCAAAATTCACTTTTTATGAGTCAAAAACCTTGGAAATTGTCTAAAATCACCATAAATAATGTATAATAACACTAGAAGTAGTATCAAAAGGTGAGTCAAAACAATTAAATTGCACTGTCAATGATCAAAGATAATTTGTATTTAAAAAAAAATAGGAGCCGAATTTGTGTTTTTTGGGGCCAAAATTGGTGGAAACCATCAAAAACAATTATTGCACATGAAAGGGACAATAAATGAACAGCCAAAATGTCTGTAGGTATGTTCAATAGAATAATAAACCCATGTGACAAGGACTTCGCAGCGTTTTGGTTTATTATTCTGTGAATAATACACCTATGTATTCGCTCAGCAAAAAATTTTTATAACACCCCCTCAAACTTTTTTCTTTTACGTTTCAAGGTGCATAGATTCCAAAAATGCAATGTCCGTCCGCCGTACGCCGTCCGCCGTCCGCCGTATCACGTGTACAGGCTTCATTTTCGGTCTAAAAAAATCGGTCTTTCGCACACATGCTCCATTTGAGCCCTAGTTGTCCCGAAACTTTTCAGCCCGATCGGAATATACCCAGGGGTGTTATGAGTGAAAATGTGTGTAAAAATAGGTACTTTTTACGTTTTAGCAACATCTTGGTAACATGAGCTTCTGAGATATCGTTTTCTATGTTTTTGGGGACGAGAAGACCGAATATGAAGTCGATTTTGACCAAAGAGTGGAAAATTGAGTTCTACCAAATGTTCAGCTCCCAGAATTGATTTTTTATGAGTGAAAAACCTGGGAAATCGTCTGAAATCACCATCAGTTTGTATAATAACACTGGAAAAAGTGTCAAGACGTGGTTCAGGACGATTAAATGGCACTACCAATGATCAAAGATAGTTAAAAAAAAAAAAAAAAAAGAGCGTACCTAATTTGTGTTTTGGGGGCCAAAATTAATGGAAACCATCAGAAGTAGCTATTTCGATTATTACGCATGAAAGAAACAATAAATGAACAGCCAACCTTTCTGTAGGTATGTCCAATAGAATAATAAACCCATGTGACAAGGACTTTGCAGCGTTTTTTCTTTGAAATTGGTTTACACGATTTCATGGCGAGTGATTTAGTTCGTAAACTAGTTTTGACAGATTTCAGGTTCTGACTGCAACATATATTTATTTTAAAAAATGTCAACCGCAATGGATGTATTCAAAATGCTTTAAAACGGATTTACCGATTTTGAAAAAAATAAATAAGTCACAAACCTAAAATTCTGAAGCCATTGTAGGAGTGTTGTAATAGTGTCTTTCCTTCGAAAATTCGCTATGAAGACCACTTTAAAGGTCAGATAAATGATTTCTAGTCCCAAAAAAAGGGTCAAACTTGAGTTGTGGTGTCGGAGGGGTCGTTAGTCGATGAAAATCGGCCTACTAATATTATAAGAACTGAATCTATAATAAGAAACAAAACAGGCCTTGGCCGGTAATGACCGAAGATACTGCGAAAGGTTGGCCACTTGTACGTGAGACTGGGCTCGTGTTGGCCGGGGGTCTACGTGGCTTGTTCCGAGGAGCGTTGCGTCGGTAAGGCCACTTGGGCCACTGCCCCTGCACCCCCAATAACAGTAGTGAAAAAAATCCAACCATGTGTTCAGTTGGCATCTGAATTTCCCTGCTAGATTTATCTCGCTATGGATATTCTAGAAGAGATTCCATGGTGGTTCCTTCATGAACCTTAGCTGCAGTTAGCTCCCTGTAGCTCCGAAGACCAAGCATGTTATAGGAATATAGCGACGGCAATCGATGTTCTGCAATCGAAATCGAAACCTAGGCTCCATGAAACTGGGAGGCCCTGGGACCTAGTGTTCCCGCAGCAACTGAGAAAAGTTGCCCGTCCTCACATGCTCGGTCGAGTAAAAATGTAGTTCACCACACCCACTTTGGCCCCCGTCCCCAGAATCTGATTTCCACCCAAAAGTCCACAGTCGATTCTTATCCTTCGATTCAACTTGCAATCTCGACACTAGACGCTTATGTTATTGTTTTTGCCCAGATATAAAGAGGGGTCTTAGGCTAATGACATTCTATGCGGATCCGGATGCGGGAATCCGCAACAGAAAAACGCGGCGGGACCAGCAAATCCGCCAGCAGTGCTGTCCTTACGGGGAATGACATACTAGACCAACCGCAAAGCGGAAAACGCATCCGGTTTTTTTCTGCCGCGTCCTGTTGACAGACTGGAAATTTCCGCAGCCCAGTTAGGAGGGGAAAACACGAAGAAACAAACGAGTAGTGACATATCAGACGCCCTCCGGACGCGGATTCCTTCAGTCCTCCAATGTCTTCCAAAGAGATGATTGCGCTCGTTGAGCAGCAGCGAGCGATTTGGGATAAAGGGTGTGAAATATATAAAGATAAATTTGAAAAGAAGAAGGCCTGGTTGGCTGTGGCAAGAGGGGTGCAACAGGATTGGGATGAACTGAACAAGGAAGATCACAGGTCACACAGGTCATAGGACTTCAAGCAGATGATAAAATGACGACATTGACATTCTGTAGTATGTAACAAATAATGCACCACTGTACTTTCTAATATCTTTATAAAAAGCTGGACATTATTTGGGTCACGGTTGTACGTGTGCACAGAATATCTGCTTGTACGAGAACACATGTAAGGCTGAAACATGCCTTCACTTTCAGCAGCGCAAACAACTGCAACATTTATGAACTGAGCAAGCTCCATTCTCTCAAAACTGTCTGAGACCAACTAACCAACTGAGAAGAGAGAAGAACGCGCCCCCCACCCCCCAGCGACAGGCAACCCGCTCGGGGCATGCGGTTCTCTGTCTAGTATGTCATCTAGCTCCAAACACGGTTTTTTTCCTATGCGTTTTTCGGTTGTGGATTCCTGCATCCGGATCCGCATAGTATGCCATTAGCCTTAGACCCTACACATACTGCTTATAAGCCCAACGGCCTTATCAGGTGGAATAAACCAGTTCCCGTGAGATCACCAAAGTTAAGATACCTCGAGCGTGGTTAGTACTTGGATGGGTGACCACCATGACACGTCCAAGTATGACCCATGTAGCTGTTGGGCGAATCCCTCTCCACTTAGGGGGGCGAGGCAATGAGTAGCCAAGTAAAGAGCGAAATGATCAGATCGAATTCTGATCCTCTCACTGGAGGACAGCTGATCACGTACGCGACACTGGCAGGGCAGTCGGACGAAAAGCCCCAGAAATGGCCAACCAGCCTGAAATGGCTGTTACTTTACTTTACTGTATACTGCTTATAAATTAACTGCTAATAAATAAACTGAAATGAATTATGTCTTTCAATTTGTTTTCCCGTGAATCACTTCCACTTTCTCTGTTGACTCTGTTGTCACCTGTTAGTTTTCCGTTTTTTGCGACGAATTTTGCGTGTTCGCGTTCGGTCCGGTTCCAGACAGATTTTGATTTGTGATACCCACCTACGTGCGTTTTGTCCTGTTTAAGGATGTCTCTTACTAATGCGGTATATCCTAAAAAATGCCACTAAAATAATAATTTCCTCCACAGCAAGCATATCTGTAAACTGTGTTTGCTTTTTGTATGGAATTTTTACCTTGCAATCATTATATAAGGTTTTATAGACAACCACACTGTGTTTCAGATGTTTTACAATCTTACAACTGATGACATAAAGCTTATGGCGGCACTTGAACTTCGTTGAGAATAAAAACATTATAAGTCCAGCAATTTACAGGAGAACAGGACGTACAATTATGGCTCCTCTGCTCAATTTGTCCAAAATGTTTCTTGTGTGAGTATATTACCATACCTTCTGGTGGAATCTATCATCAACAGCTGGTTGAGTCCAGTACTCAACCAGCTAGTGACGGCGGATTCCTCCGGAAGGTATGGTAATATTACTTCTTACAAATAACCGTTTGGATTTAATATATGGAGACCTCTGCACTGCTACATAATACATTAGACCTCTGCTATCGGCAAGCTCTCCAACTGTTCAGTAATTTATCTCACATCCATTTCAAGTTCTTTATTCTTTTTAAACGCACAAAAGCAACTGGCAATGTTGATGGGACCTGCAAGTATGACGGTGCCCGGTTTCAGGTTAATACTACAAGCTAAAAGGGATTCCGTATGGATCGAATCTCACTGAAATACATTGTTGAGGCTTCAATCAAGCTAGTAGGTGACACAATCGTCATAACGTGCTTCCCAAAGGCTACAGATCGTGAGAATCAAGGATTTAAGAGAAAAGGTTCGGGTCAGCCCGGCTCAAACCCTCCAGTTTTGAATCAAATCCAATCAAAATCAACTGTCGAGGCTTCAAGCTAGTCATAATAATACGCTTTCCAATGGCTACAGATCGTGGGAATCCAAGATGAAAGAAATTCGAGACACCCCAGCTCAAACCACAGATTTTGAGTAAAACCCTATAAAAATCCATTTTCAAATCCATTGTCGAGGCTTCGAGCTAGTCATAATATGCTTTCCAAAGGCTTCAGATAGTGAAAACCAACCCAATGGGGTTCTGTTTCAGCTCAATACTATAAAAAAAGAGATTTCGCAGGTATCAAATCTCATTGAAATCCATATATCCACTGAAGTTCATAATTCAAGCAAGTTAAAAGTTGACAAAATCGTCATATTTATGCTTCCCAGAGGTTACAGATCGTGAGAATAATCTAAAATAACAAGTTCAGGTCAGCCCAGCTCAAAACACACAATTTTGAATCAAATCCTATCAAAATCCACTGTCGAGGCTAGTCAACCTAGTCATAATATGCTTGCCAAAGGCTACAGATCGTGAGAACCAACCCGTTGGAGGTTTCGACTTCCTGTTTCGACCCAATACCGCGAAAAAATGATATAGCGTGAAACCACTTATCGCAACGTTGTATCATTTTTCGTGATTGTGGTGAAGGGTAGGGGTGGTTTGGGCAGGTTGAAGGAGGACTAACGCCCTGCGGTTATCACCACATCAGGCGTTAGAGGAAGAGGGCGTCCCGCGGTTATCACCACAGCAGACAACCGGAAGAAGGGGTTTAGCACCCTGCGGTTATCACCACAGAGAGCGCTAGATGAGGGAACATCCCGCGGTAATCACCACAGCAAACACTAGATGAGGGAACATCCCGCGGTTATCACCAAAGCAGAAGCAGAAGGAGAAGGAGGCTAGCACCCCACGGTTATCACCACAGCGAGTGCTAGATGAGGGAATGTCCCGTGGTTATCACCACAGCAGAAGTGGAAGGAGAAGGAGACCAGCACCCCGTGGTTATCACCACAGCGAGTGCAAGATGAAAGGAACATCCCGTGGTTACCACAGCAAGTATTAGAGGAGGGAGTACCCCGAGGTTACCACCACAGCAGGTGCGAGGAAGGGGGGGGGGGGGGTATACGGAAGGAGAGAGTATAAGGTGAATGGGAGCTGGGCGAGCCGGGCGGCTTATAAAGGTGCCTCCCCCCCCCCCCCCCCCAACAGCCCACGCCTGTCAATGGAAACGTTGGGAGCTCGATGGAGGGGGGACCCTTCGCTCAACTCGTCGTTCTCCTCGTTTATTTGGTTAGATCATATACATTACATAGGAGTGTAGTATTTGAGGGGTACCACGACAGTGATTTTAGCCGTTTTTACCGATTTTTGAAGCTTATAAATTCAAATATGACTCTGTTTTAGGAAAAATATTTTCATCATCGAAATAATCCCTCTTTCTGTCGTCAATCACCATCCCACACAACGTCAGGTGAGTTAAATTGACTTTAGCCCTTCAGGTCAGCCAAGCTCAAACCACAATTTTGAATAAATTCCGATCAAAATCCACTGTAGAGGCTTCAAGCTAGTCATAATACGGTTTCCACAGGCTACAGATCCTGCAAACCAACCAGTTGGGGTCCTGTTTCATCTCAATACTGTTACAAAAGAGATATCGTAGGAATCAAAAAGCTCATTGAAATCCATTGCCGAGGCTTCATGCTGGTTAATACTTAAGATCATCGTCTGCGTGCTTTCCAAAGGCTACAGAACGTGAGAATCAAGGATTTATGAGAAAAACTACACGTCAGTAGCTCTAACCACCCAACTTTTTTTCAAATCCAACCAAAATCCAGTGTCTAGCTTCAAGCGTCTAATATGCTTTCCAAAGGCTACAGATCGGGGAAACTCAACCAGCTGAGGTCCAGTTTCAGCTAAATACTAGAAAAATGACTTCGTATGTATCAAATCTCATTAAAATCAATTGCCGAGGCTTCAAAGCTAGGTAACAGCTGACAAAATCGTCATAAATATATGCTTCCGGAAGGCCACACATGGTGACAATCAAGAATGACAGAACAAGTCAGCCCAGCTCAAACAACTCAATTTTGAATCATATCCAATCAAACTGCCTAGGTTTCAACCTAGTACCTAATATTTATGCCTTCGAAAGGCATAATATAAATCTTAATAAATCAAGATTAAGAGAACAAGGTCAGATCAGCACTGATTCTGAATCAAATCTTATCAAAATCCGTTGTCGAGGCTTCACGCTAGCGATGTTATATGCTTCCCAATGGCTACAGAACCAAGGATATGAGTTCAGCCCTGCTCAAAGGCTCACTACCTACCGATTTTGAATGAAATCCTATCAAAATACGTTGTCAAGGCTTTGAGCTAATATCGCGATAGCTCAAACAGTAGTTAAACCTACGTGCCTACCATAACACGCAACATGATTAAGAAACTAACCTTCTCCAGGACGTCCTGTCCTTTGGTTTTGTTCTCCAGCTGGACTTCCAATACAACACCGTTGGACTGAACGACGTAACAGTACATCTTGTTGCAGGGTCGGAAGTTCTAGAATTCGATAGTTTTTATGGACCTAAAAGCCCCACTTGGTGTGTAAACTTTCTCAAAAAAACGTCTAAACGATCTAAAACTTATTTAAAAAACGGTGAGGTGTGGAAATGTTGAAGTTCCTTTTCGAAAGTTAACACGACGTTGTTTGGATTTGGTTGAAGCGCGTGTTGAAACTACGGGTCAATTTTAATTTAATACCGGTTGAAGTCATCGAGCCTCGAATCGTTTTGCGCGAAACTACAGGAACTTGCGGTTTAGGAAATCACTTGAGAAAATCGACGTCTTTCTGACGACTCGCTGTCCCATTCTACCACCGCCACCGAAAACCGAAAACGAGCGAAACTGTATGAAAAAGCGAGAGATGAGGTCACTCTTTCTCTTTCGAGTGGGGGTGAAATCATGGATACTGGGGACGCGTAATGGCCATGGATGGGTGGATACTGTTAGGTAGCAACCTGCCAGTCCGTCCAAGTTCAAATTCAAATTTCCTATTTATTCCACATGATTACATAAAACGGTAGCACAAATTACACATGAAAAATGTTGAGGTTTGATTGTACCTACTTGTCATGGATTAATCTGTAGTCAGCTTTATGTTATAGTATCCATGTTTCTGAATATTTTGTAAGAACGTAAGACCTAGTTTTTCTTATACTCTTTGTAGTCTGCAATTCCCGAGTTTTTCCCCCCTTTTTGTGTTTGAGGTAAGTTCGCCATTGTTGTTGGATCAAGAAAGATCTCCATTTGTGAATTTCTTTAATAATTATTCTTTTTTTATGGTGAATTCTCCCTGTTCTCATTCCAGGCGCGGATCCAAGGGGGGGGGTCACAGGGGTCATGACCCCCCCCAGAATCAGCCTGCATTTCAAAAAGCAGAGCTGAAGGAATTGTTCACAAACCCGAAAACAAAAAAAAAACCAAACGAAAACGAACCCAGTTTTTGTGAAATCAAAAAAGAACTATAAAAAATCTAAAAAGATTCGATCAAAAATGTCAAAATTAGTCGAATATAATCGTACACTTGGTCCTACCAATGTTACTTTATATACAATTATGTCAATAAATTTACCTTGGTGTATCCGTCAAATTACACCTTGTTTATTTCTTCTTATTTTTGTTAATCATTATCTTGTTTTTGTTTCGTTCTCGTTTTCTTTCCTGCCAAATTCAGTAAAAACGATACTGAACTCACTGAGATCAACAATAGATTGTTGTGGTTTCAATGTTTTGATTTGCAAACTCTGAAGTTAGCTACGCTGCCATAAAATGCGCCAATTTGTTTGAAAACACATTAGGACACTTTTTTAGAAGAATATTGAAAATAAATACATTTATCAGTTAAATAATTAATAGATATTGAAAAATATTTTTTACATAAACAATGAATTTTATAAATAAATACAATTACTTTTGTAAGTAGACAAATTGGACGAGTTTAGGCATAAGGTTGAAAATTCGTTTTGTATTGTTCGTTTGGTTATTTTGTTATTTTTTATATTGTTCTACCCTGTGACCCCCTCCGGAAAAAAATTCTGGATCCGCCCCTGTCTCATTCGTCATAGTTCGGAATCCCCTTTTAAATATTTCATACGAGCAGCCTTATGTCTGTCTTTAACATAAAACATTATTGCATAAAACATTACAAGTAATACCGAAACAGTAGCACATGATTACATAAAACATTACAAGTAACACCAAAACAGTAGCACATGATTACATAAAACCTTACAAGTAACAGCAAAATGAGTCTTCAACATATTTATGCAAAGTAAATCTGGGTGTAGGTATAATTTTGTGGAACCCACAAGGCAGCGCCTGTGTGTAGGAGACTATTAGGTAAGTACATCTCTTACCAGCTTTGCACAGTGTAAAGTATGGTTTTACACACACACACATATATATATATTTATATATATCACAAATACATAAGAAGGTGTGAATTAACTACAAAAACGAATATGAAATTTAAATGAATCTAGGTACGTGAAATCCTTATAATAACAACCTACTAACATCTCCAGGCCCTTGGGCCCTTGCCCACTCTCTAATTTTTAACAAAATTATCACAGATATTCATAGTGTTCAAGGGTTCTCTAGAAAATATTCTAGGATCTATAAAATCAACATGGGGGACTATTGGCCTCAGGTTCCGTTGAGGGATGACAAACTTGGATATATTTTTCATAGAGCGAGATGTGGTTTTTTGTTCAAATTTATCTAGATTTCTCAATAAGAATAGGGCACTTTTTTGTAGATATATTTTTCTGATTGATTAAGTGTCTGATATACGAAACAGGTCTGCCGCATTGGTTTATTATGTATCAATTCAAGTTCCCCAGGCTGTAACACTTTTGGTGATTTTTGTTATAGATTGATGAGATTTTTGGGTCATTTGGTTGGATTTTGAGCTATTTTGACACTCCACAAACCCTGAATTCTCTCAGAAAAATACCGTTTTAAAATAAGTATACAGAATAGGGGTCAAATTTGGATTTGGGGGTAAAAATTTGGTATTGAGGGCTGAAATCAATACTAATTCACCTGATGTTGTGTGGGATGGTGATTCATGACAAAAAGAGGGACTTTATCCAAGATAAAATCATTTTCTCCAGAAAGAGTGGGTCTAATGGCCCCTGTAAAAATGGGTCAACGTTCAGGCGCCCAAGGTTCGACCGGCGCACGTCATCATCTCGAAGTTTCTTGGTGACGACATCCTGCTGGTTTTGACAGCCATCGTTTTTCATTTCTGTGAGGTTTTGAGGTTTGTTCTCAGTTTTAAGAACGTTGTTACACTTCAGCATGGGTGACGACTAACTGATTTGAGTAGTGCGGACATATCGCCCACTCTAAGATCTCTCCAATTCAAACTAGATCGACAATGATTTCAAGAACAACATCTGGAGTTACAACTGATGAGAAATCCATCTTCATAATGAACCTTTGGAATCGAACACGAAAAGTTTTTTTAACCCCTATAAATTTTATGGTTTCCGTTTCAAGGCATGTAGAATCCGAAAATGGAATAAAATACATTCTATCCATCAGCTGTACTTTCCTTAGTTACCTCGAACCGAAACTGATGACATTTGGTTTACAGTTAGGTACCCTTTGGGGTCTAGTTGGTCCGCCAAGCTAGGTGTTACTGTCAGTCATCTCTGAAAAGGTGAAAAGTGGGGGTTGCAATTTTCAGAACGATGTAGTTCTAAACAACAATAGAACGATGTGGTTTTTTATGTTTTTAAATTGATTTTGAACTAAAGAATTTTTTGAGACGACCCGGAGCATTGTACGTCCAGCCAGCCATTCTTTTGCACAGAAAAGCTTCATCAACGTGATCGTGACTGAAAAGGTGTAAATCCAGCCCAGATATCATTGCCAGGGAACACCTGATTATAATCACCGATGGCTGTATGAAGTCGAGTTGGTTGTTCTGAGATATCATTCCATTCGAGGAATGATGGTTATTTTGGGTTCTGTTGATAGGTACTTTTTTAACTTGAACAAACGTTATGCTTCATGATTAACAACAAAAATAATTATAGAATTATTTGATTTCACCACATTTTTATGAAATGTGACTGCTCGGCGGACTCCAGTACTCGATTTAGGGCTGTCTTGAGGGAAGCACAAGAGTACCTAGGTATTGACCTAGGGATGTCCGATACTTCAAAAGTATCGATATATATATATATCGTATCGATGCATCTAAAAGTATCAAAAAGTATAGATACGATACTTTCAAAAAGTATCGATATTTTGAAGTATCGATACTTTTCGATACTTTTTCAAAAATGGGTGGAAATGTCGTTTTTTTCTCTCCGTCAGCGTGTCAATGAATATTATATCACATCCCACATTTTTACATAAGATAAAATACTATCATCAGCCTATCGAATAATTATTTCAGGATAATATTATAAAATGAACGAAACAATAAATCACTTCTTTTTTTATTTGAAACCTTTTTTGTTTTGTTTGGGCGCTTGTTTTTCAAAATTATTGGCATGACATTATTATTAATGACGTTATTTCGTTAATTCGGCACAATCACATCAGAAACAAGAAAGAACAAAGAAAATCCTATCAAAAAGCTATTGAGTTAGGTTGGTTGGTTGCTTGGTTGGGTTAACATTTTTTCCTTCCTACTAGATGAAGGACAGCTGATTCTCACTGAGAGCTGGAGGTGGTGGTACATTAACTTTCTTTAATTTGCTGAAGTGGCTGGCCTCCCATCAATCTAGTTAGAGGTACTGTCAATAGTACCTACACGCGGTAGGTGTTGAAACTGATGAAATGTGAGGGATAAAAAAAGTATCGGCTCCGATACTGGGAAAAAAGTATCGATACTACGATATATATCAGAGAAAAAAAGTATCGATATGTATCGATACTTTTGGGACATCCCTATATTGACCACAGAAAACAGTGATCTACACAGGAGGGGAATCTACTCAGGTAAATAATGAACCGTTTTGCACTACTTTGCAGCGTTTTTATGTTTGATGTTCCAATATTATTTGCTCAATTCTTACTTCCCAAACGACTGATGCTTTGTATTGTTCTTTGACGGATCATGACGAATGAAACTCGGTCCGACGTGAATCAAAATCACGGACCGCCACTGACTGGTCTTGGCCGCTGGAATCTCGTGATGATGACGGGCCGGTCTCCTGACGGTCTAGTGTGAAGTGATCTTCATAGGGAAGAAAGTGGAATCCATAGAATACTGATACTACCGTATCAGGAATCCTCTGCACAACACATCCCACCCCATCCAACCCACCTCCCCCACTTGCTCAGAAAATATTCACACAGCCCGGGACATTGCTCCTTTGAGTTTAAATAAACGTAATATTATTTAACTGTTAATTCATGTTTGATTTACCGGTTAATCTGTTATTGCTGCATTTGTTTACACTACTTTTGTGATTGTTATCATTCTTTAATTTTAATTTGTGATGAATTAAGTATTTGTCGTCGAGCCAATTTAGGCTACACCACTGGTTTGCAGTGACCATCTGACGGTTATCTGACTGTCAGAAAGGACCATTCCCAGAGATTCTCGGATTCATTTCTGACTGTATATGTCTGTATACATATGTAGGTAGATCTGTATTCAGTATGTATCCATGACCGGCTGTTCCCAATGTTTTCCTGACTGTCAGTCAGGATTCTGATTGTCATTCCAATAGGCCTACACAGACCTCACCCTGGCCATGTGTGCTCCGGCCTTCTCGATTCCCAACCACTGCCAAACTCAAAACCTTCTCAAAAGCTTAATCAAGATTAGAAAAATGGAGTGTTTCTTTCTTCTAGGGTTTTCTCGGAATCAGCTAACCATTAGAAAATGCCAGTGCGAACAAACCTAATTTAGTCCACTTGTTTTGCATTGAATAATATTTTCGTCGGACATATTTTTATGTCTCAACTCAGCATTTTACACTTTTTTTGCGATTGTGTATCAAATAGTAGGGGTTTTTGTGACATTTGAAGGATTTTGAGTGATTTTTGGCAGCCCAAAACCCTAGATCCACTTGTTTTACGTACCTACGATATTTACTTGTTATTTCTAATATCATATTTTTACATCTGATTAGTAGAGATTTTTTACCAGTTGAACGAGTATAGAGCGATTTTTGATCCACCACGTCAGTTCAGTCCGCTTGTTACAGCAATCTTTGCTTGGTAGGTACTATCATGTTTGGTAGGTACTCTTCCTCATTTCAGCTATTGTTCAATTCTTTTCATTTGGTCCCTTGATTTCAACTCCCTCAAACGCAAAAACCCTTTGTCCGCTATGTTTTCCAGCTCAAATCTTTTGGACATGTAACGATGTATCCCTCCATGCTGACCGGCTCCTTGGCATGGATATTATAACATACCTCAATGTTCAATCCCTCTGCATAATTTTTTGCGCTACTAAGGGCTGTCTACCCTCCTTTGTCAATAACATGTTTCTTCCCGGCTCGGGTCGTGCCAACAATATTGCCATCACTCGGTACTCCAGTATGGCCATGAGCAAGTCAGTCTCAATTAAGGATTTCATGGGGCGAAAATGGCCGGGCGTTTCCGAAGATTCCCGAGGTCGTCTTTTCGGGCGGCCATATTGGTGTCGAACCAGGGGCAGTTTGTTTTGATTGTTGTGAACGGATTGCTGCAGGTTTTTTGGTTTTATTTTGTCGAAAAATGGCTGGTGCGGTCAAATATTGCCGATACGGAGCGTGCAGGAGTGACAGCCGGCCTGGGAGACCAGGATTTGATCCAGGAACCAAATTTTTTCGGTTCCCGAAGCCTTGCCTGGAATTTCGGAAGTGCGGTTTGTCAAACTACCGAGGCCGTGCAACTGTCTCGACGGATCTCCCTCTGGAGGAGCGAGGCTGTGGAATTCCCTCCCTCTGGCGATTCGTTGTGCCTCTTCCCTTGGTGCGTTCAGGGGTGCTGTTGAGCGTTCAGGGGTGCTGTTGAGCGCCACTTCCTTGTCGAGCGATAGAATCCTCTCCTTCTCTGCTGTCTCTCTTACTCTTACTGTTCCTCTTCCTCTCCTCCCCCTCCCCACACTATATCTTTTCTTCCTCTTCTTTTCTCTCATCCTGTTTATTCTAATATACATTCTGTTTTGAATACTCTAATATATACTCTAATCAGGCTGATTGTTTTTTAAATGCCCCTCAGGCCTTTTTTCTTTTTTTACTTAAAATTAGTACATATGTTTTTTATTTACTTAAAATTAGTAACCTTTAGAATTAGTATAGTAATTTCTCGAATGACATGCGAGGTGGGACTCTGTCCTATATGTCAGAAATATATAAATAAATAAAAAATAAAAATAAAAATAGTCTGCTAAAGTCTCGACTCGCCATTTCAATACACTTTTGGTGGTTTTATATCAAATATAACAGATATTTTTAACTATTAGGCAATTAGCCTGATACGTCATTTCTAACGGGAACTCAGAAATTCAAATTTCATACTCTTTTTTCTGCCAGAATTTGTAACCCACGAAAATTGTTTAGGTTTTTCTTATGAACCGCACCATCTCTACGTTGAAGTAGTATGTCAGTTCTCCGCCAGGAGTATATGAAGAATAGTATCCATCGGTTTTCATCTATCTTGGCGTCGCTCAATCGTAACCTTTGCGTTTGATTTCCCTTGTTGTGGTTTTCAAAGTCACGTTAGTTGCATGCGGATCTACGATCTATCTGTGGTTACCTTCTACATTTGATAGTGAATTTTATTTACAGTAAAACTGACAATATCTGTGAGAGGTTTGGTAAGAGATGTAACCATTTTCGTGATTTCATAAATAGTTGGAATTCTCCGTGAGAAATCTTGGTGACGAAGTTGACAATTCGTGGTTTGTCTCTTCAATAAACGCACCATGGGCAAGTGGAAAGTTCTCAACAGGTATGTTTCATATCAATGGTAATTGTGGGAATATTTTTCTTTTGGAGGAGTATTACGTTGTAACAGAGTGAATAACGCGGGTTACTGAGCGCAGCAGTGACGGTATTGCAGGGTAAGTTGGGGTAATATGCCATATTTTTTGGGAAATAGATGTAACCCGTCGTTTCCAACGCCGGCACCATTGATAGTTTTGAAGAGTTAATCCTGCTCTATAAACACATCCAACAACCTTACAAACCTTACGTTGGTACACTAAAACAACTCATTTGGGGTAATTTGCCACGTCTAAGGGTAAACATGCCCATTTCGGGGGAATATGCCATCACTACTGGTAACATGACATAAGTAAAGCTTGCATAAGTAAAGCTTAACTAATTTCAAGCAAAGTTCTTGCTTGAGAAAAAAAATCAAAGTGGCAATGAAATTGTATTGTTTATTGAAGAGTTAAAAAAAATAAAATATGGTAGGAACAGTGGAAATAAATTTGAAAATTCTTTAAGATTTGAGAGAAAATGATTAATTACTAGGAATGAGTACGTAATTCCTAAGATGTTCGGAAAGAAATGTCGACAAAGTTTGCAGCTTTCTAAACCAAAAGGAATCCTTTTAGCACACTTCGAACAGCACAGGTCAAAGAGGCTTTCGACCAGGTAGCCCGATTGCTAAAACCAATGGGGTGTAGTTCGTTGTCCGCCCCCATTTTGTTCTCTCTTTTGCAAGCACACCCGACCACCTTTTTCAATTTTTGAGGAGTTTTAAATGCTTTATTTGTTATAGACAATACATAAACTTCATAAAAGTACATGGTGAATGTAGGTATTTGATGTACCATAGGTACAAGGTATTTAATATGAACATAAAGTGTTCCGTAAACTAGATTTCATGTACTATAATATGAATAATATACCGCACTTATGTTTTCAAATACTCCAAGCAATGAAACTAGACATTGAAGAAAGTGGGGGCGTATACCGAACTATTTCCCGAGGGAAAATGTTCGATAACCGCCCCCACGACTGAATTGCATTGATTGGGCCTGGGACGTTTTCTTGGGAGAGATAACTGGTGAGGCAGAGAATAACTTTGATCGAAAATTAAGAGGTTGACCGAACCAACGGGTGATGTTTCCTCAATGCTGGAGGGAACATCACCAGTCTTCACTCACACTTGTGCGAATTTTTGTGGAGGAGATGTGTGAAGTCAATGGGCATAGATCCATTTGAGCATTTTTTGGACTGCATCAAGAATTTGTATGACCCAACCATAGAATAATACCACACCACAATATGTGTCAGAAGTAATATTCATATTAATAAATGAATTATTTAAACAAAAAATGTTGTGTTTTCCATTATTAACTATGTGGGGGCGCATACCGAACTTTTTCACTAGAGAAATAGTTCGGTATCCGCCCCCACTTTTTTCAACACCTAATTTCACAATCTTAACCAATCAAAAATTATAATTCGTCACGATTGTGCTCAAGAAGATGAAATCTAGTTTACGGAACACTCCTCAAAAATTGAAAAAGGTGGTCGGGTGTGCTTGCAAAAGAGAGAACAAAATGGGGGCGGATAACGAACTACACCCAACCAATGCCTACGTTATTGAGGACGAGGCAGCAAAATACCTACGGTGCACATAGTAACTTTGCCAGTAAATTTACCAGTTCTCAATGCTGCCACCAACCCAACATTGGAAATGACAAACCTTCAAAAACCTTAGCTGTGTCCCCACCACCACACGGTTTGATTTTGAGGACTTTTTAAACTTTATTTATAAATTTGCGGTTCCATCCATCCGTCCATTGCGCCTCTGTACATTGTTTAAAGTTATGCACTAGCGCTCTAAGCGGGATTTGAGTTGAACTACTCAACAATTTATCTGACAGCTGTATTTAAGGTGCAGAGGGAAACGTATGGTATAGTGGGAGCACTGGAAAGTGGAGGCACTATTTGATGGGTTGAAGATGTGCGCAAAATGACTGCTGCCTGGGGGCCTATTCACTATAAGAGATAGTGAAAATAGATTGTATCTACTCTGCAAATCTCCTGGGAGAGATAGTCTCCCTTGGAAGACAGTTTCTTCCAGTGTCTCCCAGGTCCGTCTATTTTACTGAATAGCTCTCAACCCTCACCCACCTAGGCGTTTTTACTCATGAATCGATAATATATATATATATATATATATATATATATATATATATATATATATATATATATATATATATATATATATATATTTTTAATGAACAATTGACTTACCTTCAACCCTTTCAACCCTGGTGGGACGTATGTGTCCTATCATGTTTTTGCACTCATAAACCTGCTGGGACATGTTGTCCCAGGAACTAATTACCTACTGCTTCAATTTTCCAATCGTTTTAGGGCCTATTGAACGCTACAATCCTTATTAAGGAACACTACAATGCCTATGAGCTATGCTTCTTACAACATGGTAGGTAGGAAATGACTGTGGACAGTAGATTTCCACCTCAACGCGCTGAAAAAACGGGTGGGACTTGTGCCGACAAAAATAATCATTCCCGGTAAGGCAATGCAGTGAAGCTTGATTCTCAGCCGGGTTGAAAGGGTTAAGAGATGAAAAAACATACATCAAGACCGACATAGTAGCCGATGAACGAAGGATGATACGCAATCACTACCAAAGAAATGATAAATGAGGAAGAGACTCTTTCGAGAAAAGACACCTAATTATGTGTCTCTCTGAAGCAGATTGAAAATGCCAAGATGGCCGCCAACTCTCTCTTCTAGAAGTTAGGTACTGAATAACCATGTCATGGATACTATAAAAAACGCTGCAAAGTCCTTTTCACATGGGTTTATTATTCCATTGGACATACCTACAGAGATGTTGGCTGTTTATTTATTGTTTCTTTCATATAAAATAATTGAAATAGCTATCTCTGGTGGTGTCCACCAATTTTGGCCCCCTAAACACGAATAGAGTATGTAGGTACGCTCTTTTTTTTTTTAAAATAAATTATCTCTGATCATTGATAGTACCGTTTAATCGTCTTGTTCCACCTGTTGACACTTTTTCCAGTGTTATTCTACAAATTGATGGTGATTTCAGACGATTTCCCAGGTTTTTGACTCATAAAAAATCAATTTCGGGAGCTGAACATCTGGTAGAACCCCAATTTTCTATTCTTTGGTCAAAATCGACTTCATATTCGGTCTTCTCGTCCCCAAAAACATGATAAACGATACCTTAAAAGCTCATGTTACTAACATGTTGCTAAAACGCAAAAAGTACCTAGTTTTACACACATTTTCACTCATAACACCCCTGGGTATATTCCGATCGGGCTGAAAAGTTTCGGGACACAACTCGGGCCCAAATGGAGCATTTGTTCGAAAGAACGATTTTTTTAGACCGAAAATGAAGCCTGTACACGTGATACGGCGGACAGCGGACGGACATTGCATTTTTGGAATCGACGCACCTTGAAACGGAAAAGAAAAAAGTTTGAGGGGGGTGTTATAAAAATTTTTTGCTGAGCGAATACATAGGTGTATTATTCACAGAATAATAAACCAAAATCTCTTCTGTCAAAAGAGAGAGCCGGACCGCAAAGAGATGTCTCTTTGGCTCAGTGAATAGGCTCCCTGTTATTCGTGCAACACGATAAAACCCAGATTCTTCAAGCACAATAATATAACACTAATACAAGCTACCCATCGTTTTGAACGACTTAAATCTTATAACAATATTTTAGGAGTGGTTACTGTGAGGGGAATCATGACAAGTTTAATTATCACAAAACATGGTATGAACAGTATTAATAATTTACTGAAGAATAATTGGGGTGATCATCAAATGGCATTTGGAATATATATGATCATGAGACGCAATTTAGATAGTAAATAATTAGCATAGGAACTACCACATTCTTCCACATCAAAAGTTCAGCTTAATAAGTCTTTGAAACGCTCGGGGATGCGACGCTCACTCGATGATCGTCTAACCAACTCTTCAGGCGGAACATGTAGACGGGGCAGGAGAAATATCTTGGAACTCAGCAAGGTCGAGTTCTTCAGGTTCGTTCTGTGCAGGTTCGCCATTTGGAGCCAAATGTTCAAGAGCTACTCGTCTCCCTTCCATTTTCAAGTCCCACCGGTGCATAATTAGGGTTCTACCTCTTCAACTAGAGGGTCGTATTTAGTTGACAGCACGCGTTCCCTCATCAGGACTTTGGATGATGGAGCCAGTCAAGACGGTAGGGAACAACCATTAGCAGATCGCCTGTGATGCATGAACATTCTTTCGTGAGGGGATTTCATTGGTTGCAGTGCACAAGAGGGATCGGACAGTACGAAGTGAATCCAGGAGAACGTCTTCCCCATCTCGAACATTCAGACTTCTCTGTTTTACGGTGATGGATACTGTTCTCCAAATCGTGCCGTTCTACCGTTCGATTTACCCATTTCCAGCAGGGTTATAAGGTGTGGTCGTGGAAGTGGCTACTCCACCGGAATGGAGGAAATCTTGGAGTTCTTTGGAGGAGAATGATGTACTGCGATCAGTGCGCATGTAACCCGAAGTTGTAAATAGATTCACGAGACAATCACAGTTGACGGATTAGTATCTGGACAAGGATAGATCCTTGTCTCCAACCATGACTGTCTCGCCCATCTATTTACAACTTTTGGGGTGCCGGCTTACATGCACACTGACCGTGTTTGCCTATGGGCAAAAGGGAACCTCGAAAATTCGTTGATAATCGTCAGCAGGTACCCATTGCGGGATCGAGACGGCTGAGGCCCCTTGAAATCCATACCAAATAAACGGCGGGGACGTTGAGCGGGGCAGCGCCAAGGGGAAAGTAGCCGAAGGAGTTTTCCCGACCGCCATCGCTCCTCAACGGGCATAACAGCTGATTGAGGATGGGGGATGGGTGGAAAAGTCCCTATATAAACAGCCCTTCTGGCTCAGCTCTTCATTCGGCCGACCGACTCTTGACTTACGGCTTCTCTCTGGACCCTCTCTCGCCCTCTCTCTTACCTTTCCATGCACTCGCTGTGGTGAAAACCGCGGGGTGCCCTCCTCTCTCCTAGTATCTGCTGTGGGGAAAACCGCGGGATACCTCCTTCTCCTCTGGCACCTGCTGTGGTGAAAACCGCGGTGTGCCAGCCTTCATCTTCTAGGCGTCTGCTGTGGTGAAAACCGCGGGATGCCTCTTCTCCTCTATCACCTGCTGTGGTGAAAACGGCGGGGTGTTACCCTCCATCTTCCTGGTGTCTGCTGTGGTGAAAACCGTGGGGTGTTACCCTCCATCTTCCTGGTGTCTGCTGTGGTGAAAACCGCGGGGAGCTAATCTTCCCTCCAGGCTAACGCCTGCTGTGGTGAAAACCGCAGGGCATTAGTGCAGAAGACTCCTACAGAGGACATCCCTCCTCATCCATCTTCATCCAGCCTCTCACTACATCTTTCATTCAACTGTCACCTGCCTTGTGGTGAGCGCAACACACCTGCTCACGTCATAAACCCTTAGTTCAGCTTCACTAAAATATTTACTTTTACAACAGTCATTTCTAGAGGGAGCTCAGAAATTCAAGTTTTACATTCTTTTCTGCCTGGACGTTCCAACATGTACACCTCATTATGTGGCCAATAAGTGTTAATTTCTATTATTGAACAGAATTTGATGGAGTTTTGTATTTGTGCACATTCCAGATTGGATAATGCAGAATGGAAACCGGTCACTATTGAAGGTGGTTTTGCAGACCTGGATGGCCTCATTGGTAATTTGGAGTTTTATCATTAATTATGAATACTTCACAATACGAATACTGTTATTTCGGAATAAGGTTCATTTTGAATGTGATTCTGTGTACATAGGTGATGTGGTTGTGGTTGATTCTATGGTTGTGGCTCATTCACGACTTCACGTCCGTAGTTTTCAGTGAGACTGCTCACAGTGCACTGTTAGGTATCCAGTTCATTCCTTGGGGAAGTGTTGATTGATGACTTTTCGATAAGGCTGTTGATCTGATGTTTAGTACTGTTACAGTATTGCAAGTCAGTCGTGGTTCTACCGTAATATCGAAAGGAATGAATCGATACTGGCAAAATCTTATCACTTGACACCTTTCGACAAATTTTTACCATTCCGTGGTAGATTCCTTCACCCAGCTATAAATACCACAGCCATATCTCCATGTTCACTTGATAATATCGATTGTTTTAATCTGATCGGTTTGGCTGTATGAAAGGTGTCGAGGAATTGGTCGGGTACAATGTCGACACGGAGAAAAGGAAGAAAAGGAAAACGCAAGACGCATCTTTGGAAGGGAGACCGAAGAAGAAGAGGAAGAAGAAAAACAAAATGAAACCTTCCAACGGCTTCGACGTAGAAGACATTGAAGAAGCGAACGAAGTTGGGAAGTTTGTCAAAAAGCCGGCATGCAGGTTAGTTTTAGCGAATTTTCAAAGAAAATGAAGCTATTGCAATGGCTTCGAAATTTAAATAATATAAATTTTTGGAAATTTTCTTCATAGAAATCCGTTTCAGACCATTCTAAAACGATTCCTGAAATTTAACACTTTTTTATATGTATATATATATATATATATTTATATATATATTTATTTATATATGTGTCACTCCAGACGATAACTCTCGATAGAATTGAGATAAACAGCTCAAATTTGCACAAAAAATCTATCTTGGCAATCGAAAGGCTAAGTTCGAAGATGGGCGAAATTGGCCTACTCTAAGGAGGGTTTTGGCGCATTTAAAGTGCGCAAAAATTACCCAAAAATCCCCAAAATGTTATTTTCCAACAAGTGACCCCTCATTTTAAAGGTTTTTGCACGCTGAACACGATGGTGGAATCGGATTTTAGATATCTTGATCCGTTCTCAAATTAGAGCATTTAAAGTGCGCAAAAATTACCTAAAAATCCCCAAAATGTTATTTTCTAACAAGTGACCCCTCATTTTAAAGGTTTTTGCACGCTGAACACGATGGTGGAATCGGATTTTAGATATCTTGATCCGTTCTCAAATTAGAGCATTTAAAGTGCGCAAAAATTACACAAAAATCCCCAAAATGTTATTTTCCAACAAGTGACCCCTCATTTTAAAGGTTTTTGCACGCTGAACACGATGGTGGAATCGGATTTTAGATATCTTGATCCGTTCTCAAATTAGAGCATTTAAAGTGCGCAAAAATTACCCAAAAATCCCCAAAATGTTATTTTCTAACAAGTGACCCCTCATTTTAAAGGTTTTTGCACGCTGAACACGATAGTGAAATCGGATTTTAGATATCTAAATCCGTTCTTAAATTAGAGCATTTAAAGTGCGCAAAAATTACCCAAAACTAGGATAATCTTTAAACTCTTACCCCCACCCCCTTAGAGTGGTCAGATTGAAAAATGTGAGAAGTATTAATTGAAGACGAGAGTTCGAAGCAAAAAAGGGGGAGGCAAACGATTAGTACAACTCCTTGAATTTACCCACAGCGATCAAATAAATAAGCACTTAGTACAATTACGTAATAAACAAACGGTAGAATCAGGATGGACAAAACGTACAAATTAAAATAAATACGAAGAGAATATACATAGAAAACCAAATTTTAGACCGAAGTTTTCCTTTATTCAAAACCATAGCCATTAATTCGAATATTTCTTTGAAAATTCGCTCATTAAGTCATGCTGCATGACTGATTTTTTTTAATGAACATTATTCCTAATCTTTTTTCAATTTCCAGTGGGTCTCATGATAATTGTGATCCATTTAGGTACGAGGGTACCCGGGTTTGCTGATCTCTTCCCACATGTTCTTGTACTGTGTCGGCACTTCACTCGACTATTATGGTTAATCACCTCACTACTTTATTTTCCAAGCAGTGGATTAATTTTCCACATGGTATGTAAAAGCAAAATGGCCATGAAAAGGGAATCGCTGTGCACGGCTAAACTTTATCTGGCGGGAAATTGCCGGATCGTGTCATCTTTTGAACCTAGAGTGTGGAGGATTTAGGCAGTGATACCACTTCCTATCGATTGCACGTGCACCAGGACTTGGATGATATTCCTCTCCACTTCCGGTTAGCTTGTAATATTACTACCCATAGATCAGCTTCCTCGCGTATCTTCCAAACCATTGCTTGGACTCAGCACTTCCTAGCGATAACTTTGATTAATATCTTATCTTGACCCCAGTGTTGCCAACCACGAACTTCAGTTCAACTCTGCCTGCAAACCTACAAACTTCTTTTCTCAGTCTACCAACTTTTCGTCTACGATCTTTTTTGAGTTGACTTTATTCTTCAATGCTTTAGTCCGACATCGCTGCCTTGTAGAGGTTGTAAGTTATGTTTGTACACTACTTTCTTCATCGTCCGTTTGCATTTACATTAAAAATAACGAACGGAACGGAGAGTGTAGAAATGTATTTAATTGTTCTGAACATAGGGAAAGAAAAAGACAAGTTGCTAATGGTAAGCGCATTATTGCTGCTGTACGGGTAGTATTATTAGAAGCTAAACAGAAGAGGAGAGGGAAATCCTCCGGAGACTCCTTGGTTAACGAACCGCCAGACACCTGAGCTTGTTGCATGCTTGCTTACGTGATATGGTCGTTAGGGTTTGGATCAATTAGTAACATCGATTCTGGGTTTGGTGGCCATGGTTAGTGATGAAAGTTTTTCAGAATATATCGATACAGTGAATAACCGGTATATCACTGAAAAACGTTGCAAATTATTACACCATGGATTATTGTTTTCCTGGGTCATCGATACGTCTTCTGCGTAGATTACCATTTTCTGTTTGAGCATAATCAGGCCACTGATTCGTGAGAGGTTGAGTAGCTCGGATTGCGCATTTGCAGTGGCCGTATTCTTGATCCAAACGTTCTGTCATTCGTAGGGGACCATCGAGAATCCGCATTTCAACTACGCACTAAATTTGAGCAAAATAGGGCTCTTGGTTCGTAAGAAATCGATTACCGTGGATTTCGCTTTGCGCATGCACAGTGGTCATACCAATGATCCCAGCGTTCTGAAATTCATAGGTGTGACAGAGTGTGATAGTTGATCCTAGAGAGTCCCCCTTATAGACCAGCGATATTATCACCAGCTAAGAAGGAATATCGATTAGGCTTCCACCAAACGACCCCATCTTCACCAGAACAACAAAAGACTCGAGAATGATCACTGTCACAGGGGCCTATCCAGTAGCTACACCTTACCTACCTACAGAATTGGAGCAGATTCGGGCATATTGGTTCGTGAGAAATTGACTATCTCGGATAACCGATATATCACTAAAAAGAGATCGATATGATGCTCAGATTAATTTGGTAATTATCGATAAATCAACATATTATTACGGTTGAATTTTAATATGAATTCATATAGATTTAGAATTTAATACAGGTCATCCTCATCAGTTTATTGTAATGAATTTCTATCGTTTTTGTGAAGTGATAGTAGTGGTAGTTCTGTTTATTTTATGTAATCAATAAGTACGTACTCATAAATTTGAAGGTACAAATTATCTACAAACGGAAGAAATGGGTTGCTGTTAGGTAATCGAGTGGATTTGGTAAGAATTGGGGACAGTTGTTCGAGATGCAAAAGTGATATTTTGTGCTTGATCAGTAAGAATAAAATATCGGTCTCACCGTTGCAGATCAGACCTGGAAGATGAAGACGAGGATTTCGAAGTGGAAAAACAGTGTGACGAACTTGAAAAAGATGACGAAGTTGAACCTGATGCTCCGTCGTTTGACGCGTCTGATCTACTTCCCTGGACAAACATCTGTGTCCCCGATGAGCTGTCGCGCCCGTTGGTCGAAATGGGGTTCAAATCCCCCACCGAAATACAGGTATTCAGATAAATATGAATAACCGATGTATGACCATGTATGGGCGCCAATTGGTTGTCAGTATGCCGATATCGAACCATTGCTAGGCCATTGTTTGATAGTCAAGTTTTAGCTTAAAGACGTTGCTGTCATTCAGAGGGAATTGTAATGAAAGTAAAATCTGGGGAAAATTTAACAAAAATTGTTGTGGGGTTCAGCCAGTCGGTTATTGTACGTTACTAGGTAACGGACGCACTGACGTGGCTTGCGGAGAAATGTAGAGGGATTGGAAATATAGTTCAATTCTTACGCTTACAAGCTACCCTTTCGTTCTTACTTTAACGTAACATAATATAACATGGTGTCAGAAGTTACGAACTATGCCTCCTAAGCAATCAAAGAACTCTAAAGGAAGGAAGGTGAGGAGGAATCGGTCAAGTTCAGAAGACTCGCTGCCTCCGAAGCCCAGCAAAATGGACCGTTTCGTTTTTTCGAAGCCTCCACTTCAAACCTTTTTCAGTCCGGATAACCGCTTGCCCTGGGAATCCTGGATTCGACGGTTTGAACGGTACCGACTAACTTCAAGGTTAGTTCATGCAAGCGATGATGTCCAGGTGCGTACTCTTTTACTTTGTATGGGCGATGAAGCAGAGGATTTATTGGACTCATTCAACCTTACTATTCAGACTTACGACCGAGTTATTGTAAACTTTAATAATTTTTTTGCTAAGCAAGTTAATATCATTTTTGAGCGCGCTCAGTTTAACAAAAGGAGCCAGCTCGAGAACGAATCCGCTGAATCATTAATTTTGCATTTACATAAGCTGGTAAAATCGTGCAACTACGGCCCTCTCAGAGATGAATTGTTGAGGGACCGGCTGGTGATAGGCGTTAGGGACCAATGTCTTTCGGAATCTCTCCAAATGGATCCCAACTTGACCCTTGCAACGGCTATAAGCCAGATCAAACTGCACGAATCAGTCAAGGGCCAACAGCCGTCACTACGGCAACATAATTTCATCAAACACTTTGAAGGGCTAGCGGTGTCCAAGGACAAGGACACGCCTCAGCCAAAGAAAAAAGGTTCCTCATCATTCAGATGTTACCGGTGTGGGGACTCAACTCCACATAAGATGGAAAGTTGCAGGGCTCGCTTATCAAAGTGTAAATTCTGTAATATCCTTGGGCACTTCGAATCGTGCTGTAGGAAGAAGAAAATGAAAGCCGTAAACGAAATAGCTGAGTTTTCTGATGCTGAAGCTGAAGAGGTTGTCCTTGATACATTAGAGTACCAGGCCCTGGTGGTCCAGAATAACCATTTCACACCTCCTTTTATGGTTTCCCTGCTAGTTAACAACCAGCCAATCGCTTTTAAAATTGACACGTGAGCTGATATTACATGCATGTCCACGACGATTTGGAAGAAGTTAGGCCAACCCCAGCTTCAAGCGTTTACTGGTACAATTGAGCACGCTGGTAGGAGATCCCTTTTGTGTGATGGTTCATTTACTGCCAACTTATCCACATCATCTGGCAGAATATGCAAAGACTCAATTTTTGTTATCCAAAATTTAAAACAACCTTTGCTTGGGTGATCTGCCACTATTGCATTGTCCTTGCTTTCATATGTTCCACCTAACGCTTTTCTGGCAGTGCAGCTTATTGCCTGGGAAGATGAATTTAGTTCTCTGTTTTCGCCCAACCCTGGTAGCCTCAAATGCAAACCTTATGCTATCAAACTCAAACAGGATGCAGTTCCTTACGCTATAGCAGCCCCACGAAGACTACCTGTCCCTCTTAGTCCAAAAGTGAAGCAAGAAGTAAATAGAATGCTAGACATGTGGGTGATCGAAAAAGTGACAGACGCGACAGAATGGTGCGCCCCAGTCGTTATAGCCCCGAAAAAAGACGGTACCATACGCCTCTGTGTCGACTACACAAAACTAAATGAGAACATTGTCAGGGAGAGATTATGTTTTACCAACATGTGATGAGGTTTTAACCTTATTGAGTGGAGCTCGATATTTCACTAAGCTGGACGCCCGACAGGGATTTTGGCAAGTACCGCTCAGTAACTCATCCAAAAAACTCACAACGTTCATAACGCCTCAAGGCCGCTTTTGCTTTAAACGTCTCCCAATGGGAATTTCGTCTGCTCCTGAACATTTCCAACGCTGCATTCGTGACATCCTGGACGGTCTTGAGGGTTGCACAAATATGATAGACGACATACTAGTATTTGGATCGACTTTGGAGGAACACAATTCTCGTTTGGAGCGTGTACTTTTACGTCTTCAACAATACAATGTTACCCTCAACAAAGAGAAATGTGTTTTCAGCCAAAATTCTGTTCACTTCCTGGGTCACGTAATTACCGGTTCAGGGGTACAACCAGACCCTGATAAAATAAGGGCTATTCAAACGTTCCCTGCCCCGAAGAATCTCACTGAACTGAAGCGGTTTTTTGGCATGTTCAATTACGTATCCAAATTTGTCCCTGACTCTTCGGCTATATCTCATCCCTTGAGAGAGCTCTTGAAATCGGATACCGACTTCTCATGGGGCCCCTCCCAAAACGCAGCCTTTTGCAAAATGAAGAGCGTTCTCTCGTCCCCACCAGTACTTCAACCTTTCAACCCGAATGCCGACACTAGACTCTCTGCGGATGCGTCCTCTTTTGCATTGGGAGCAGTTCTTGAGCAGAGGCTGGCCCCATCAGATCCGTTCAGACCAGTTGTGTACATATCAAGGGCTTTGCTTCCCACAGAGAAAGCTTACGCGCAAATTGAAAAGGAAGCATTAGCGCTGTGCTGGGCATGTGAGCGGCTTGATGTTTACCTCAAGGGGTTACGATTTTCTGTTCTCAGAGACCACAAGCCACTTGTGTATCTTTTAGGAAGCAAACCAATTCACGACCTAACACCTCGAATTTTACGCTTCCGTCTCAGGTTACAACACTACGACTTCAATATATCACACGTTTCTGGTAAAAGTTTTTACATTCCGGATGCCCTTTCTCGTGTTGAAAACCTGCCGTACAGCGAGGAAGACAAAAGTAGTCTCCAAGTTTTTGAAACTTCAGTCACTTTTTTTCACAACCATCTACCAGTATCAGACGGGCTACTTGGTGAGATTAAAAGCCATACAGAACAAGACGAGCGCTTACAAGGTCAAAATCTACTCTTCCAATGGTTGGAGAAGGACAAACAACAACGATCCTGATCCCAAGTCATCACCCTTCTACAAGTTTCGCCATTCCTTATCATTCGATAATGGGATCATGTTGATGGGGGACCGCATTGTTATCCCTAGAGTTCTTCAACAGGCCATATTAGACAAAATTCATTCAGGGCACTTGGGAGTAACGAAATGTCGTCGATTAGCACAAACATCAGTCTGGTGGCCAGGAATTAATGCGGATATTGAAAAGAAGGTGGAAGACTGCTACACTTGTGCGGTACATCGTTCTCCACATCGAGATCCTTTGCTACCAACCCCCTTCCCAAGTCTACCGTGGTCCATGATTGGCTGTGATTTGATGTACGTTCAAAATTCAAACTTCATCGTCATTCAAGACTATTTTTCCAGATTTCTAGAGGTGTTCAAATTGAATTCGACAACATCTACAGCCATTATTTCCGTTTTACAGACAGTTTTCTCTCGGCATGGGGTACCTCACGTCGTTCGGTAGGACAATGGTCCCCAGTTTGATTGCCAGGAATTCCGGGATTTTTCTGAGAAGTGGGGATTCCAATCGGTCTCAAGCAGCCCTCGCTACCCTCAATCAAATGGTCAAGCGGAATCTGCAGTGCACACGGCAAAACGGCTGGTACTGAAGTGTGCCAACTATAAAGAGGGTATCATGATGTACAATGCCACCCCACTACACAACGGGTACTCTCCAGCTGAACTGTTGATGGGAAGACGCCTCAGAACTACCGTACCTACAACTCCATCTTCGTTGCAGCCTAAGCTACCAGACTTCTCCAGCTTGAGGGACTTCGAAGAAAAAGAACGGGAGAAAGAGAAGACACGATATGACCAGAGACATCGAGCCACCAAAGAAACGCATATCATCCAGGAACTAAAGTCCTAGTACGGGACCTGAATGTAACAGGCACGGTACTGGAAGCTCACAGAAGTCCGCGGTCATATTTGATTCAGCTGGACGGAGGGAGGACGATTAGAAGGAACCAATTCAATCTAATTCGTGTTCCTTCCTCACCAGACTCATCCGAAGACCCATTGCCTCAAGAACCCCAACGACGAAGACCAAGGAGGGACATTCGACCTCCAGAGCAGCTCAATTTATGAGGGGAGGATGTTGTGGGGTTCAGCCAGTCGGTTATTGTACGTTACTAGGTAACGGACGCACTGACGTGGCTTGCGGAGAAATGTAGAGGGATTGGAAATATAGTTTAATTCTTACGCTTACAAGCTACCCTTTCGTTCTTACTTTAACGTAACATAATATAACAAAAATGATTTTCATTTCTTATGGTGTTATGATTCTAATGTTTGATGGTGATAATTCCAGTACCTACCAAGTCAACCTAGTGTGCAGTCAGAGTGCCAACTCAATCTCTTGTACCAAGTAAACTCTAGTGCCTTACCAATGTTTAGTACTAAGTAAGGGTGAGCCAGTAGCGAGTGGTAACGCTCTGCAGTTGGTGGTTGGGACTGGGGCGGCAAATGCGATCCACAGGTTCGGATCCCAACGCCCTTCGTCCCGACCCACTGTGGTGAGGCAGTAGTTAGCCAGAAGCGAAATGATCGGATCAAATTCTGATCCTCCTGGGAGAACTGCTTAATCACAGTCCCGGCAGGGCAGTTAAACGTAGCAGCCTTTACTTCAGATGTAATGCCTGTTTGCTTCAAGTCAGCCTTTAGTACGTTACCTCGTCAGTCTTTAGTCCTAAGTTGTGACTGTATATATGAGAATCCCGTCCATGGTGGACCAGAGCTGCTCTCGATTTTTTGTGCATGCGGCAAAAAAGGGACAGGCGATTTGTGAAAACGAACCGTCAACTCCTGGAAGCATTGCGTTATGATATATTATAACCTTTTTCTTACCGTGTGTAAGTAGCAGGATTTGTATCCCGGAATCTGAATATTAATTATTCCATCGGATTGTCCGTTTCGGCGGCGGATACGGTGGCAGCAGCGTTGGGAAGGTGGCCTCCAGTATAAGGGGGCGTCCGAGAGTCACTACCTCCGGACGTTCGACGTTTTAGGGCGTGGGGGCGTAAATCCGCCACGTCCGGCTTTCCCATTCTTCGGATGGCACCAATAGTTTATAAAACTCGCGCTAGGCTCATCGCAGAGAGTTCTGTACTCGTTGAGCAATGGGGAAGACAGCCCCGATTTTCTTTGTCTCCAGTTTCAATAGCCCTGCCGCGGTGAGGCGTAGTGCTGACTTAGGGCACACGCCTGGGAACGGTGTCGCCTTCATTCGGTAGCAGGATTTCGTTCGGTAGCATTTTTATGTGCACCGATTTTTGAGGTCGCACACCATGGGGAAGTGGCACTCCTCGCTGTACCTTTATTGAGCTCTGGGGGAAAGGGGACACTGCTGTATGGGCGGCTGGTTTCACCCCTTCCCTCATGGCAACTCATTAAATTCAGCTTCAACCTCTGCTGTCTGGTCAATCTCTAATACTAAGTATTCAATGTGTAATTGGTGTAGAGACTGTGCGTCCCGGCTGCCATCAAAGGTCGGCGAGACATCCTGGGTGCGGCGGAGACGGGGAGCGGGAAGACTCTCGCGTTCGGCCTCCCGATGATCTACGGAGTTATGAAGAATTTGGAGAAACCTGTCGGTGAGGGCAATTCTATTTTAGTAGTTCTTGGCTAATTTTTATCAGGATTTGGATCAATCTGAAGTGCCTCACAGATTTTATTCACCTCGATTGCTAGATCAGGATCTAGTGATTGGTGAGCCCCTAATGGAATGTCACCATCCTGCTAAGATTGTCTAGGGCTAGTTTGTATCTTGTGCTAGGCCTTGCTTAACCTAGGGCTGTTTGGCAGAACAACGACTAGAACGATATTCTTAGCCAAAAGCTCGATGTCTCGTATTTTTAACCGACTTCAGAAAAGGATGTTCTCAATTCGACCTGTTTCTTTGTTTGTGTGTTTTTTAAAATGCTCGTCCAGCGATTATTCCGAAACTACTAGACCGATTTCGATGAATCTTTTTCAAATGAGGGTCATCCCTCCGGGGATCCCATACTAGTTTTAGTGAAAAACTCGGCGCTGCGCGCCTCGGTGGGGGCTTCGCCCCCTGCACCCCCGGATGACTTCCGCTTAAAGCCTGACGGCTAAAATGTGGTGTACCAGACCCTTCAGGTTTTTGTCCCCCTTGCTGTATTATATAAGATCGGCTGTTTCTTACCAACCAAGTGACAACCAAACAAGCGTCATTGTTTACTATCCATTTACAACATTCATTTATATAGTTATATTATGAAACTAGGATATAAATACCAAGAACAAATACGAAATACATTCGTGATAAATCAAGAGCTTTCCAACGAATGGAAAGCGATTTTTGTCCGATGAAAATGAAAGGAGTTTCATTTCCCTAGCAACTACTCGGTTGTAAGTGAAAATCATTGTTAAAATACGCGCTACTTTTGTCTCACTTTTTCCTGTCGCTTTTCGGTGGGGGGTCCCATCGCAAAAACCTGAAGGGTCAGGTTAAAAGTAGTACTGTGCCAGATAATCTTCGAATTCTAGTGCTTTAACGGACATTGCACGGTTTAACGACAGAAAACAGCCTGCCAAAGGCAGTGGATGCCCCTGTAATGATGGTATCAGTACTTTACAGCGTGAGGCATATTACTGAGCTAGTAATGGGTCACTGTTGGCGTTGGCATAGAAAAGTATAAGTAAAAAATAACGCTGCTAAGTCCTTGTCACATGGGTTTATTATTCTGTTGGACATACCTACAGAAATTTTGGCTGTTCATTTATTGTTTCTTTCATGTGCAATAATTGGAATAGCTATTTTTGATGGTTTACACCAATTTTGGCCCCCCCAAAAACACGAATTAGGCTCTTACTTTTGTTTACAAATTACCTTTGATCATTGATAGTGCCATTTAGTTGTCTTGATTCACCTGTTGAGACTAACTTCTACTGTTATTATACAAATTTGTGGTATTTTCAGACAATTTCCCAGGTTTTTGACAAAAAAAAAATTGGGAGCTGAACCTTCGTTACAACCTCAAATCTTCACTCTGGTCAAAATCATGTTCATATTCGGTCTTCCCGCCCTAAAAAAAAACTTGTAAAACGATACCTGACAAGCTCATGTTCACAAAAACGTCGAAAACGCCTATTTTTGCACCCGTTTTCTCTCCATAACACCCCTGGGGACCCCAAACTGTGCGGAAGACCGACGATTTTAGACCGAAATTTTACTTAAATTTGAAGCTGAAACTTCGTTCCAAATCGAGTTCATATTCGGGCTCCTCGTCCTAAAAAATGTGGAAAACGATACCTCACAAGCTCATGTTCCTAAAACACCAAAAAAACCTTTTATACACCCATTTTTCACCCGAAAAGTGAACGAGTTCGAAAGAACAAAACGCATTTTTGGAATCTGCGCGCCTTGAAATGTATAAGAAAAAATGTTGAGGGGGTGTTATACAATTATTTGCGCTTCCAATAGCGAATAGGTGTGTTATTCACAGAATAATAAACCAAACAGTACTTATTTTAAGAAAAAAACCATCGAAGAATACAGTAAAAAGTATCAAATGGTGCATAAACACCTTTTAGAAACCAAATGTTTTTGAATAAATCTATCGATCACCCTAAAAAAACAGCATTAAAAAAGCTGTCATACAAACGTAATTTATTCAAAGCCGATATAACAAAATTGTTGAATGTGTCGCCAAGTTTTAACTAAAAACCTCCCCCACACACAGCCTTCATATTGTATCTCTTGATTTTATACGTTTTAGTTTAATTTTTCTGCTCTAGTGATTGGTTGGTCCTTGGTGATGGCCACTGACTAGTGCTTCCAATCTCTGGTCTGGTGCTCTAGCTCTCCCTCTTGTGAAGGTGGCTATAGACGGTGGGAATCTGCCTCGCGAGGCACATGCCCGAGGCTGTAGGGCGAGGAAGTCCCGCCAGGCGTTGCAGCGTATCTGATGCGTGAGTTGCGCCCGATAAGCGAGGAAAACCGCGAGCGCTCAGTTACCGCGAGGCAACGATGGCGACGGGAGATGCTTTCCTACCGTTAATAATAAATCCGCTAGCTGCCGATTTCATTTTTGCCTTCAGTTCCTTCACAGAAATGGATAAAGCCTGAGAAATACTTCTCCTCGCATCCCCTCTTTTATTTTTATTATGATACAATTTATCTTTAGCATTCCACAAATCTGGAAAACTTCTGTAATTTTCCAGTAGCAATATGCTTCTTTCCTGGTCCATCTTTTTTCTTTCGATTTTTCATGATGGGTGGAGACTAAAAAATACACAAAATCACTTCTGGTTCGTAAACAAACAAAAAAACGAAAAAAAAAATTAACGATGCACGCACCACTCCTCTCGCGTTTACACTTAGCGAATCACCAGCCACAAAACTCCTTTGATGCTCTCCAGAAACCGACTGATGAGGCGCTCACCCCGAATCAGCCTCGCGAATCAAGGTTTGGGGTCTAGAACCTTCTACACAGTGTGAGTCTTGACTCGCGCTTCAAGCCTCACGAGGGAGATTCGCACCATCTAAAGCCGCCTTGATGTTTGTTGGGTGTTTGTCTAAACCCAGCCCTCTGAATCCTCCTGGTTACCTGCCACAGTGATGGTTGACCACCTGCTTAATGGCCTGTTACCCGCGCTAGGTCCGTAAAGTGCTTATATTTTTTTTTCTCCAGAGGAACCGACCAGCGACGGGTCGGAATTCGAGTCAGACGCCGAAGACGACAAAGTTCTGGGTTGCGTCAAAGTCCAAAACCTCGGCCTCAACCGCTCCACGGTCAAAAGTGAGTCCCGACTGTACGGGCTTGTGGTGACACCGACACGCGAGCTCGCCATTCAGATCAAGGAACACCTCGCAGCCGCCGTCAAATACACACCCGTCAAGGTATTTTCTTCTGCACTAAACTTGTATTGTTGGAGCTTGGAGTTGAACCAATTTTACCACTAAATCGTGAGAGTAATTAAACTGATCGTCGAGTGCAGCAAAGGTTGACTGACTTGTGCCTTTGAATCCAGGTTGCGGTCATCGTCGGCGGTATGTCCATCGACAAGCAAACCCGTATTCTGAAGAAGGCGCCCCACATCGTCATCGGGACCCCGGGCCGTCTCTGGGAGCTCATATCGACCGGGGATCCGCACCTGGCAACTGTCCGTCACATCAAGTAAGTGGGCAGCCGAGCGACAGGCCGGGAGGAGCCAGATAAGGTCTTTTGAATGGTCTGGAAATCGAATGGTAGAGAGGAAATACTCGTGATGGAATTCGGAATATTACTCCTTTCCTGTTAACTAAAGCAAAAAATAATATTTTTACTAACGTGTCTGAAAGGAGCTGCCTTCTGCCTTTTAAAGCTGTTAAATTCCGTTTTTCTCTTGCATTTATATAGTTTATAATAATATTTCACAAACAGTTTTTTCCTCGAATGTTAGACACATAGTGCATCAATAAAGCCGACCCTTATCGGGAAAGTCACCCTCCTGAAAACACATCCAAACCTTGTTTTCTAAGCAAAAATCAATATCTACCAACAACCGCAATATTACTAACAACAAATTATAGTTTGCTGGAGATTTAGGGATTCGTTGATCTTTCAGGGGCTCAGAGCGCTCGAAAATTCTTTAAGGTAGCATATTCCGAAAGAAAATTCAGTGGGCTTTTCAGTAGTAGTCATTAAAAATTTGTTGCACCTTTAAAAATGTGCGTTACGACCAGTTTAAAAGCTTGAATTCCAAATTAATACCTAACTCGTAAGGGTTAAACATGAACGAAAATTGCTAAAAAACTTTTTTGATCGGAAATTCTGTCTTCTTCCACCCTGTACAGTTCATCGTATTGATTCATAAATATATGGTTACCCTAATGATAATGTGACATTAGCACTAATTAATCTATGTTAATTAAAATTCCTTTTAAAAAAAGTGGTTTCAAATTTTTAATTCAATTTTCAGTAATGAACCATTGGAATCGAGCATGAAAAAAAAAAAAAAAAATCACCCCCCCCCCCCCCCCCCAAATTTGATGGTGGGGGGGGGGGGGGGGTTCAAGATATGTAGAATCCGAAACTGCAATAAAAATATTTCTGTCTGTCCGCCGCACGCCGTACGGGCCACTTTTCTTAGTTACCATGAAAGAAAATTGACGAAATTCGGGTTATAGGTTCCGTTCGGGCTCTAGTTGGTCCTCGAAGCTCGACGTTACTGTCAGTCATCTCTAAGGGGTTCAAAATAGGGGTTGAAATTTTCAGAACGCCGTAGCTCGAAAACTTCCGATAGAAGGGTATGGTTTTTTTTACGTTATTAAATTTGTCTTGAGCCAAACAATTTTTTGAGACCACCCGGAGCATCGTACGTCCAGCCGTTCGTGAGCACCAAAAAGCTTCGTCAGCACGATCGTGATTCAAACGGTATAAATCCGGCCGGGATATCATAACTATGGAGCATCTGATTATAATCAAGGATGGCTCTATGAAGTCGAGTTGTTTGTTCTGCGATATTATTTCATTTGACAAGTGATGGACTATTGGATTTTGTTGGTAGGTACCTACTTCTGAAACTTGAACAAACGTTGAAGTATTATTGATGGGTAAATTATTACTCAATGGCAAATTATTACACACCGGCAAATACAACAACACACACACAACACACAACTGTAAATTATTACACAACGGTAAATTATCACACCACGGTAAATTATTACACAACGGTAAATTATTACACAACGGCTCATCTATCCAGAAGGGGCTGGATTTTGTTGATAGTACTTTTGCAACTTGAACAACCGTTGAAGTATTATTGATGGGTAAATTATTGCACAATGGCAAATTATTACACAACGGTCAATTATTACACAACGGCTCATCTACCCTGAAGGGGCTGGATTTTGTTGATAGGTACTTTTGCAACTTGAACAACCGTTGAAGTATTATTGATGGATAAATTATTACAACGGCAAATTATTACACAACGGCAAATTATTACACCTCGGTTAATTATTACACAACGGCTCATCTACCAAGAAGGGGCTGGATTTTGTTGATAGGTACTTTTGCAACTTGAACAACCGTTGAAGTATTATTGATGGGCAAATTATTACACAACGGTTCATTATTCTATCTCCGTAGAAGGGGAACCTATACAGGTAAATTATTACACAACGGTTTAGGTAGGTACCTAGTAACGAGTACGGGGTTAGGTACTAACCTATGGAGGGTCCGAGATCTACTGTAGAATAGTACATTTATGCTATATAGAAGGGTTATCTATACGGAGACCTGTGATCTGTAACAGGGGGGTATTCTGTACAAAATAATAAACCGTTGTGCAGGGATTTGCAGCGTTTTTTTCTATGAAACAAAACAACGGCAACCCACATATAATGGTTAATAATCAAATTAACTTTCTAAAGTTAAACTATTAAGTCAACTTTTGTTTTGGGAATTTTAATTACCAAGTTTCAAAATACTTAAATTCCTTTGTTTAGCGTAACTGCAACGTGTAGCGTTTCCCGCGTTAACTGCCGCCTGTATTTCTTCCAGGTTTCTCGCTATCGATGAGACGGACAGGATGGTCGAACGGGACCACTACCCTGAACTAAGGTAAGCGCGCCCAGTTTCACCAAGTGTTGTTTCAGTTTCTGTGTCCCTTTGACAGCTGATATTTCTCATTCAAATTGTTCCTTGGCTCTCAGTAGGTCCGTACAAGATGTTTATTATTTGATGTTGGGAATTGAACCTCACTGGAATACAACTGAATACAACCTCACTGGAAATCCTGTTGACAAAGAAGCGCGTGCTGTCTGTCCTCGACGAGTCTGCCGAGCTGACCTGTACCCACCCTACTACCCTGAGCAGCCGAACTCCGCTACTACCCTTTTACCCGTTTACGGCACGCCCTCCCCCCCCCCCCCCCTCCTGTTCTGAGTCAACTGCGTGAACCAGCAATCTAAGCACAGTGAACAGGTAGTACATCGTTTTCCTTCGTCCCTCACCATCGGTAGACGGGGCGGGGAGGGTTCCCTCTCCCTAACTACTGCTCGGCAGACTCATCCCGGACAGACAGTAGAGTGGCTAGGAACAGATGTAAACTGGTCACTAGGAAATTCAAAAATAATCACTATCATTCTAATCTGGTGGAATTGATTTCTGCGACTTATCTTGGAAGTATTTTGTACTTAAGGGTGGGTAGGCAAAAAATGAAGAAAAAAATCTTTTTTTTTGCCTTGAAAAAACTACACAATGTGACGAATAAAATGATGTATTGAAAACGTATTTTGGGTGCTCCTAAGTGCATGAAAAAAATACAATAAATTGGGCTCTAGAACTGCCCGGCGCCGTACGATGGGTTGTCCGCTTCGCGCAACATCGTAGAAATTACAAACAGAAAGTGGGTATAACAGTATACGGATACTCAAAAATTAGATAAGATCAGGTGATAATAACATCAGTGCAATGTTATTCTTCTTCATTCATTCAACATCACATCCTCCATCATCATTGTATTGTGCAGGGCATTGAAAGCTGTGTTGAGATGCGTCAAGGCAAGCTTTTCAGAAAAACTGCTCTCCTGACAAATTAACTTTTTTCAAATTTGGGTATCGTTTTCTCAAGAACGGTTCATCGCCTGATAGAGGAATAAAAGAGCTTCAAATAATTCGGATAGTTTTTTGAAATATGGCTTGGCTCCACGATTCATAAAATCGTGGTTCGATTTTATGAATAACAAAAAATCGGGGTAAAAAAATCCACTTATTGGATCGCATGTAAAAAATATTTTTTTTAATCATATCGAAAAACTATCCGACTTGATTGAAAAAATCGTACCACGACTTGATTGAAAAGAAAGACTATAATGCTGTACATGCTATAATTATGTACATGCTGTAAAAATTTGACGAGATAGCACTGACAGGAACCAAGGAAAAGGTACTTGAAAATCGTCAAATCGCCTATCTGTTTTGGTAGTTACCCACTACCCTTAAATGAGACCTGTCGGAAAGTCCTGAAACGGTCGAGCTGTTTGATGCCTCAAAAGCTCAAAATACGCCTGTTCAAGGCGTTAATTGTTCCATACATGACTTATTGTGACTGCCCAGTGGCGGCTCGTAGCTCTTATCAAAGGGAGTGTTGGGTGTGTTGTCCGTCAAGTAGTTGTACGAACTACACATTGTTCGTACAACGTGTAGTTCCTCGTATTGCGAAAAGTATGTAGGTATTTGATTAAGGTTTAGGTGTATGTGTAGGTACATAAGACTGGAGAATGAATGGTACCTAACTATATTTGTAACTAAAATGGTACCTGCATATACGTAACTAAAGGTAGGTAACTGAAATTGTAATCAAAAGTATTCTATGGATTACATAAAATTTTATAATGAAAATTATGTGTAAACGTAAGGACGTAAAGTAAATGTAAACAATAGAAGAGTCGTGCTTCTTTATTTTGACAGATAAGTGGGCTTAAATCTACAGTACCTGTAGTAAATTTCCTTATTTACCAACAGAAATTTGGTTACTAGTTAAATAACGATAATGCTTTCAGTGAGTGTACATGCAGCATACACGTAACTGTAGCTGGCACAGCCTACTGCCATATTCTTACTGGAACAACCACCTATGGTTGTGACTGAACTGATGACAGGCTCGCTGTCGTACGACTGGTGACAGACTGAACAACCACCTGTATGGTTGTGACTGAACTGATGACAGGCTCGCTGTCGTACGTCTGGTGACAGACTCGCTGTCCTAACGGCATTTACGAATTGGCTGTTTTTACTGGCTGGAATGGGGTAATCACCCTGGCGGTCTCCACCTCCCCTACAACCGCCCCTTTCCTCTCCTGACTGAACTGAACTGACTATGCTGAACGGAATCTATACATATATCTGGTTTACATAGAGCTAGCAACTGAAAGGTATCTGGTATGAGTGGATGTACACTACCATGATATCTAGCAACATGATGAAATCACTCACCTCTGAGATCTGAACTTGAGCACTCACCGAACTGGTCACTGAATCCCTTCTTCTCCTTCCTCTTCCAAGTTTCAATAATTGTTCTTACCAAACTCATTTTAGCGCTGGTTAAATTATTGCTAGCTGTTCAAACTAATTCCTATCACTAGGAGCGCTAATTTCGTAAAATGGATTCGACTTGTGTAGGTAACTGTTTACTGTATGGTAGGTAGCTCGCCTACTTTGGCGACAGTACCATCCTTCACCCATGCATCATTACAACCGTTTGAGCATGCGAAACATTTAAGTTATTGTTTGTTACTGACGATGTTTTGATCACCGAAACCGGTATAACAGTGTTTTTCGCGTTTTTTGTGTGCATTAGTGGAAATAGAATATTTTTTCATTAACTCAATTTTTCTATGAAATGGGTTTCCACGATTTCTTCACGAGTGATTTAGTTCGTTTGGTTAAACCATTAATAATTTAGACCATGGTTAGGATTGTTTTGGTGAAACTATCCCTAAAATGCGTGAATTTGTTGAACATCCATTAGGACTTTGTGTGAGTGTTACGCGAATATGTATATTCTCATCTTTATTTTTCACTTTTTTGTTCACGAAAGGTCCTTATTGGAGTGTATAAATACTGACGAAGAAACGGCTGGTCGAAGACAGAATTTTGTGTTCTCTGCCACCTTGACGCTCACGCACGAGGCTCCCGGATATCTCAAGAAAAGTACACGTCATTTGTTACTTGGAATTTGTTCCCTTATGTTTGTTTTCAATCATATTTCCTCATGAACTTGTATGTACTATTGACTGTGGCGGCAATCGTCTCAGCCTCCTGTCTGTCTTATCCCCAACGACCCTACCACTGGGTCTTGTCTGGAAATTTAGTGGTTAAACTTAGTGTAGGCTTAGGCCATCGATATGGAGACGTGAAGGTTTGTTACTGGCCCCCATTTTCGAAATTTACTTGCTACGCGAAATCCATGAATCCATATTGTGATGAATTTTAAAATTGCATCACGGTGGTGTGAGGGAAGTTGCCCAGGCGGTTATGAGCGAATCACCACCGACATCTGGGATCTTTTTGGAGAGGTGAGAGGTGAGTGGTAGAATTTGCCTAGGCGGTTATGAGCGAATCACCACCGACATCTAGGATCTTTTAGAGGAGAGGTGTCCAGGCGATTATGAGCGAATCACCACCGACATCTGGAATCTTTTGGAGGAGGAGGTTGCCTAGGCGGTTATGGGCTGACCACCACCGACATCTAGGATCTTTTTAAGAGGAGGAGAGAGCAAGGTAGTGGAGAGAAGAGAGAGCTGGTTAGAGGAAGTGTCGAATGAAGTTAAAGTCGCAGGATCCAGGGTTTTATAGGAAAAGGAAGCCTCTCCCTCCAACCCCCTGTTAGGGGTTGGTGGTGGGGCTCCAGGTTGTGTACCCTGGGTTCTGTGGCTTGTCTCCCCACTCATTTCGTTTATTGACGGAAACTAACTTTTGTGTTTGAATATTGGTGAGAACTTAAGTTTGCTAGAGGAGTGTTCCCGGGAGGGACTCACGACACATATTATAATTTATTTTCAGAGAGGAAAAAGAGTAAAAACCTAACGGCCGAACAGAAGTTGAATAATTTGATTGCCCTCGTCGGCATGAAAAATTACAAAATCGTCGACGTGACTCGAAAAACCGGTGTGGCCCAGCGGCTCAAAGAAGCCAAGATAAGCTGCACTTTCGAAGAGAAGGACTTCTACTTGTACTACCTACTCAGTTTGTACAGGTAGGTGTTTAGATTGGTATATTTTTAATACAGTTGTGTGTTCTCGTCTGGTGAAGAAATAAAAGTATGTGGAGGGGGATCTTGAGGGTCAGTCAGTTCATTTCTTTATTCTGTAGGCCATATATTCGTTTTATTTATAAAATTTCTTCAGGGCTGTAAAAAGAAGGTTATAAATGAACTGACTGGCCCTCAAGATCCCCCTCCACATACTTATGTATTTTTAATAGTAATAAATACACCAATGTTTGGTGTGAACGAGTTCATTGACGATATGTTTGAGGAAGAGATTGGAGGGGGCGTAAACTATTGAGGAGATCAACCAACCATTTGAGGAGGCCTAAACCATTGAGAAATCAACCGTTTAAGGGGGCCTTGACCCCTGGAGAGAGATCAACCGTTTGATGGGGCCTTAACCGTTGGAGAGAGATCAACCACACAACCTGCCTAATCAAATACCCAGGATTTTCTCCGTCTCCACCAAGATATTATTTGACCTTGATTGTGTATTGATACTTGGATCTTGTTGACGGTGACTGTGTACTGGGTCTGTAACGTTTAGTTAGTTTATGGCAGATTCTCATCCTTTTCATCACCAGGTTTAAGGCATCTTAACGTTTGTATTCATTTTCCGCCCTTACAGGGAGCGCACTCTCGTTTTCTGCAACAGCATTTCTGCAGTCCGCCGCCTCGCGTCGCTCCTCACGCACCTTGGCCGCCCCCCATATCCCCTCCATGCGAACATGCAGCAGCGCCAGCGCCTTAGAAATCTTGACAAGTAAGTCCAACGACCTGTTATTGTTTATAGTACGGGCAAGCCCAATTACAGTAAGTAAACATATTAATAATAACACTAATTATATGTGCATAGCTTGCAATTAGATATGTGGTGATTAGGTAAATTATAAAATATTAATAATTTGTAGAAGCTCAGAACAGTAGGTGGGCGGAAGGTAAGTGACAGATTTATTAGGTATTAGGAATTATTGTAGCAGAGTGACTTGAATTGGGATGGGGGACTATTAAAGAAATCTGGGTCGGGATGATTGTGCAACATGGCATTGACTTCGCGGGGTATTCTTGAAAATGGCCTGTGGTAGAGGTTATTCGTCGGGTTGAATGATGTGTGGAAGAGTGGAGCCAGCAGTAGAAGAATCGACGGAATAAGAAGTTCAGTTGCGCCAAGAGTAAGGGCAGTCGGTGGGACCATTTACCAGCCCGAAGAGGAGTGAAATGTCCATCCATCTACGACAGTCCTGAAGCGAGCGCAGGCCATACGTTCTGAGAAGCGAGTCATAGTCGACTTCGTCCAGTGGGATGTGGAGCTTGAATGCTGCATATCACGGGAACTTCTTCTGGACTCGTTCCAGCTGTGCCGACCTGTACCTGTAATGTGAAGACCACACAGCCGATGCATATTCGAGGACTGGAAGCACGAGGGACTTGTATAGCAGGAGGATGGTCCTCCCCTGGAGGATGGCTGAGGCCCTGGTGAAATCCCTTGTGTGTCTCTTCGGAAAGCTTTGGCCTTCCCCGCAATATGGCCAGTATGATTACCGAGGGTAAGATACCGTTGGCAGAACCCTACTATCGAGCTGGAAATCAAATGTTATGACGTCCAGGGGATGACTGAAGGTGGACACGCAGCACTATAACAACCCTCGTTTTATACGTTCTCAATATTGTCTAACATCTCAAACAATCGATTCCAGGTTCAAGGCGTCACCCGACGGTGTGCTTTTGGCTACAGATGTCGCGGCAAGAGGCCTGGACATTCCTTTGGTGAAGAACGTCATCCACTATCAAGTTCCCCGCACGTCCGAAGTGAGAATTCGTTGAAATCCTATACTGGCCCCAGAGGCTGAACGTCCATGCATCATCATGCTTATTGCTTACTGTAAATCAACTTCCATCCAAATTTTTCCAGGGATATGTGCACCGGAGTGGAAGAACCGCCCGAGCCGAGCAAGATGGCCTCACGATTCTGCTCATCGAACCCACAGAGCTCAAGTCCTACACTAGGATCTGCATCACCCTTAAAAGAGGTACCTAAGTCAGGGAAGAAGTGGATATGCGTTTACCGCCACCCAATCACAGAAATTGTGCAGTATCAATGCCAGTATCAGGCTAGCAGCGAATGTATGGCAGCCAATATATTTTTTCTAATTCCACACTGGTCGTAGCATGGATGCTATAATGCAGCTAAGGAATAATCCGTGTGACTTTGTCATGAGGGGAGAGCATTTGGCCATCATCTGCGACTATTTGAGTGCCAACCCACAGATATCCTTGAAAGTTCATATTGAATGGATTGCTAGTTCATAACAAATTTGGTACTGACAGAGACAGAACTTAATGAGGAGTACCTATGACTTCTGTTTATATTTTTGAATGAAAGTAGGTTCAATTCACATTTTGAGGCCAACCACACTCTCCTACTATGGATAGTTCATTTTCTGTGAGCTTTCGAAATTTCGGCAACAAGTGACGTCATTCTGGGCAACGGGATCCCGACCAGGCGGAAGGGATGCAGTAACGTCACTTGTTGTCGAAACTTTGAAAACTCATAGAAAAAGAACTATTCATCGTAGGAGAGTGGTTGGTATCAAAATTCTTAGAATGGAAACTTTCATTTTAAAATCGGAAATTAATATAAACAGAGTCCCCACACTACACCACACTCCTCATTTGTATTTTAATTGTGTTAAACGCAAAATGGGGTTGGCATTTTTGATTTGCACGAAATTCAGTCTTTTATATCTTGCATGAAGGCTGTTCTTCAGAGGAAACAAAAACCCATATTTTTTTGCTTTAAGTATTGAAGCTAGGCTGCTTAGCAAAGCTTTCTTGGGCCACGGGGTCAACTGTTATGAGAAGGTTCAACCATTGGGAAGGAATCGACATTTTGAGGGGGCCTGAACCATTGTGACGGGGTCAACCATTGGCCCGTGAACCATTGTGACAGGAGTGGAGGGAGATCAACCATCGGTCTGACATCTTAATCACATCGTCTTTTGTCTAATGTTTTCAGATAAAGATCTAACAGAGTTCCCCGTAGATCAGATGGCATTGGCCAAAGTGAAGGAGCGAGTCAAGCTCGGCCGCGAAATCGACGCTCTGTCTCTCCGCCTCAAAAAACAAAAGTATATAATGCATCTAAAATCCATCAATGTTGTTTAGAGCCCATAAATTTTACCATAACATCAATGAATGATACGCTCTTTATGTCATGCTACTTGTTTCATTTTATCACATATTTGTGGTTATTCTGTTTGTTCTGCAAAGGTCGCAAACCGGTTGGTTGGACAAAGCAGCGGAGGAAATGGACATAATTTTAGATGATGATGTCAGGTAAATAATTTTCATGTTTTATAAGGAAATATCTTGGTCCATTTATTGAATACACAGATAAATTATGTAATATCATGTACGTAGTGATTGATTATGTCCATCAGGCATGTTTACCTACATATTTTGATCGAACAAACCTGAAAAATGAGTCGATTTCTATTATAATTAGGACAAACACAGATATCCTAGGAACAGCATTATGGTAGACCAATAATTTGCTTTTGCCTTCCATTTCTGAGGCCTTGGCTGGCTTTGGTGGGACAGAAGTCGCTAGAAGTTGGACTTGCTATTCACGAATTGCTCTTTGTGTTGAACCTGCTGGGACTGGGAACTACAAGGATTGTTCAGTTGTTCGGACACTGGCAACTGGGCCTGTTAGAAGCAGGTACCTAACTGTGTTCCCGTCTCTTCTGCCTTCCACAAGCCCATAGTTTCTGTGCTGTGCCATTTAATGTTAGGGATGTTGAACGACAAGGAAGGGATGGGGGAGTAGTTTGTGTCACGGAACTTGGAAGCTTGGCTTGTAGTGATTGGTATGAAAACTGTGAACTGCAGTTCTTATAAGTATGACGCATTACGTACAGCTATTTTAAGGTCGAGAGCAGGAAGGAAGGAATTGCTGAAAGGGTAGGTCATCAATGGGTGGGTGTAGGAACGAGAACTGCAGTTCAGGAGCAGGAACGAGGTCGTTCCAGTCCTTCAGGTGAACTGTACAGCAGGGCTGTCCGCGGCTTTCAATGGCTGGGTTATAGAACATGAACTGCAATTCAAGAACAGTTCTTACTTGTATCGAGAGTGATCGAGTTTGTTCTCAGTCCTTCATGCGAACTGTAGGGCTCTCAGGAGTCTTTCAGTGGCTGGGTTATAGAACATGGACTGCAGTTCAGGTGCAGTTCTTACTTGTATCAAGAGTGATTGAGTTTGTTCTCAGTCCTTCAGGTGAACTGTACAGTAGGGCTCTCAGGAGTCTTTCAGTGGCTGGGTTATAGAACATGGACTGCAGTTCAGGTGCAGTTCTTACTTGTATCAAGAGTGATTGAGTTTGTTCTCAGTCCTTCAGGTGAACTGTACAGTAGGGCTGTCAGAGTCTTTCAGTGGCTGGGTTGTAGAACAAGAACTGCAGTTCAGGAGCAGTTCTTACTTGTATTGAGAGTGATTGGGTTTGTTCTCAATCCTTCAGGTGAACTGTACAGTAAGGCTGTCAGAGTCTTTCAGTGGCTGGGATATAGAACATGAACTGCAGTTCAGGAGCATTCCTTACTGGTATCGAGAGTATCGTGTTTGTTCTCAGTCCTTCAGGTGAACTGTACAGTAGGGCTGTCAGAGTCTTTCAGTGGCTGGGATATAGAACATGAACTGCAGTTCAGGAGCATTCCTTACTTGTATCGAGAGTATCGTGTTTGTTCTCAGTCCTTCAGGTGAACTGTGCAGTTGGGCGCTCAGAGACTTTCAGAGGCTGGGTTAGAGAACATGAACTGCAGTTCAAGAGCAGTTCTTACTTGTATTGAGAGTGATTGGGTTTGTTCTCAATCCTTCAGGTGAACTGTGCAGTAGGGCTCGTGTAGTTCATCAATGGCTGAAAGTAGGAATCAAAACAGCAGTTCATACTCAAGAGTGATCAAGTCCATCAGATAAACTGTACAGTGGTGCTCTCGCAGTTCTTCATTGGCTGCTTGTGACTGTTAGTATGGAACAGTACTGGCGGATTGGAAGTAACTAGATATTTGATCTACAGGAGAATCGATCTAGACACCCAGGAAGAAGCGATGCTCCGTCGACTCCTCAACAACAAGAAAAAGTCTCTCGAGGCCCTCAACACCAAAACCATTGGGAGGGCAACAGCTTCTGCAGCCGTCACAGTGGAAACAAAAAAGTCAAGAGCCAAAGTCAACAAGCCCAAACTGTATAGAAAACCAGTAAACAAGCTGTAAAATGAATAAAGTTGTTAGCTATGAGTACTCAGTTATGTGTGACTAGGATTTCTTACCCTTATTCTTCACCAGCCAGCTCCTTTATGTATAAAGTTTCAGTCTTGCAGCATGACCATATGAGTGAATTTTCCAAGTTTACTTGACAAGTATGAAATAAATCCACTGTCTTGATCTTGGAATCAAGATGGCCTAAGCAGATAGGGTAAGGCCGTCTTCACAGGCGATTCCGACGGATACTGAAGTACGTTGATAATATCTTGGGAGTCACTTCCAATGTTAAGCAGTGGGGAACCACAAACTGCGCTACCTGCAAGAGCCGGGTATCCTACCAGTCGCACGATACCTTCCTGGCAGGTCGCCAATCAGTCGAGTCTCTTGCGTCGTGGAGATTGTTCATTTAAATGACGCAGTTGAGTGTTCCTCTGTTTTATGACAGGGAAGCAACTTCTGTCAAGTGTATCTATGCTTCTTTAGACATGCGGCAGAATGCTACAAACTTTGAATCAGTCTCTTCCAGCTCCTTTGCAGCAACAAATAATCTGGATTTCAGATGTTTTTAAATATATGGGTGACGCCGTAATCAGGTCATTTTTCCCTCCTGTGAAAGTAGAAGGGGACAGCCATCTCTACGTCATTTCAAGACTCTCCCGACATGACTCCAGCTAACTTCACAACTATACTGGGATACAAGTGAGATTATGGTCGCGTCACAGTTCACTGAATGTGAAGTAGAAAGTTGCATGCGGGTATTATGCCGGAGCGCAACTCAAGCTGAGGATACCTGGGTATCCGTCACTTCCCTTCGGAATCGCCTAATGTGAAGAGTGCCTTAGGGAAACAATTATTATGGACTTAGGATATTTTCTATTTATTAAGTCCCTGGGACACAGTCTCTTCTAACATCTCCCTGGTTCGTTTATTTTACTGAATAGCTCCTGTGGCCCACCTCAACCCTTTTACTCATGACGATTTTACTCATAAACCGATAATATGTATATATTACATATACATTTGATTATATTTGTGTATTTTTAAAGAACAGCAGACTTACCTTTGAGATGAATAAATATACACTATCAAAATGACCGGTGATGGCGGTGATGTAGCGGATGAATGAAGGATGATAACGATATCGCTATCAGACAAATGAGAAAGAGACTATCTATTAAGGTGTCTTCTTGATAAAGATATAAAATGCCAAGTGTCTCTTGGAAGATTAACCCTTTCATGAATAGTATAAAAATCTCTTTTGCCAAAGAGAATTGGACCACAAAGATATCTCTTTTGCTTAGAGAAGACCCCAAGGTCTGAACTACAGATTCCACTCAATTTCTATCGAAATATTATATTTTTTTAGTCGAAATTTGATGACAGGTCCCCCTCCCCCCCCCCCCCCCCCCCCCGCCACCATTGGGCCCAATAATTATCATGTTTCCACATGGAACACTTATGGAATCATCCTCCTCAACACTCCCTGTTCCGTTGAAAACATCTTTTCAGAAATGAATGGTAGACGCAAGAGGGCTAACAACATATTTGTGTTTCACCTTCCTGAAACCTTTCTGCTCCTGACTGCCACTGAAAAATATGATAATGACGGAAATGAAATCCAAAAAAATACTGTCCATCCATCATCTCATCCCAAATTTGTACTCTGAATACTCACTTTTTCAGGCTCAGGAGGCCGATCGGCGTTGGTAAGCCGCGTCTTATAAAAAAAATATATTAAATAAATATCGTGAGGCCAGACAAATCATGGCACAATGGAAGCAAAAATCTTCGTAGATGGATGGAATCACCTTCTCATATGATTAGTCACCCATACAGCGCACCTATCTAAATGATCTACATGCTCAGCTCAGGGCTCATCAATCGAACGGGGAGCCCAATCTATTAAGTATGTCAATGGGGTACCCTACAATCGTTTCTGCTCACCTCCCAAAAAAATTCCAACTTCCTCCAGCAAACCACAGGAGGTATACTATCAAACTGTCACTGGGCTTCACTCGAAATTAGATAACGTGAGATATTGAATCCAGCGGTTTTGATATTTATGGTTTAACAGAAACTAATTTAATGAAAGAAACAGCGAACAGTGTGATATGCTGCACTTCATACAAAATTTTCAGAGCAGAATGACTACTCGCTTTTTCAATATTTAGTCCCTGTAGGCTTCACGTGATTATTGTCAGAGGTGAAGAGCTAATCGCTGATCGAGTAAGCACATCCAGGCTTTTCAAAGCTTGTATCGGTGCCCGCCCAAGACGAGAACCAGAGACGCCGCGATCTCTTGTCTTAAACAGGGATATAAAGGTCGGACGCTGTAGCCCGCTCGGACACCCCGGCCCCTCTGAGCAGGTCTTTATTCTCATTTCTTCTGGTTCAAGTCACGCCATTGTTGGATGTGTACATACATTCATTCACCTCCTAGATCTCCTGAAAGTAGCTATGATAAACATTGCGAATGGGTGGCATCACCAGTCCAGGCTCACGGCGATTGTCGATTTCTGATCATGGGAGACTATAATCTGCCAGAGACAGGAACTGTGGGGCCTCCGGAGGGAATGGGTGTCCCAAGTCTGGTCCGGGACGTTGTGTTCTCGTTGTGTTACATTTCGAAGTCTTCGACAGCTGAACACGAGTCCAAACATGCCAGGGTCGATACAGGATTTTATCTTTCTTGATGAGCAGCCTTCTTATTCATTACGGTGTACTACCATTAGGGTTACATATACTCATTTTTATAGTAAATACCCTCTTTTTTAGGTCCTTTCCTCTATACATAGCTTCGTTCTCAGTGTGCGTTCTGCCAGTTCCGAACGGTTCTGGGCAAGCGCAGTCGAGTTTTGTCGTTCGCAGTGCCAGAACGCCCAGTTCCGGAACGCCGAGTTCTGCGTTCGCAGTGTTTTGCGAATCCAGTTCCGAACGGTTCTGACAGTCCCCGATTTTTTTCGGAACTGTCAGAACTGGAACTCAAGAACGTAGGTGACGCATGCGCATTTCCATTTTTCCACTTCCAGTTCTGAAATCGTTCGCAGTGCAGAACGCGGTTCCTCAAGTTCCGGAAAGCCCCGGGATTTTCCGTCCCAGTTCTTATGAGTTCGAGAACTGTCAGAACGCCCACTAAGAACGAGCCTTATACTACTCTTACCAGAGCCTTATATACTCTTTTTTCAATAGATAGAGAAGAAAAAAGTAATGACCTTCTGCTGAAGACCTTGATCAAACCTAAAATCGCCTCTTCTTCCCTCACCACCACCACACACTTTATGGCCACGTAAACGCGTTGGCTGGCCTTCTCCCCCCGCCTGCCACCGTCCAGCCAACCACAACCCATACCTATCCGGACTTCACAGGCAGCAGCAGGGCCCTTTCCCCGCCTCTTTCGTGAAATCCCAAAGTTTGAAAGTCTCAGAAAATGAAGGAGGCATATTTTCCCGATTCAGCCCTATGATCATCTCACATCGTAAACCATCGAGAAAATATGCCAACAGAATTCACGATAATTGCACACTGATGATATGCATGGACCAGTTATTGACACGGAACAGTACCAATATTATTGAAATGCGTGATCCAGTTACCAACAAGGAACCCTCCTTGGACCTTGACAGGAATCTGAGGCTGATGGCTGACCTTAAAAGTAGCGCCAAGTTTGAATTCCTAGGCGGCCATACTAAAGTGCTTACTTATTTATTTTTATTAAAGGTGTGAGTCAATAAAATTCACAAAGTAGTTTTCCAAGTATTTATATTATTTCAATACACTTTTTCATTTCTTTTCTTTCATTGCGAGAAAACAGAAAAAACAAAAATAATAATAAATAAAAATAAAGTCACATTTTTATTTAGGTAGGTACTTATTCATTATTTTCACAATACATTTTGGTAGTATCTCATTACTTATCGCACCAGTACGGAATAAAAGGAGGGATTGGTTGTTTTAAATAATACATATTTAAATAACGATTTATAAAATATTAATAATACATGTCAAACTAAAGCTGAATTTACGAAAGCAGTGATGGGTCAGAAAGTCAGGTGATGCACAGCTTGTGGTGTGTATAGCAATACACAGATTAACTGGGTTTGGTTACGCACATGAACTCAAGTTGAGAGACGGGTATTGAAATGGAGGGAAAATATCGATATTTTTGACCATTCTGATCGACGTGAAAAGAAGACAGGCTATTACATAGGGTTTCCCATGATACAGTACATTAATTTCAGGTACTATCGATTCTAACGAATTTGTAAAAAGGAGCGACTCATAACATTTTTCATTAGTCCACTTATTTTCAGTTTTTTTTCACTTTCACGGTTTTTATTATAGAGTTTTCGACCTTGTGTCACTGAAACGACTGTAAATCCTTCGATTTTCACTGTAAATTCAAAAATGAGGGAACCGCTGGGATCTCCCGATGCCAATTAAAATTTTATGAGTGGATTTGATACGTGAAAAATTGGGGACAAACTACAAATTTTTAGAATTTTACGTGACTACTTTTTTCGACCCTACACACACACCGTTTGCAAGAACAGCAGAAAAACATGGGATTTGTTTGGAAATAAGGGTGTTTTTTGAGGTTTGATGACCCCCCCCCCCCCCTTTCCCCACGCTGTTTGAGGGGTTTCGACTTCTACCCATGGAAGAAAAGGAAGAAATTTGGGTGGTTCTAGTTTGGCTGGTGAACGCCACCTAGGTTTACTGGTTGAAAACCTGTAAAAATACCTAGTTCACTAGACTGCTGCGTAGAGCGCGCTAATATCGGTTATCCCTGGATACTATAGTGCTGAATAGAGTCCGTATGCACAAGATTTTACATTGACTAGACACTAGACCTTCCTCTCCTTTTCTTCCATGGATTTCTACCTATTTCTTGACACTGAATCGAAATGGCCGCATCTAATGGACCTTAGTATCTAATGAAATCCGTTGCTATTCCTGCACTTTGTTTGAAAATCAAGGGCTAGGAGTAGGAGGGTGACTACTTAGTTATACATCAATACTGCAGTAATAGAAAATAAATAATAAAAAACCGCTTGAAAACAGCAGGGAAAGATTCGTAAAGAGTAGTTATACCAGTAGACGGACACCCTCTGGTAGTCAGACACCTGGATAGTTTTCCCAGTATAAATGTAAGCCCAGGGATCGAGAAGGCTGTTTGGCCCAAGTCCTTTTCATTCTTAAACCTCCCACGCGCCAAGATGCAGTTCTACCAACCTCCAAAAAGCTCATCTTCTGATTGTGAAAATTCAATGAAAGTGGGTCAACCCTTCTTGCGCTTGAAAAACCCAGCTGGGCTGGTTTTGGTTTATTATTTTCAATTATGAACCTTTGAAATATACCATGAAAACAATTTTTTTAACCCCCTCCCGCCCAAAATTTATGAATACAAATGTCGAATTACAAAATTTCTTTTCAACCGCCGTACGCGGCTTTTTCCTTGGTTTCCATCTACCAAAATTCATGAAATTTGGTATACGGGTTCCATTCGGGCTCTAGCTGGTCCTCGAAGCTCGGTGTTACTGTAACTCGACTCTAAGTGGTACAAAATAGGGGTAGAACTACCCAGAGTATCCCTATCTCGGAAAATTGAATTTTGAGGTGTGGGTTTTCTCGCATTTTTAAATAGTTTAGACTTTTGCCGAATTTTTGAGACCATCCAGAGCAATCTACGATGTTGCCATAAAATTTGAATTTTCCTTAAAGAGCAGCGTGTATGGAGGCATCAACCTGTACTGACAGCGCACATCACTTGCCTGTTACTCGTGTGGCTCCGTAGCTCAGTGGGCTAGGCGTCAGAATTCCGAAATCTTTCCGAGCAAACCCATTCAGTGTGAAGTTAAAACGCCTCAAAAGGGGAATAACAGGGTGGCGTATTTTTATATAACATGGAAGAATGAAATGTGGGCATGTAGGAAGAAAATGAAAGAAGAAGAAGAAGCTGAAGAAAAAGACACAGAGAACTACCGACTCTCAATGTGCCTCAGGACAACCAATCCAAAAGACCTGAGCGAGCCATGCCTACGAATAGCAAAGAGCAAGGAATCCCACAACCTCGCACCTGCGACCCTTAGGGAGTTCCGAAAATGACGATCCTTCATCCACGTCTGCAGGAGAGCAAATACGCTATCAGATAGGCCGTGTTCGAAAACACCCAACAAGTAAGTCGGTGGGTTGAAGTCCTCGTGGTGTATAATTTCGAAGACAAATTTGAGAAAATTAACCTTCAAATACACAATTATGCCACAACCAAGAATTTTGTTGACGTGTTCGGACACATGTCCACGAGTATTCAAATGATAAGCATAGCTGACACAGTAATTATATGCTACCTCCGATTTCCGACTAAAGTGGAGTTTATAGAGTTTATAAAAAGCTCCTGGCCATACATAAAGTGAGGAAGTAAATGCGTCCTCACCAACAAAACACTGACTTTGGTACATTTCCTGAGGGAAAATAGAGAGCCGTAAGGGAAAATAGATAGTATGGCAGCTACATGACCATCCCAGTTCATACTAGGAAGACAAGAATATTCCAAGGCTTTTAACTTTATCACTGTAGGGTATGATGCATCTCCATCAACCCTAATAGCAGGTAAATTGTTTTTGTCAAGTTCTGAAGGATAGTAAATAATGGCTTGACTTTTTGTTGGGTTAAGACGGAGAGAGTTGCTACCAGCCCAAACACTAACTTCGAGAAGCTCAGTGTTTATGGAGTTTACTGCTGAGGATATTAGGTTGATTGGACAGGAAAATTAAAATTGCACATCATCTTCATATTGTAGGTATTTCGAGTCCATCAAAGCATGAAGTTATGTCATTTGAATAAAGGGAGAAAAAGAGGAACACCTGCATGAAGATTTAAAGGTGCAGAGCAGACTTGACCCAATTTGACGTAGACATCGATTAGTGAAGAGAGAAGAAATGAATTTACAGGCTGATGATCATAAACTGTACTGGCTAACAAGTTTGTCGAGGAATACAGTGATCTATGGAACCGAAAGCACTAGAGAAGTCAAGCAACACCGATACTGTAATTATTATGAAAACAAACTTCTCGTTGTTAATCACAAAAATACATTTCTGAGATCATCATTAACGTTTTACTACTCGTGTACTATTCACTAACCCTATCTCGAAGTACTGAAGCAGAAATAAGTCATATTTGTGGGAGGAAAATTTTTTTTATGGGTTGCCAAAGTTCAGTGATGCAGTTTAGTGTCCGACTACTGGTACATCTACCCTAAGGGCTGGATGAAATCCCTTCAACAGCGTGAGGTAGCGCTAGTGTCGGGGTCACACGTATTTTTGTCCCCAGAGCGACTACGTGAAGCTGTTTCGTCCCCCGAGTGGATGCAATTTCGTCCCGACAAGAAAGTGATGGCAGTTGCAAGTTCGTCCCAGCTTACTAATAATAGCTTAGTCCTTATTAAAAGTAGTATAGTATAAAAGTTAGTACAGTACTTATTAAAAATAACAACAGATATCAAATTCAAAGACATCAAATTTTGATATCTGACACTCTCTGCTACTCTTACTCTTATTTCGTATCATCTGATTAAACGTGGAGCGTTCAAGGTGGATCGGTTTTTAAAAACGAACGGTGAACTCATATCCATGAAGAAAACTTACATAACAGAGATAAATGCTTGGTGGGGAAAGCTGTGAAAAGAAGAGTGATTAGTGATTTCTCACAAATACCAGGTACGCTTGGACTAACTTATTGTAATTTATTATTGAATCCGTGACTGAACAGCTCGATTAGTGTCAATACATTTTTGAAATGCTTAATTCTTGCTGTTATTTTTGTGCTTTCTTCCTTTAATTATTTACTTTGTAAATAAACGGCGACGAACTTACGAGTCTCTACCAGGGTGATATTTCACTATGGGGGCGAATTTACAACTCTCTACAGGGTCAAACTTTCACTAAGGGGACGAATTTACAAATCTCTATGGGGACGAATTTACCAATATCTGGGGGGGGGGGGGGGGGGGCTTCACTGTGGGGACGAATTTACAAATCTCTATAGGGGTCAAATTTCACTATGGGGACGAATTTACAAAACTCAGGGGAAGAAATTTCATTATGGGGACGAATTTACAAATCTATATTTTGTGTGTGTGTGTGTGTGTGTGTGTGTGTGGGGGGGGGGGGGGGGGGCTTTCCCTATGGGGACGAATTTACACAATTCTATGGTGACTAACTTTCATTATGGGGGATAAACTTACAAATCTCTAGTGTGTGTGTGTGTGTGTGGAGGGGGGGGGGGGGGGGGGCTTTCACTATGGGGACGAATTTAGAAATCTCTATGGGGGGGGGGGGGGGGCTTTCACTATGGGGACGAATTTACAAATCTCTCCGGGACGAAATTTCACTATGGGGGCGAATTTCAAAACCTTTACAGTGTCGAACTTTCACTATGGAGACGAATTTACAATTCTCTATGGGACCAAAATACATGCTGCCGACCAAACGGGATAAATCTACAATTTGAGGATTGATCGGTTGATTTTATAGATCCCCCTGTGGGTTAAACTTGTGCCGAGTTTCCCGTAACATGGGAGGACGAGTGGCGTGACAGGACCTGCTTGTCACCGCTTTTAAATTTCCTTGCATTTGAAGAATAGAGAAAACCAAATAAACTTAATTTGTTTTGTAATCTGGTCTTATAGCTAATATCCATCCAGGGACTCTCGAGCCAAGTTTGATAAATTGGAAAACAAGTTTAGTTGTACTCTGGCTGTGGTCGTCATACGACCAGTTAACATTGCAGTTAACCAGACCTGCGGATCATTGCATCTTGCCCTTGAAGCGAATTTTCGAAGAGAAAACCATAATTTCAATCCACAATTACACAAATTTCAGAAAATTATCGGTCAGAGTTCGTTCAAAAAGTTCCAGCTATGTCTCGGTCACCGTTCTGCGCCACTTTGTGTGACCTTTCATACCTATTTTGGGGTTTCATCAGGAATTTCTGGCGATTTTCAGCGAGTTTTGACTACAAAGGTTCGAATTTGGCCCACTTGGTTTTCGGAAAAAATATTTTTGACTACTGAAACTGTATTTTCATGTCTCAGAGCCACCCATTCTACACTACTTCGTGTGATTCCAACTCAATTTTGGGTTACATTCAGCAATTTTAGGCAATTTCTGCCATTTTACCGAATTTTGACCCCCAAAAGCGAAAGTCTGACCTTACTGTCGGAAAAACATAATGTAGGTGTTTCCGAATATCGGTTCGGAGTCATCATTCTACATCACCTTGTATCATTTCAAGCAGATTTTCAGCAGTTTCTGCGAGTTTTGACACCCAATAGCTCGAATTTGACCCACTTGTTTATCAGAAAAAATATTTCCCAAAATCGAAAGTCTTTCCCTCAGTCTGCACCACTTTGCTATAATTTTAATTTTGTCAATAATACTCCAGCAATTCCAGCAATTTTTGGAGATTTATAGCAAATTTTCAGCCAATTTTGATCCCAAAAAACTCGAACATGAACCAATTTTTGCTATTTAAAAAAAGGCTCTTTTTCGAGCAATCCATCCGTTTGCAACCAAGTAGAAACATGACACACATACTCGTCCATATTAGTATTATATGTATACGAGTAATACATACGAGAGAAACGAACAATTTTTCTTAAATTCGTGTACTCAAAAATGTTGGATTCATCGAAATATCTTAACATTCCTCGGAAATTCGCTAAAAAATGAAAGAAACTTAAAATATTAACAGAGACTATCTAGGGCTCGTTCTGTGTTTTGTTGTCGGTATTCCACCTAAGTATTATCAAATTGAAAAAGAGGTGATAAATTTAATTTATTTATATTTAAATTCCATGTTCTATATTTTATTTACTGCCACAGAGTGTTCGATAAGGTGGATCCCGGGTTTTGGTGGTCTGGTGCCGGCTGGAGCGTGAGGCCTGAGAAATCTTGCGCGAGCTGAAACCAACGTGAATTGAAATAGGCGAGTGAATACTTGTAATACATGAGTGAATAATATGGCAGACAGAGAGTTAGAACTCTTGGTTTCGTATCACGGAATAGTCGCTCATACAGTCATGCTGCACGATCCCCTCCACTCTCACTGGTCACGTTCATTCACTGAGTCTTGAGTGTTGACACTAAAACTAGCAAATCCGCTCACAGTCATGCTGCATGACCCCCTCCTCTCTCACTGGCCACGTGCAGACTCATTCACTGAGTGTTGACACTACTTAAATTTTGTAAAATTAGAATGAGGATACGCTACCTGTAATCTGAGAAGGGTGGAGGTTGAAATAAATTCCCTTGCAGAAGGCTTACTTGCGTGAGAAAAATGGGGGAAAAAACTAATTACTTAACTTGAAAAATTCGCCTATACGGTCATGTTGCATGACCCCTCCTCCTCCTCCAATTAATCGATTGTCGACTCTAGGTTTGTTCCAAGCACCAAACCTGTGCTATCGAACCATACTTGAGTTTTCGAACCCGAACCAAAAAGGTGGGGATTTTTCCAAGTTGAGTAACTCATTGGTTGGAACACTTGGACTTGCGGATGGAAACAACACAAGCGCTAGCGTATCATCGGTCCAATCACGAGGATAACCATCAAATAATAACCTGGTACACGCCACCACCACGCCACGCCAGCTTCCTAAAGTGTTCCTACTGTGATAGTGATTTTTGTTTCCAGCACAAAGAATAACATACTTCAAAAAAAGAACACATATTCTTTGTGAAAACAGCTGAAAACAGAAAAAACGAAAATGAGACCTGTAGCTAGGTTCACATGGAGACGCAATTCCGGACGGCAATCCGGCACGACAACGCGTTTGCCAGAATTTTTGCCGCAGAGGCGTTCACATGGCAGCGGAATCATAACAAAACGCAAACGCAAAAAACAAACAATTGCTCGAACTCGAAAAGGCAAAAACAACCACAAATGTCGAATTTCAATATGGCAGAACAACCAAACAGGAGAAGTGTGCGCAGTAACCTCTGCGCAGATACGGCAACGGATCCAACAGCAGAAAATATCTGGAGATTTTGATATAGTATCCAAGACATTGCGCTGAAATAATCCATCTTGTGTTGGCCAATAGCATTGCAGAGCGCGTAGCCATGCCGGACTGCCATCCGGAATTGCGTCTCCATGTGAACCTAGCTTGAGTAGGCTTCCAGCAAGTGTAGCGTGAGAGTTAGTAGCGAAATGAAATTGTAGGGAGAGGTTCCAGAAGGTTTCCTTCATAACTTAAATCACTCGCAGAACCTAGGAAATATAATCACAGAAACTAGGAAATATAATTGAAAAGAGGGGGTTTAGGGTGGGGTTTTATTCTCAAAATTCTCTGAAGAAAATTCTGGGTAATGTAAAAGATAAAATCCCGTTGGAGGATAGGAGTGGGGTTTATCTTTTGAAATGTGATTGTGGAGTTAAATATTGTGGTCAAACGGGGCGTAAATTCAGGGAAAGATTAAGGGAACACCAACGATGTTTTAGGGATGGTTCTGGTAATTCGGCTTTTGTTAATCATTTATGGGAGGAGGGTCATGGATTTAACTTCAGTATTGATAGGAACAATTCATCAGTAAAGATAGTTCATCTTTGTAATAAAGGTTCGAAACTGGATGCATTGGAACAATTGGAAATACTGAAAATTCACAAGTTAGGCTCTTCTGTAAATGAAATAAATTTCCAAAATCATTCACCTTTGATCGATTTATTTCTGTAAGCTTGGTTAGTATCACCTCATGGCGTTTGTTTCCTTTTCCTTTTGTCTTACCTCCTTTCCAATCAAGTTCAAAAAATCTCCGAACCAAAAACAGAGGTGTATTATTTCGAGAGTAATAAACCAAAATGGGAAAGTAATATAAACGGAAGTCATGGGTACTCCGCATTATGGCAACGTTAAATGATCAAAATAGGAATTTGGTTAAATGTGACTGTAGTGCCACTACAGATACTCCAGGGAACGGGACGAGAACTTCACACGTCACAAACTGTGCGGTACGAGATTAGCAGGATCCTTGGGCCTCCCACAGTTTCCACTTCATGGGACGGCTCAGCAAGGACTTGTGTGCAAGGGCAGGTGTGACCCGGTCCAAGGATACGAAGGTGCCCAAGCCCATTACCCGCAGCTTGAAAAATCGATCAGTCCGTTCTAAAAATCGGAAATGGTTCATCGTAGGATGCATGAAGGGGAAGACAATACGCACATGGTATAAAAACACGGGGTCAGGATTTTAGATCAGGGTGAATGCGAACAGACGTCGACTTGGACCCAGGGTGTGCTTTTGGAACAGGCTTGAGTCGACCCATGATGCGTTGGAGCACTGCTACGAACTCCGATGGTTCTTGATCACTGGAGCGTCCAGTGAATTTCGTGGCAAACGCAACCGCGGTTCCGTACACAATTTGAGAAGCCGGAGCTTTCAGGTCCGACCTCCATGAAGGCCTCCTCCAGCCGCCACACCTTCTCCCGCCACCTCGAGTATTCCGTCTCCAGAAAGGTGCCCTCCTCCACTCACTGGGCCCCACCACACCCTCTCTCACTACCAGCAGCACTCTGCCTCCAGCCACAACTTCACCCAAGCAGCTACCCCCTTGCACGGATCGTATCGGAACCGGATCGTATCGGAACCCGGTTTCCTCCTACGAATCTCAGTTCGTTCAGGCAGACTCAGCGTTACTTGGCGACATGCTGGAACTCAATCACTACAAACAACTTACTCGGTTGTCTTGTGGGCGGTTCATCCCTCCGTAGAACGGGTTGGACGCGACATAAGCCGGTGCGGGTGGCGGCATCGCCCCTCCAAGACCCATCATCTGCACTGGCGCTCCCATTTGACCAGGAAGCGCCCCGTTTGCCAACACGGGAAACTGCGCCTGCTGCAGAACGAATTAAATACGAAAAAATCATTCAGGAAGCGAAATTGGCAAGACTTGAGACCAATATGTGGAGGCAATGAGTGTGGAAGAACGAAGATATTAGAGAGCTGCTAATACATACGATTGTTAATATCACAGAGAAACAACAGCTGAGGTAAATGGCATTAGAAGTCAACACTTTAAGCAGGACTCTGCTGTTACTTGTCTCCTGCGTCTTGAATAACTACTAGGGAAATTCCTGATCACTAGTTGTACAAAGGCCTCTTCTATCACGCCACGTACCAAAAAAATACAAAGACTATTTGAAACAACTTGAATATAATTTTTTATAATTATAAAACACACTCATTAGCAGTCAACATGGGGTTTGCATCAGTTGTCAAAACCTTGTTCAAATCAAGGTTTTCATTTTGTACTGTGTCAGCAGTAGCTGTTCAGTGAATCTAGTTTGGGAGTTGAGGGTGAGGACAATGCACACCAATCACCAATTGATTTTCGTATATTTATTGCTGTATATCCAAGAACTTCGCCTTCACGGCCTCTTCAGGGATATTTGACTAGTTGATAGTATGATACATTTATTATATGGGGGTTATATTCATCATCAGAAAAGGTTGAAACATATCTTAGTACTTGGGCAAGCAATTTAGGGTTTTTATATTATATCATGAAGCAGCATTGCAGATTGCGCTCAAGTTAAAATGTAAAGATGTGAGTTATTATTAGTGAGAAATTATCCCACATGTGGAACATGTCGAAACCGCTCTCTAGTATAAAACAGTGGTTTCCTTTGGCTCGATAATGAAATGGAGTGTTTTACCTGAACGGGTACTTGGAAATTAGGTTGAAATGGAGGCACGCCGTGGTACACGCCAGGGTGGGGCACTGAAATGAAAATATTCGCATCTTACACTTTTTGTTCCAACATTCGCCTTACACAGATCTTCTATTCATTATAATGTAATTCACTAGGGTGAAGACTGCTTTATTCTATTAGTAGCAGTTCTATTATATTTAAATTAAATGGGGATTTTGCCGCCAAATGAACAGGACCTGTCACCTTCACCGAGCAGATTAAGATGCCAAATTTGAGTCTGACTGTGGGGTTGAAGTTTCAAGTAACGTTAAGGGGCCCGTTTCTGAGAGGCTTGCCGAAAATATTTCCAGGGATGCGTTGCAGAGCAATATCCTCCACCAATGTGTGGCCGCACATTGCCGAGCAACTGGCAGGCATTGTGCTGTCCACATGTCGCTGAGTAGTTTTGAGTTTACACTCGAGCCTAGTTTACACGGTGACAGTTTCCTGTTATGGTAGTAGTCAAGACAGTGAGACATTGTCATTAATAACGGGGGCTTTACAATGGCCTTTTCCAATCGCCCGTTCCCGAATTCCCAGTCTCCCTGGGTGAGGGCGTTGCATTTACTTACTCACATGAACTGATATTTTCAACTCAGCCGCCTGCCACATCACAAATCTCGCTGTTAGTGTCTAGCAAAATCCCTCAAAGATATTTGAAGTGGTTGTGATTCGGACTGACCTTGGAAACCCGTCTGAACAGGCGGCGCCTTGGCGTAGAGGGCGAGGATGGAGTCGGTCGTCATCTTCCCTCCTGTGGTGCCGCCGGCCGGAGGGACGTCCGTCTGGTTGAAGAACGACTCTTCCTCTTCGGACCTGAAACCCGGTGGTAGGGGGTCCTCACTGCCACCCACAGCGACGGCAGAGCGTGTTTGGACAGGATGGAAGAGGTATGGACAGGAATGAACAGATTGTTTAGGAGGGAAGAAAGTGTGTGGTCGGGAAATGTATGAAAAAATGCGTTCGGAAGAGATGAAATGCGTTTGAGCATGGTTTTGCAGGAGTGGAACAGATTAGAACAGGATCGTGACAAGGAAAATTGAATTGCCATTTCCAATAGAGCAGGAATAGTCAGATATTGAGGAAATGAAACAAGTTTACCAGGATTTGACATTTATGGAGAAGATGGTTCATGTTCAATGGTTATCATGAGGCAGGAATGTAGAAACAAGTTTTGACGCGAATGGACAGGTTATGACGCAAATTAAATGCGTGAGGTAGGTTGTATAGGTGATCAAAAAGTAGGTAACCGTGTTTGGGGAATGTTCAGCATGAGAACAGGATTGAGCATGTCAGAGGAGGTTGTAACGTGATTCAACAGGTTTTGGACCACACAAAAAACCAGGACAGGATCAAACACGATCGACACGTCAGAAGGATTGAAGGTTGAGGAGCGAAAAGGACAAAAAAATAAACAAAATATAAAAAAACTCAGAAGAAATTAAACAAAAAATTTAATCACAAATCAAAAACCGAAATTTGTAACTAAAAACTTGAATGGGACAGAAAAGTAAAATAAATCCATAATAGTACCCTTGGTAAGGGGCGAGAAAGCAAGAAATTAGAAAACTAAGCATTTCCAATCTGCAGTCTAAACAAACTATAATTTAATGATTAATCACTAATAAAGGTGTGTGTTGTAAATGAAAATATCACCTTTTCTTGGCCGCGGGCGCAGCTGCTACGGGCTGCGCAGAGAAAAAGCTGGTGAAATCGTCTTGTTGCGATACAGGCAGTGTCTTGTCGTCAGTCGGGGTCGCTACATTGAACAAGAACAAAAAAATCGGTTATATCTTTTGGATCAACTTGAGGACGTTTTTAAAAATTATTTTTTGCATTACACGAAACAGGATTTCTCAAGAAGCACACTCACTCAAACCGAGGAGATCGGCTGACGCGTTGGTTCGCACAGCACGCGGCGGCGTCCCTCTCGAATTCTTCGGGGAGTTGCTCGGTTTGGGCAAAGCTTGTGGTATGACCTGCAAATTTGATGTAACAATCAAAATTTCTCCTAACAATGGACCAGAAGAAGAAAAGATTATTGAAAACAAACTCATGCTGCAGAAACTAGAAATACAGAAATAATAAACAACAAGACGTCGTATTCGGTCGTCCGGAAGTTGGAGCCTTTCTTTCTAACCATAGTACAAAATTAAAATTATACTCGTAACTTTAAAAAATAATTAGCATGGTTGAAGGGGAAGGAAAAAACTCATCTCACGAAAGTCTCTTCTAGTTGGAACTAAAAATCAAAAACTGAACTCTCCAACAAGATATTTCCTGTAGGGTAATGGCACCAGTGGTGGACAGCCACAACTTCGAATTTTCAATACAATTCGGTCAGCTCAAAAATTTGAGTGACATTTCTTCATGAAATTTCACGGAGATTCTGAATCTGCAATAAAAGATGGGGCGGCCCCAATTTGAAAAAAGGATAAAGAAAAAATTTGGTATCAAAATGTCAACTCCTTAAACATATTCACGAAATTTCGATTAAGGTGAAATATAAGTAAAAAACCATTAGGCGTTACAGTTTGAAATAACCAATGTACAGTGGACTCACAGAATCGATTTTCTTTGGTACTGGTATCGGAACACTGGCGACTCCTTTGCCTTCGCGTTTCTTCTTTTTCAGCCGGTCAGCCTCTTCGTCGAGCTCCTTGTCCCAATTCACCTGTAAAATTTTCGATTAGACTCGGTTTCATCAACGGACTGGTTTCGGCCACACGGTCTGTGGAAGTCTGGCAAGCTCATCTCCCCGTTCGTTACCTTCCTCGCCTGTGTGCCCTGGGACACACAATTCTAAGCATTTTAAAACCAACCGCACTTTCCTACAAACGAACAGTTCTTTTTCTATGAGCTTTCAAAGTTCCGGCAACAAGTGACATCAAACCGGGCAAGGGGATCCCGACCAGGCGGGAGAGGTGCAATAATGCCACTTGTTGCCAGAACTTTGAAAACTCATAGTAAAAGAACTGATCATCGTAGGGGAGTGCGATTGGTCCCAAAATTCTTAGGAAAAAACTTACATTCCTTTAAAAATCGGAAAGTAACAAAGTCATGGGTACTCATTGGGTTCTGCCACCAGGTAACCAAGCGCCTCCCAGCATTCTCTAATCAGCATTGACCCAATTGGTGCTGCTGCAAGGGCTTTCAATGCTGCCTGGCTGTCAAAGAGTATATTCCTCCTCACAATCTCCACCACACATTCTCTTGCAGAGTTCTGAATGGTTGGTGCTGCATGGTGGTGGGTGCAGTAGCGTTCACGGCTAGGGGCCAGGATGCATCCGTCCGGGGCCTTAACCCACTGACACCAGCCCCTGACCTCCCATTCGCTCTAGAGCCATCAGTAAACATTACAATGTCTCCACCAGGATTAAGGCGCGGTGACACTGCCATCGGACTTGACTTGACTTGACCTCACTTGCGTGCCAGTCTGAACCCATCCTTCGTATTTTAAAGGGGAGCAGCGAGACTGCGACCGTACCTGAATTGACTTGAGCCACCCACCGGACTCCGTTCTGATCCAGTCTGCATGGGTTGAGACCTGACTCCGGTCGCCGCTCTACTGCGATTTTCAACCCCACGCACCTCCTCGAGCCATCCAAAGCTGCCCCCATTGCTCTTTTCTCATCCTAAAATAGTTTTGAAATTGAACATCGTTCAATTTAGCGAGTATGGTGTGAAATTCACCGTGTTGTGCTCGTTTGGAAACAAATGGTGACATCCACGACTTATTCAAAGAAAGAAAACTTTTCACTAGTTCTATTTCTTCGTCAGAATCGGATTTTGATTCTGAATCACAAAGAATAGCTTCCATTTCGGAGGACATACTCTTGTGACGACTACGAACAAACTGGACTAGTTGGAGTCCAGTGAAGCCGGTCAAGTCAAGTCCTGTCGCAGTGTCGCACCCCCCTCCGGTCTCCAGTCTGGTGGCTCCGGTCAAGTCAAGTCCGGTGGCAGTGTCGCCGCAGCTGCAGTAATTGATTTTTAGCAAACCATTAATCTATTGATACAAAAGGCATACCTTGGGGAGTGCGGGAGGAACCCACTCCTCCGCAATGTACTTCTTTGTCTCGTACTTTGCTCTAATAAACGACTCGAGAGCCGAGTCCGTCTGCGGGCGGCGGAAATTATCCGGGAGATTCGCCTCGTACACCGCCCGCGCTCTGGAGTTCCCCATGTTCTGCAGGCTCTGAAACATCAGACGATTCCCATAATGAGAGCATTGCCCGTCGATGGAAGTGTCCGGGAAAATACAGCACAAACAGCAGCATACCACGACTTGCTCAGGCGTCCAGGTGTCGAGGTTGACGCTTTTCACTTTGGAGATGTGGACTCCCAAATTCCTGTGGATGCCGGCGCAGCGAATGCAAAGGAATATCCCTATGTTCCAGGAGGCCCAGCGTGGACCTGGAGGCACAAACGGTAAGGCCACTGTATTACTAAGAAGGTTCAGTGTTGCTAATTTTCAACAACAGCAAACAAAAAACGCTGCAAATCCCTGCACAACGGTTTATTATTTCGTACAGAATACCCTCCTGTTACGGATCACAGGTCTCCGTATAGATAACCCTTCTATATAACATATGTACTATTCTACACATATTATGTAGATCGCGGACCCTCCGTAGTTAGTACCTAACCCCGTACTCGTTAATAGGTAGGTACCTACCTAAACCGTTGTGTAATAATTTACCTGTATAGGTTCCCCTTCTACGGAGATAGAATAATGAACCGTTGTGTAATAATTTGCCCGTCAATAATACTTCACCGGTTGTTCAAGTTGCAAAAGTACCTATCAACAAAATCCAGCCCCTTCTGGGTGGATGTGCCGTCGTGTAATAATTTACCGTTGTGTAATAATTTATCACTGTGTAATAATTTACCCATTAATCAACAGTTGTTCAAGTTGCGAAAGTACCTATCAACAAAATCCAGCCCCTTCTGGGTAGATGAGACGTTGTGTAATAATTTACCGTTCTGTAATAATTTACCGTTGTGTAATAATTTGCCGTTGTGTAATTATTTACCGTTGTGTAATAATTTACCCATCAATAATACTTCAAAGATTGTTAAAGTTTCACAAGTACCTACCAACAGAATCCAATAGTCCATCACTTATCAAATGAAATAATATCGCAGAACAAACAACTTGACTTCATACAGCCATCCTTGATTATAATCAGGTGCTCCTTAGTGATGAAATCCCGGCTGGATTTATACCGTATGATTCACGATCGTGTTGACGAAGCTTTTTGGTGCACACGAACGGCTGGACGTACAGTGCTTCCGGGTGGTCTCAAAAAATTGTTTAGCTCAAGACAAATTTAATATCGTAAAAAAACCATACCCTTCAATCGAGAGTTTTTGAGATACGGCGTTCTGAACATTTCAACCCCTATTTTGAACCCCTTAGAGATGACTCACAGTAACGTCGAGCTTCGAGGACCAACTAGACCCCGAACGGAACCTATAACCCGAATTTCATCAATATTTTGTTTCATGGTAACTAAGAAAAGTGGCCCGTACGGCGTACAGACAGAAATATTTTGGTTTATTATTAGTCAATAATGAACCATTGGAATCGAGCATGAAAAAAAAACGCTGCAAATCCCTGCACAACGGTTTATTATTTTGAATAGAATACCCTTCTGTTACAGATCACAGCTCTATGTATAGATAACCCGTCTATATAATATAATATGTACTATTCTATTATATACATATTATGTAGATCGCAGACCCTCCGTAGGTTAGTACCTAACCCCGTACTCGTTACTAGGTACCTACCTAAATCACGAGTTAAATGTTGCTAAAATAATTCTGCCGATGACAAACAGTACCTAACAAAAAGAAACACACATAATGAAGTTCTGAAAAGAAATTGTTGATGAGGAGTGAAAAAAGTTGCAAAAGTACCTACCAACAAACTCCAGCCCCTTCTACGTAGATGGTATAATGAACCGTTGTGTAATAATTTACCGTTGAGTAATAATTTACCGTAGTAATAATTTACCCATCAATAATACTTCAACGTTTGTTCAAGTTTCACTACCTACCAACAAACTCCAAAAGAGCCATCATTTTTCAAATGAAATAATATCACAGAACAACCAACTCGACTTCATACTCCGCCAATATAATCAGGTGATCCCTACCAATGATTGGCCGTATTCACAAATTCCTATTGTGGGCGCGTCTCTGGTTACGAGATTTGGTTTGAATTGTATACAATTTCATTCACACTGGAGTCGAAAATGCCTGTCGGTGCAAACTTCGGGGCCTTACTGTGAACGAACGGCTGGACGTACGATGCTCCGGATGGGCTTAAAAAACTCGCAAGTTCAAGAACTATTTAAAACCGTAAAAATATTTACGTAAAAAAAGGTATAGGCGTTTTGAAAATTTCAACCCCTATTTTGAACCCCTTAGAGATGACTCACAGTAATGTCGAGCTTCGAGGACCAACTAGACGCCGAACGGAACCTATAACCCGAATTTCATCAATTTTTTTTCATGGTAACTAAGAAAAGTGGCCCGTACGGCGGACAGACAGAAATATTTTTATTGCAGTTTTGGATTCTACATAGGGTAAACGCACCAGTAGCCGACACCCTTAAGAAAATTTCTTGGAATTTTGAGACGCTACAATTTTAAAAATGGTGTTATTGAATATTTCCTGTGTCCATTTGATAGAACAACTTTCCAGCTTGCTAACTAGCCCTTGAAAAATAAGAAACCTTGAATCAATGTGAAAATAATAGCAAATTACGTGAAAAGTTCCGATGCGCCTATAGCTGACACTGTCGAAGTGCGAATGTTCCTATTGCTGACAGGGAGGTAAATATTGAAAAAATTTGATTTTTTGAAAATTGAAATTCGAATTTCTTTATTTTAAAACGTGAGTAGGTATAAAAATTACCATAAAATTATTATAATAATAGGAACTTGTGTTTGTTTCCTATCACATTAAGCTCTACCTTAGGTACTTCCAAAATAGGTAACTTAGAACAAAAGAGGTACTCAAAATCACAACAATTGCCAGTACGTATGGCGAATAGGTGAAGTATTTAGGTATCTACTTGGTGGTAAATTGGAAGGAGCTTGTTTAAAAAGGAACAATAACGGCTTTAGGAAACTGGTACCTCACATTTAAACCTGTACCAAAAACAAATGGAGGAGGCAATTTTTCCTCTATAGTTACCAAATTTTTGTCAAGGACTCTAGGTATATTCTCACATTTCATAAATATATAGTTCTCATGCGATTTAATGGTTTCAGTGCTAATGCTCTGAATGTCCCATCGTCTTGTTGATCATGGACTTCATAAACTCTTCTCGGTTTTTTGGAATTTCTCAATGAGATAATTGCATAGTTTCTTTCTTCAAGTGAGTTTGGAGAATCTTTCGGGGACAATCCGCTGAACTCAGTAACAACATTGTCATTGCATCTCATCATCGTACTGTTGGCATTCTTTGGCAGATAGGGATGCTTGCAGAGGAGTTCTAAATTGTCAGCATTGGTTGGCATCTGTTCATTTTCTTCACTGCATTTTAGGTTTCGTTCTTCCGGTACGGTGGCGGTGCGTGTCTGAACCCCTTCAGCAATTTGTCCAAGTTCGGCGTTGTTGTTCGAATCATTACTCCAGCTGTTGTTTGGAGATTTCAACTCTTGAGGGAAGGCATCCGTATCTTCAGGGAGATTGGTGATAGACGATATGCCGTCTTCTTCATTTCCATCAAATCCATGGGGCACCGAAACAAGTTCCATGGAAATAACGTTGGGAAATTGCAAATCGTCTTGTATTCTATCAAGAGTCCCATCACCATCACACAAGTGCCTGATGCCTGACACCCCCCTACGAACATCGTCGAGGGCTTTCCCCATAGCCTCAGGGAGATATTGAAGAATTTTGTTGGCTTTGGGAGCCATAGGGAACCGTCTGGAACAAAAAAAAACAGAGGCTAGATGTTGTCCCAGTTGCTGACATGTTCTGTTCTAGTTCCTGACACCCCCTGTCAGCTACTGAAATATAAAATCAGCATTGAAAATAACGTTCAGTGGTATGACTGATGTAACTAGGGATCAATATAAAATAATATCTATGACTGTTTGAAGAAAATTATGTGATGTTCCAGTAGCTGACAGGCCTGTCAGGTACTAGTCAAAACGCCATTTTAAGGATCCAGTACCTGACACCCATTAAAATTATAAACTCTATCGCAAAATAGGTTCAAAAATAGATTAAACACAATCTGCAATCACTCAGTAATAGAAATAACACAAAAGTTTTGGAATAAAATGAAGTAGATGAACAGCAAAAACAAAAACGTACCTCTTAGTCGTTGCTGGTAGGTGTCTGGTTCTGGAGCACTTTACAAACTGAGAAGAAGTTGCCGACCACGTGTTGACGTTACGTTATGATACCCGCCAGATGACGCATTGCTGCCAATTAATCGAGAAGGAAATACCTAACAGAAGCCGCCAATTTTTGAAATGGAGGTTTAGGAGGCCCTGAAACCTTATTATTTCCATTTTTCGGGGAGGATGTCAGGTACTGGTGCACCTGTCGGCTACTGGTGCATTTACCCTACCTTGAAACGTAAACCATCAAATTTTGAGGGGGGGTAAGAATTTTTTTTTTCATGCTCGATTCCAATGGTTCATTATTGAAAATAATAAACCAAAATTCTTACCCCCCCTCAAAATTTGATGGTTTACGTTTCAAGGTATGTAGAATCCAAAACTGCAATAAAAATATTTCTGTCTGTCCGCCGTACGGGCCACTTTTCTTAGTTACCATGAAAAAAAATTGATGAAATTCGGGTTATAGGTTCCGTTCGGCGTCTAGTTGGTCCTCGAAGCTCGACATTACTGTGAGTCATCTCTAAGGGGTTCAAAATAGGGGTTGAAATTTTCAAAACGCCTATACCTTTTTTTACGTAAATATTTTTACGGTTTTAAATAGTTCTTGAACTTGCGAGTTTTTTAAGCCCATCCGGAGCATCGTACGTCCAGCCGTTCGTTCACAGTAAGGCCCCGAAGTTTGCACCGACAGGCATTTTCGACTCCAGTGTGAATGAAATTGTATACAATTCAAACCAAATCTCGTAACCAGAGACGCGCCCACAATAGGAATTTGTGAATACGGCCAATCATTGGTAGGGATCACCTGATTATATTGGCGGAGTATGAAGTAGAGTTGGTTGTTCTGTGATATTATTTAATTTGAAAAATGATGGCTCTTTTGGAGTTTGTTGGTAGGTAGTGAAACTTGAACAAACGTTGAAGTATTATTGATGGGTAAATTATTACTACGGTAAATCATTACTCAACGGTAAATTATTACACAACGGTTCATTATACCATCTACGTAGAAGGGGCTGGAGTTTGTTGGTAGGTACTTTTGCAACTTTTTTCACTCCTCATCAACAATTTCTTTTCAGAACTTCATTATGTGTGTTTCTTTTTGTTAGGTACTGTTTGTCATCGGCAGAATTATTTTAGCAACATTTAACTCGTGATTTAGGTAGGTACCTAGTAACGAGTACGGGGTTAGGTACTAACCTACGGAGGGTCTGCGATCTACATAATATGTATATAATAGTACATATCATATTATATCGACGGGTTATCTATACAAAGAGCTGTGATCTGTAACAGAACGGTATTCTATACAAAATAATAAACCGTTGTGCAGGGATTTGCAGCGTTTTTATTGCAGTTTTGGATTCTACATACCTTGAAACGTAAACCATCAAATTTTGAGGGGGGTTAGAATTTTTTTTCTTGCTCGATTCCAATGGTTCATTATTGAAAATAATAAACCAAAAGGCGCTGTATACGATATTTTGCACTGTGCATCGAATCGAAACACAAATATATGTACTCTTACAACGGAACACCATCATGTGGCCCATGATTCTAAGGCATTTTCTCTAGATAATTCTTGTGGCGAAGTCGGATTTTTGATCAGATTAGAATTATCCAAGAAAACCACCATTAAACATCTGAAGCCGCTTTCAACTATGGAAACCAACCATACCATTTGGGCCCTAGTTGTGTCCCTGAACTTCGCAGCCCGATCGGAATATACCCAAGGGGTGTAAAATGGGTGTAAAATAGGGTTTTTTGGTGTCTTAGTAACACAGGCTTGTGAGGTACCGTTTTCCATGTTTTTCACGAGGAAGAGACCAAATACGAAGTCGATTTTGACCAATGAGCGAAGAATTGAGGTTCTAACAAAGTTTCAGCCTTAAAGTTACATTAAATTTTGGTCTAAACTCGTCGTTCTTCCGCACACAGTTTGGGTCACCATTTGGGAAAACATTTGGATTCTAGTTGTACTCCAAAGTTCGGCAGCCTGGTCGGAATACACCCGTGGGTGTCATGGGGGAAAAACGGGTGTAAAAATAGGGGATTTCGAGAGGTTTTTTCAAGGTTTTAGTAAACATAAGCTTGTGAGGTATCGTTTTCCATGTTTTCTAGGGCGAGAAGACCAAAAAATATGAAGTTGATTTTGAACAATGAGCGAAGAATTGAGGTTCTAACAGTTTCAGCCTTAAATTTACATTAAATTTTGGCCGAAACTCGTCGTTCTTCCGCACACAGTTCGGGTCCCCATTTGAGAAAACATTTGGATTCTAGTTGTACTTCGAAGTTCGGCAGCCTGATCGGAATACACCCAAGGGTGTTATGGGAGGAAAACGGGTGTAAAAATAGGGGTTTTCGAGTTGTTTTTTTTCGAGGTTTTAGTGAACAAAAGCTTTGTGAGATATCGTTTTCCATGTTTTCTAGGGCGAGAAGACCAAATATGACGTTGATTTTGATTAATGAGCGAAAAATTGAGGTTCTAACAAAGGTTCAGCCTTAAATTTATGTCTAAAACCGTCGTTCTTTCGCACACAGGCTTCCTTCGGGTCCTAGTTGGCTCCGAAGCTCGGCAGGCCGATCGGAATACACCCAGGAGTGTTATGAGTGGAAAATAGGGTAATTTGAGGTTTTAGTGAACATGAGCTTGTGATGTATCGTTTTCCAAGTTTTTTAGGGCGAGAAGACCGAATATGAAGTTGATTTTGACCAAAGAGTAAGGAATTGAGGTTGTAACGAAGGTTCAGCTCCCAAAATTCATTTTTTGTGAGTCAAAACCTTGGAAATGGTCTAAAATGACCAATGGCACTATATCAATTATTAAAGATAATTTGTCAAAAATAGGAGCCTAATCCGTGTTTTTGAGGGTCAAAGTTGGTGGAAACCATCAAAAATTGCTACTTCAATTATTTCACAAGAAAGAAACAATAAATGAACAGCCAAAATTTCTGCAGGTATGTCCAATAGAATGACAGATCCATGTGCCAAGGAATTCACAGCGTTTTTAGATTTATACGCAGTATGCACAAAATCAACGCTAGCAGTCACTGCAAATCCCCTCATGTGCACATGATTTTGAGGTATTTCTCAACCTGATTCACGTGGTGATGCTGAAGTCGCTATAGGAATGGTTTCATGGAAGTTCCATCCTCACGAAATGCCCTTAGAAAAAACCTTCGTTTTGCAGCATTTCAAGGTACCTCGTCTTTCGTAATCAGGAGGAACTTCTGGGTTCCCTAGACGGTCAGGAGGGTTCCAGGTCGACGGGCTCTGAGAATGTTGATCCGCCGTGAAGGAGACCCCTACACCTGAGAACGTGGCCTCTTTTCATTGTTCAGATGTGAAAAACGCTGCGAAGTCCTTGTCAAATGGGTTTATTATTCTGCTGGACATATGTACCTACAGAAATGTTGGCTGTTCACTTATTGTTTCTTTAATGTGCAATTATTGAAATAGCTATTTTTTATGGCTTCCACCAATTTTGGCCCCCAAAAACACGTATCAGACACCTATTTTTTTACAAATTATCTTTGATCATCGGTAGTACCATTTAATTGTTTTGACCACCTGCTGATACTACTTCTAGTGTTATTATTCAGATTGATGGTGATCTCACACATTTCCAAGGTTTTTGACTCATACAAAATTAATTTTGGAAGCTAAACCTTCGTTACAACCTTCCACTTCACAATCCTTCCACTTCACAATCCTTCAACGATCTTCCACTCTTTGGTCAAAATCAACTTCATATGCGGTCTTCTCGCCCTAAAAAACATGGAAAACGATACCTCACAAGCTCACCACCCGATCTGGGTGCCGAGCTTCAGAGCATAACTAGGACCCAATTGTGTTCCCAAATGAGGACCCAAACTGTCCAAAATCGATTTCATATTTGGCCTCCTCGTCCTTATAAACATGGAATAAAACACCAAAAATCCATATTTTTACTTCCATTCTGCACCCATAACACCCTTGGGTGTATTCCGATTGGGCGGCAAAGTTTCGGGACACAAATGGGGGACAAATTAAGCCTGTGTGCGAAAGAAGACGACTTTAGGCTGAAAATAAAGTAGACGTGGCGGACGGACATTGCATTTTTGGAATCTAAGCACCTTGTAACGTAAAAGAAAAAATTTTGAGGGGGTGTTATAAAATTATTTTGCTGAGCGAATACATAGGTGTATTATTCACAGAATATAAAACCAAAATGAAGAAGAGAAAAATAGTTGAGGTTTTTCACTGCTGCGCTGCACTGGATCTTTCCCGGTTTATAAATTAAGTGTGCAATCGAGTGTTTTTTCCACTGTAATAGTATAATAGTTTCATTTTCCTATCACACTCGAATGGAAGTTATGGCGATAACATCAAAAAACAGGTGTTCGAGAAAACCATGGAACCTTGTTCAGAAGTGCTCAAAACGAGTTTCCAGATGGTTTTCTGATAGATGTCGTTCCGTATGTAACTTCGGATGTGTGGTGATTTGGTAGGGTTTGGTTTGGGTAAGTGAAGGATAGGAAGATAGAGAGATGAAGGATAGAAAGGAGGTGCTCCTCAGGAGTCTTCTGCTAAGGAGGTGCTTATCACCACAGCGAGCGTTAGCTGGAAGAGGAGGCTAGCAGTCCGCGGTTATCACCACGGCAGGTGCTAGAGGAGAAGGAGGCGTCCCGCGGTTATCATCACAGCAGACCCCAGGAAGAAGAAGGCGAATAACCCGCGGTTATCACCTCAGCAGGTGCAACGAAGGGTAGGAGAGAGAGCGAGAGAGTAGGGAAGTCGAGACAGAAGTCGCAAGTCGGAGAGTGGTCGAGACAAAAGTCGCAAGTCGGAGAGTGGTCGGTCGAATGAGGAGCTGGGGCGTCATTATAAGGACCTCCCTCCTCGCCGTCAAACGGCGTTACCACCGTTGAGGATCATTGGGGAGCTCGATGGAGGGGACCCTTCTAGACCCCATCCTGGGGTGTTACCCCAGCTCGTCCTCCCCGTTTATTTGGTTATATTCTATATTTTCATTGGTTTTATCATTTTCATTTTGGTTATTTTCTTAGGGCTTTCGGCCTCCTGGCCTAAGAAAGCCCTAACAGATGGGTGCCAGGAGGCTACATTCGGTAGGGTGGGCCAGGGACCGGTAGGCTCTCCACATCCTTTCGGTCTAGAAAGCTGAATGGAGTATGTGTGAACAAGCCTTAATGTTGCTGATGGTGTGCATGTAATTTATTGAATGAAAGTTTATGTTGGCGTGTAGAATGTGTGGAAAAATATATGTATGACGAAAGACTGTGAAATGTAATGAAACAGAGCTGAGATAGTAAATTCGATTGCAAGTAAGCCTGCCAATGATGGAAGAACCGCAAGCTATAGAAGAGGCCGTGAGTACTGAGGCAGAGCTGATAATGAACGACAGCACTGTCCACAGGCCTTCTCACATTCGTATCAGGCTCAGCATGAGCAGCAGCAGCAGTGAACAGCGCCACCTGCATAGAAACTTTGAGGCCAATAATTAGTCATGATATGCGGCAATAAGAAGCATGGCCTACAGGCCGCCACCTCCTTAAGGTTCTCCACACACTATGCGGGAACAGGACAGGAAACGCCTTGGGTAGGACGCGGGATGCCGGCCGGCTGCCCCTCTCCCGTCCTGCACCTATACCCACACCAGGCAGGACATTCCTCAACTCTCTTTCCCCCACTGCTCGCCATACTCCCTTCGTTTCAAGCTCTCCTGGTTCTCAAACAACATTTTTGTCCAAGAGGCACTACATAGTTCCCATTTGCTTCTCAGAGTGAGAGTGGTTTCATTTTATTGTGCTCGTCTGTCATACAAGTTTAATTCATGAGTGATTCATCATCATCGTAATACAAACCTGTCAGGCATTCTCTTTGATCTTCGTATCGTAATACAAACGGTGTGACAGATCATACAGCACTCTGTATTTTTCTACCTCTACAATGTAGAAGCCTCTTCAGTAAATTCCATTCTCAACCAAACAACCTAATCTGAGAGAACAAAGATGTCGGGGGAGGGAATCAGAAAGAAAGGCACTGGTGTGTGGGTGAACGTGGGGAAGGCGAGCGTGAACGTGGAGGAAAATTGGACGGTGGAGTGAGAACGTCCCGTGCCAGGAAACGCCGTTTATCGCTTTGAGAGCGACCCGTCCTGTTCCTACCGCATGCCGTGACCGCCACGTCCAACCTAGTGTGCTTATATCCATTCAAATACATAGAAGCGAAAAAATACGACACTTGTCCCGCGGCTGTTTCCCGTCCTGTTCCTGTTCTGTTCCCGCCTAGTGTGTGAGAACCTTTACTACCGCCTGCGCAGCCTCCACGTGGCCCATCCTGGACCCCCTAGAACTATGCAGGGGTGACTAATAGCGCAGGAGGACGGCTAACCGTCTGGAAAAATGCACGATGAAACTAAAGCACTCTCCCGTAAGAGGGGCAAGGCGAAGAAATGGGAGAAAGGGAAGAAGGATCAGACGGTTAAATCTTATATATTACATTGGAGTGTCGCACTTGAAGGGTACCACGACAGTATGTATGATGGAATTTCAAATGGTCATAACTACCTCAAAATACGATCATTTTCGGATTTTTCTTTTTGGGTTTTATTCAACACAATAAACTCCCCTACTAGAGGCTGTCAGATTCGATCCAACCAAAAATAATTATTTTCACCGTTCAGACTGACAGAGGTGAGAACAAGCTTTCTAGGAGGAAAAATTACTGAGTTATGACGGGTTTGCTCGTTTTTCAATTTTCACCGATCACTGCCGTAAAAACGGACAGCAACTGTTGCGGCTGGTACCAAAATACCCGTTATTAAGTCTACATCACTGATGCCTATTGATTTGTAACTCGATCGCATTCGATCTAGCTAACTGACAGCAAACAATTTGTTAATGTATGTGAATTACTAGCTAAATGACGTTGGTAGGTGTCAGAAAGTGGGATTTCTATGCAAGTTTACGGAATTGACCAAATCGGGCAGCCAGCAAGCCCGCAGTGGCCGGCCCCAGCCACCAAACTTGTATCCACACTATTATGAAGAACTTGGAAGTATTGTGTGGCAATCTCCACAACGGAAATTATTGACGTTTTTCCTTGTTGTGCACTGAGCCACGATAATATTCTTGTAACTGAGTTAATTATCCGGATGTTTTCGCATTACAATTAGCAGTGTTTTAATTGGTTTTGAAATGAGCACCATAGTAGGAGTCTTCCTTTTATGAATATCATGATTTGAAAAAAAAACTGCCAAGTCCGTGTTACAAGGGTTTATTATTCTATTGGACATACCTACAGAAATGTTGGCTGTTCATTTATTGTGCAATAATTGAAATGGCTATTTTTGATGGCTTCCACCTATTTTGGCCCCCAAAAAACAAAAAATTAGGCTCTTTTTTTTACGGATCATCTTTGATCATTGACGGTACCATTTAATTGTCTTGACTAACCTGATGATACTACTTCTAGTGTTATTATACAAATTTATGGTAGTTTCAGACAATTACTCAGGTTTTGTCAAAAAAACATGCCAAAAAAAACCCTATTTTTACGCCCATTTTTCACCCATAACACCCCTGGGTATAATCCGATCGGGCTGCAAAGTTTCGGGACACAGCTAGAGCCTAAAAGGAGCTTGTGTGTGAAAGAATGAATTTTTTAGACCGAAAATGAAGTGGATATGCATGATACGGCGTCCTAGTTGTACTCCGAAGATCGACAGCCGGACCGGAATACACCCAGGGGTGTTATGGGGGGAAATGGGCGTAAAAGTAGGGTTTTTCGGGGGATTTTGAAGTTTTAGTGAACATGACGTATCGTTCTACATGTTTTTTAGGGCGAGAAGACCGCATATGAAGTTCATTTCGACCAAAGATATAAGAATTGAGGTTGTAATGAAGGTTAAGCTCCCAAAATTCATTGTACCTCAAAAATTGTCTGAAATCACCATAAATCTGTATAATAACGCTAGAAGTAGTTCCAACAGGTGAATCAAGAAAATTAAATGCCATTATCAATTATCAAAGATAATATGTTTAAAAAAATAATTAAATTAAAATAAAAGGAGCCTAATTCGTGTTTTGGGGGGCCAAAATCTGTGGAAACCATAAAAAATAGCCATTTCAATTATTGCACATGAAAGAAACAGTAAGTGAACAGCCACATTTCTGTAGGTATGTCCAGTAGGATAATAAACCCATGTGACAAGGACTTTGCAGCGTTTTTGGAATGTGCGCACCTTGGAACGTAAAGAAAAAATGTTGTGGGGTGCTACAAAATTGTTTGATGAGCGAATACATACTTAGGTGCATTATTTGCTGAATAATAAACCAAAATGGTTCATGGGCCGTACCATCCATATCTACTTCAAGGTCGGTGAAAAAAGTCGTTCTTTCCCACACAGGCTCCATTTGGGCCCTGTCCCGAAACTTTGTAGCCCGATCGGAATATACCCAAGGGTGTTATGCGCATGAGTCACAAAAGGGGTTTATAATTTTTTAATGAAACTGCATTCCATTCTGAGATCTATGGTATAAAACCCTTGAGATCTGACAACACCGGTAGGTACGTAGGTAGGTATTCCAAATACTGAGTACCTATTGTTAATAATTTTTATTCCTGTCACGTACCTAGTTGGTACTACTACTACTCACTCGTACGTTACCTACCTTTTGCTCAAAATAATTATTTCATTTAAAATAACAGGTATTCTTCTCTCTCCGTTTGATTTTAATACTCGGAGGTAACTGGTAAGACGTCGAAAAACGTTAATCAATAATCAATCCCTTGTTATTAAACGGGGTATTCACAACACAATCTTGTTTCCAATTAACTGCAAGCAGTTTTCTCAAAGTAGGTTTCCAATAAGCATTACGTGCAATTTCTCACCTTTAGCATCGCAATCCACGCAATATTTGTTATCTTCGTTCCTCAGCATCTGGTTCAGCAAATTCTGACATTTGTCTTGAATCTGCTTCTGTCGGTCCTTCTCCTGCCTCGACATTTTTTACGTACCACCAAACGGGAAGTTTTTCGAACTAAACAGAACGCGAAACTTTGAAACTTCGCGGTGAAACGGAGAATTTTCAAAATACGGAAAATTACCTACGTGGAACGAGAAGCCTTCGAAACTTTTCGACGAGATTAATTTCGTTATCACTTATTTTATCGACACTTGACGTACACTTCGTTCACTTCGAAGCGGAAACAAGTTCTACATCCGATCAACTATTCTACTAAATTCGAAACCTACTTATTTTTGGTAGACGTTATCAGTCAAAACGGAATGTGTTTTGTGTTTTTAAGTACGAAATTTCCTTTTACAAACGATTGCGGAAAAACCCCAAGTTTTGACCCCCACTTCCAGAAATTATTAACAGAACCTTCATTAACAATGTGACAAACACAACAACATTTAAACTTTAAACAAGTGTTGGTTTATCTTTTTGTTTGGAAAGATAATTTCATTTTTATTCAAATATACTTTACTATATGAAAAGGATTATTTATTTCAAAGTTCATTATGCGTGTAGTTAAATTTGGCAGAGTTAAAATACAGAAAATTTGAAACCTAGTATTTCTCACTTGCTTTTCTACGGACTTTTCATGTTGTCTGTAGGTTGTACATAACAATTTTCTACTTTTGGTTTATTATTTTCAATAATGAACCATTGGAATCGAGCATGAAAAAAAAAATTCTTACCCCCCCTCAAAATTTGATGGTTTACGTTTCAAGATATGTAGAATCCAAAACTGCAATAAAAATATTTCTGTCTGTCCGCCGTACACCGTACGCCGTACGCCGTACGGGCCACTTTTCTTAGTTACCATGAAAAAAAATTGATGAAATTCGGGTTATAGGTTCCGTTCGGCGTCTAGTTGGTCCTCGAAGCTCGACGTTACTGTGAGTCATCTCTAAGGGGTTCAAAATAGGGGTTGAAATTTTCAAAACGCCTATACCATTTTTTTACGTAAATATTTTTACGGTTTTAAATAGTTCTTGAACTTGCGAGTTTTTTAAGACCATCCGGAGCATCGTACGTCCAGCCGTTCGTTCACAGTAAGGCCCCGAAGTTTGCACCGACAGGCATTTTCGACTCCAGTGTGAATGAAATTGTATACAATCCAAACCAAATCTCGTAACCAGAGACGCGCCCACAATAGGAATTTGTGAATACGGCCAATCATTGGTAGGGATCACCTGATTATATTGGCGGAGTATGAAGTCGAGTTGGTTGTTCTGTGATATTATTTAATTTGAAAAATGATGGCTCTATTGGAGTTTGTTGGTAGGTAGTGAAACTTGAACAAACGTTGAAGTATTATTGATGGGTAAATTATTACTACGGTAAATCATTACTCAACGGTAAATTATTACAGAACGGTAAATTATACCATCTACGTAGAAGGGGCTGGAGTTTGTTGGTAGGTACTTTTGCAACTTTTTTCACTCCTCATCAACAATTTCTTTTCAGAACTTCATTATGTGTGTTTCTTTTTGTTAGGTACTGTTTGTCATCGGCAGAATTATTTTAGCAACATTTAACTCGAGATTTAGGTAGGTACCTAGTAACGAGTACGGGGTTAGGTACCAACCTACGGAGGGTCTGCGATCTACATAATATGTATAGAATAGTACATATCATATTATATACGGGTTATCTATACATAGAGCTGTGATCTGTAACAGAAGGGTATTCTATACAAAATAATATTTAAATTGATTCTGAACTTGAGGATATTTTGAGCTCAGATATTGCTAGGCAACAGCTGATTACAATCACGCATGGCATTATGAAATGGAGTTAGTTGTTTCCGGGGTATAATTTAATTTTGAGAAAGATGTTTATTATGGAATCTGTTGAAGGTACTTTTTGGTTTATTATTTTCAATAATGAACCATTGGAATCGAGCATGAAAAAAAAAATTCTTACCCCCCCTCAAAATTTGATGGTTTACGTTTCAAGGTATGTAGAATCCAAAACTGCAATAAAAATATTTCTGTCTGTCCGCCGTACGGGCCACTTTTCTTAGTTACCATGAAAAAAAATTGATGAATTCGGGTTATAGGTTCCGTTCGGCGTCTAGTTGGTCCTCGAAGCTCGACGTTACTGTGAGTCATCTCTAAGGGGTTCAAAATAGGAGTTGAAATTTTCAAAACGCCTATGCCATTTTTTTACGTAAATATTTTCACGGTTTTAAATAGTTCTTGAACTTGCGAGTTTTTTAAGACCATCCGGAGCGTCGTACGTCCAGCCGTTCGTTCACAGTAAGGCCCCGAAGTTCGCACCGACAGGCATTTTCGACTCCAGTGTGAATGAAATTGTATAAAATTCAAACCAAATCTCGTAACCAGAGACGCGCCCACAATAGGAAATTTGGCGGAGATGAAATCATTGCTAGGGATCAACTGATTATATTGGCGTAGTATGAAGTCGAGTTGGTTGTTCTGTGATATTATTTCATTTGAAAAATGATGGCTCTTTTGGAGTTTGTTGGTAGGTAGTGAAACTTGAACAAACGTTGAAGTATTATTGATGGGTAAATTATTACACAACGGTTCATTATACCATCTACGTAGAAGGGGCTGGAGTTTGTTGGTAGGTACTTTCGCAACTTTTTTCACTCCTCATCAACAATTTCTTTTCAGAACTTCATTATGTGTGTTTCTTTTTGTTAGGTACTGTTTGTCATCGGCAGAATTATTTTAGCAACATTTAACTCGTGATTTAGGTAGGTACCTAGTAACGAGTACGGGGTTAGGTACTAACCTAAGGAGGGTCTGCGATCTACATAAAATGTATAGAACAGTACATACCATATTATATAGACGGGTTATCTATACATAGAGCTGTGATCTGTAACGGAAGGGTATTCTATACAAAATAATAAACCGTTGTGCAGGGATTTGCAGCGTTTTTACCTGTGAAATTATCATAAACCACGTAAAATAATTATATTACGTAACAATTAACGAAAGAAAATATGGAAAACTACGTAAAAACCAAACGATCCAAAATTCAAACGTTTCTTTTCCGTATTTCTAAGGAATTTCACCCTCCACTCTCGATAACTTCTCCTCTATATCTTATCTATGTAAAGAGCTATCAAGCAGAACCTCACAACAGGTTATACTCGTTTTATGTCGCTTAAATTTTGAAACGTTACCATTGAAAAACAATTCGAACTTGTGGAAGTTCGTAGTTACGTGTTGCGGTTTTGACATATTCCGAGTGATTGTCAAATTCAGTTACCTGCTGGTTATTGTTGTTCGACGAAATCAAATTTACATACCTCTGTTGACATCATGCAGTTTTTGAGTTATAATATTTTGAGTCAGCTGTTGGAGGGGGGTGGCAACTGGCAATGGGCTTAGCCCTACTATTGATTTTCTTCTGAAAAGGGAGTGTTTTGTGTTGATCTCTCGTTACCCAAGTGAGTTTATCGAGTGTAATCGTTTGTTGCATGTTTTGTTTTTGCTGCATTGTGTTCAACGAGAGGTTTTACTGTGATGTGATTGGTTCGAGAACTCTTCGGTCGTCTGGACTAAGGTTGCCATACGTCCTGGTCTTCTCATATTCATACCTTTAAGAAATTGTAATTATTTCATTGTGTTCAACGAGATGTTGTACCATCCACCGAAATATGTACTGAAACTGTTCAATTGTTTAAACATCAACCAGTGAATTCAGACCAATCCAAGGCTTCCCTACCTTCCCTCATGCAGGGAGACTCTGTACCAATAATCGTCAGTTACTGTTGTTGTTAAATAATTTTTTATTCTTCTGGGCGTTGAATTCAGTAATAGGTAATGTTGTTCTTAAAGCGGTGTTTGCGGTGTACGCACGGTATGCTGTTTTAAGGTGTGTTATGGGTTAGCATAAACAGTGCTACGAACCTATGCTAACGATTTTACATCAGCTTTGGAGAGTGAAAAAGGAAGTTAAGTCAGCTCATGTGAAATTCTGCCTAACTTTTAAGCTTCATTTGGAAATTTTAATAATATAATAACGGAAATAGGCAACGTGAACAAAATTGGTTATTTAATGATAATAAGAAATGCCCTCGCACAGCTTAAACCTTTGAGGGTTCTATGGAACAATATTGTTGATATATGAAAGCAATTATTAATAATATATTTCTTCTATTTTCGTACTAATTGCAATGGTAACTATGTATTTTGTATTTTCCGCGAATAAAAGCAATTTAAAAACTTGAAAATTGATGCCTATGGCCAATGGGCAGTTTTCGTGGGTTGCGAATTCTCCTTTTTTTGGTCAAATTCTGTTCAGTAACGGAAATTAGCACTTGTTGATCACATAATGAGGTGTTTATGTCGGAAAATCTAGGCAGAAAACGAGTGTGAATTTTGAATTTCCGCTTAGAAATGACGTATCAGGTAAACAGCCGAGTAGTTCAACTCAAATCCCGCTTGGAGCGCTAATGCATCGCTTTAGACAATGCACAGAACTGCAATGAATGGATGGACCACAAATTTATAAATAAATTTAAAAAACACGTCTTAAAATTTAACCAAGGGGAAGGTTACACTAAGGGCTGTCGAAGCTTCCCCACACAGGTTTGCCGTTTCTAATGTAGTGTTGTTGGCAGCATTGAGAACCTTTGCCTCCGATGCTTCGCTGTGCCTCCTTGGGGCCAATAGGCAATCAGATGTCAATAGACCTCATACGTCATTTCTTGCAGCATTTTTACTTTCTGAACACCCTCATTTAAAGAATGTCGCTTTTTTTTAAAGGGCTCCAAACTACATATTATGTTTTCGTCAAAAACAATTTTGACCAGGTTTAATGTTACTCGAGAACCTTACCTAGGTAGGCTGGAGTTGGATGCAGTCAGGGATGGGCTATGAGTGGGCTAGTTACAAGATATTCGAGGGGAAGGAAACTAAATCGATACGAAATTCGGCATTTTCTATAAATCTAATTCCTATCGTATTTGATTTCACAGTTGAGCCGTTCCGGATGTCTGGCTGATGGCTACTGCTTACCTGGCTTACCAAACCATGGCACGGGATTATCTCACATTCAGGACCGTAAACGGTGAGGCTTGCGAGAGGTTTTACGGGAATTTTAACATCCCCATTGAACAACGGAGTTGGCCGGGCGATTCAGCGTCGAAAAAATAATTGTTTTCTAATTCTTTGGCCTTAGTATTTTTTAAACGCTGAATCGATTTTTTAGACAATTTTGACTCAGTGGATTTATTAGTACCTAATTTCATGCAGGCGTTCGAATTGTGCGTTTTGTGTGGTTTCTCGTCATAATTTGTGTGTCGTCATAAAAGTGTGATTTCTTGTGTAATTTAATGTTTTATCGAAATTCCTACATAACAGCGCGATTAGAATCCGTGCGCAGTGAAGTAGCATACTGCGCACCGAGGTACAAAAACAAATGGTCATTGCGCACCCAATCATATCGCACATGGTTTTGGGGTGTTTTTCGACGCTGAATCTTGCTTTAAGTGTCGATTATCCATTATTCACGCTCAGTTTTCGAGTTATATTTCGATTAACGCCTTTGATAGACTGCAAGTTCATCTTTTTCCTTCTTTCAGCCAAAAGGAAGAGCGCAGTTGAAATCCTCCAAGAGACGAAAAGCCTTTTCGTCAAAAGCGAGGCAGTTCTCGACACCGAACAAAGACTGGTGAAAGCTCCTAAATGTGACACCAACAACTACGAGTACATCGGTATTAACTATAAACAATTCTTCAACTATCAGAATAATCGTTATGGCTGTTTTCATCGATTTCTTGAGGTGGTTGTGCATTTTTAGCGAATTTTCGGAGAAAATACTCATGGCTCGAAGCACGAAAAGATTAGGTATTTTCAATGTAATATAATTAAAAATTATTATTATTTAGTTCTTCTTTTAAAAAAGTAGGTCAGTGAAAAACACTAAAATTACCCACTGTAAATTGATATAAATTTAATTGATTCGATGGACAAATTTATTTTAGGTGGTACAGAATGGTTACTCAAGACATAAATTATATGTCTATGTTCAAAATTGTTTACTTTAAAACAAGGTCAGGTACGAGTTTTAAGAGGTCGCTATAAAATTTTTATAGCGATAAAAATTTATCACAAATAGCTTAAAAAGCCACAGACTTTGAAAACTTGCACATATGTCCGTGCTGCATGACTGGAACCTTTCTGGGTGCCCACATATTACAGCAGTATTATGTGATGTTTCAGCGTCCGAAACCCCCAATAGGAAGGACCCGACTTTGGCTAAAGTTCGTAGAAAAGTACAGCCGACTCATACTAGGTACGTACGTTGGGGGTAACCGTAGGGCCTTATCGACGTTCCTTCAAGTCTACCTTTAGGAAGAGTCAACAGTTGTGCCGAATTTAAAAAAAAAAATTATCGTTGGAAACTGGAAAAATTCCAAAATGGTAAAAATTTCCGTATTTCTGTTGCCAATTTAGCGTACACCTCCTGCTCAAATTTCAGATTTGTGGTACTCAGTCCGCAGAATTTAATGCTCTTTCATTTTGTATAGAGTGGTTTTTGCTGGAAAACTCTTAGTTTCCGAGTTATTTGTAAAAAAAAAAAAAATGGAGAAAGTTGGCTCACGAGCCATGATTCGAACTGTTGTATCCTAACCCCAGTACTGGAGCGAGAAATTGGAAAAAGTTATGGTGGCCCATGGAGCCTAATTCGAGCATCTAGAAGAGATGGGTAAGGGTTGCTGAGTCGGCGTGTCAAGTTTTGAATGTGCATGTGTACCTATGTGTATTTTTAAAAACCACTAAACACCAATGAAAGGACTCTTCTATTGTTGAATCTCTTGAGGCAGACTCGTATGAACGTTCTTATATATGGCCCTATACCATCCCTAAAAAGAAATACTAATTTTACATTTTGAAATTTGAAAAAATTGTAATTGCGGTAGAATTTGTAGTAATTGTGTAACTTGCTTCTAGATCTTGCTCCGATCAGCTGCAAACGAATTTGAGGCGGCTGCTGAACAGCAGCTCGAAGGAAAATGTTGCAGAAGTGAGTTTCAAATTGGCTTTGTTGAAATTTGACTTATAGAGGGAGCTTTGTATTCCCGACAGAGTCGAAAATGGTTGATGTCCTCAGAAATCGAAGTTTTCTGGACATTTTGAGTTAGGCATCAAGGAACAGAACTGGTTCTGTCTGTTAATGCCGTCAAAAGGAAGAACCTCTCGCCTCAAAAATGCCCGGAAATGAGGTTTCACCCACACCCCCCCCCCCCCCCCCCCCCCCCCCCCCCCCCCATTTTGACATGCTCTTTCCGCTGGTGAGGTCAAAAAGTGAAAATTCAAATTGGAAAAGTCGTAATTTTGACCCAAAAAACTGGAAAATTGTGGTGTTAAAAGGAAAAGCGCCTCATCTCATTCAAGTCCAAGGTAAAACGACTCAAGGACGGCACCGTAAACGCCTCAAATCATTTATTCCAATCATTGATTCTGAGGAGGAACACCTCAGGTCGGTGAAAATCGAGATGAGGCGTTCCACCTTGGAATCATTGGCTTCATTACTGGGTCAAGTCATTTATTGTTCGATGAGCTAGGCGTTCTTCCTTTGACTTGTATAGCAGCTGAGCCCACATGAGGTGTTCTTCCCGTGGTATTGCACTTAATGGAGAGTTTTTGCAGCACCCTCACGCCAAAACGAACGAAACGAAATCAGTGCTGCGCATGCGAACTTAAGACACCGGCAAGTGTAACGAACGGTGACAGCGAAAAATATTGGGATCTCACGGTGTTAGCTTTCATCGTGTTGAGGATACGAAACGTAATGTGAACTTACATCTGTAAAACACTACTTACCTTCTTCTGTTGTCCTTGTAAAATAAATGTCGAGTGTCGTATTCACAGCTGCTTCTTCGCGTCTTTCTAACGTTATCCAGACTTGACGCCATGTGTGGACATAGATTTGTATTCATCACGGAGTAAAATTGACGAAAGAGAAGCTAACATAACGTTAGCGTGACTTCACCAGCAGGTAGATCCCAAAGCGGAACAAAAACGAACCGAAAAAGGTTAGCATCTGACTTCGGTCACCCTGTCCGCCATTTCCGTTTCGAAGTTGTTTTTCGTTTCGTTTCGGCGTGAGGGTGCTGCAAAAACTTTTTTTCTCATACATTGTTTGTACAGTTATTTTGTTTAGTGATTTTTTCCAGTATGTATTTGAAGAAATAAATATATATTTGAGAGGAATATGGAGAGAAAAAGAGAATATTTGAAAGTTCCAATAATATTTGTACATTTCACAGATAGCTGGTTCGAAAACCGCATGTTTTATTTTGCATAAACCTAAGCGAATATTTTGGGGTTAGTTGCACATTTCAAAGGAAAGGTAATTGCATTACTTACTTCGGGTTTTCGGCAAAAAATTAAAAATATAAACTCGAACAATAGATATAGGGAAAATAGATATATTTAAAAAAAAAAAGGTCAGTAAAAGCAAATATTTCTCCTTTCATCTTCTCTATTACAAATCCTGTAATGGCACAAATAAAAAACATACCGATTTATTAGGTAGGTTTAAATAATATGGCATTCAGTTTTGGTATTTAGAAAGTGTTCTTTAACTAAATTTATCTTGTTATTTTTATGAATCGTTCAAAGGAAAAATGCCTCAAGGCGTTTCTTCTTGGACTCCAGTGTAGAAAACTCCTTCAAAACCTATTTAAAACGCCTTATAAGCAGAATCGATTAGAAATATCGATTATTTTTGCCGTAATTTGGTATCGATATAATCACTAAACATCGATTTATCGTGGTGTGAAGACAGTTTGTTTTTATGACAAACTGGAGAGAGGTTAGGACGAGGGTAACTGAGCAAAACTTTCTAGTGCTGTCCTGAAAAATTTGATTTTCAAGAGATGAGGCGTTCATCATTTTTACGGCAGTGTAGGCAGTTCGTTGTTATACTTTATTGGAATAGTACTTCTCGATATGAGCTGGAATTCGGAGGGTATGTGGGGGTTGGTATGAATTTCATGAGGATCGGAATGGAGCGTTTGGGCAAGGGCTGCTTCTCTTCATTTTCGGTCTAAAGAATTCGTTCTTTCGCGCACAGGCTCCATTCGGTCCCCAGTTGTGTCCCGAAACATTCAGCCCGATCGGAATATACCCAGGGGCGTTATGGGTGAAAAATAGGTGTAAAAATAGGGTTTTTTAATGTTTTAGTAAAATGAGCTTTTAAGGAATCTTTTTCCATGGTTTTTAGGGGGAGAAGACCGAATATGAAGTTGATTTTTACCAAAGAGTGAAGAATTGAGGAGGTAACGAAGGTTCAGCTCCCAAAATTCATTCAAATTGTCAACAGGTGAATCATGATAATTAAATGGCACTATCAGTGATCAAAGATAATTTGAAAAAAAAAAATAGGAGCGTTTTTTGGGGCCATCATTGGTGGAAACCATTAGAAATAGCTTTTTTAATTATTGCAAATGAAAGAATCAATAAATGAACAACAGCATTTCTGTAGGTATGTCCAGTAGAATAACAAACCTACATGACAAGGACATGATTTAATGATTGGCAGATTCAGAACCACGCCGATGACCAGGACGGCGACGTGTGGCTCGGCGGTCGTATGGACGCCATCAGCTTCTTCGAGCTCAACCACAGCGCAGAGACGGACATTCAGTACCAGAGCCTCCCCGATCTGAGCGCAAGTTCCCGCGAGAGCTTGTCCTGCACGATTCAACGGGCCGTCAGGTAAAAGTTCAAACTGTCTTTGAGTAGTTTTACTTGTACCAACTTCACTAACTGGCCGCTTATCAACAACTAATGAGTAGGGTGACTGTATGTCCAGATCCCCCCGGAGTTTGAGGGCAGAAAAAGCGTCCGGGCGGATTTTTGAAAAAAGGCGGAAATGCCCGGATTTCAGAGCTCGGAGGTCGTACCGTCATCCGTCGGTCGATATTTGGTATTAGAGAGTTGTCCCAACCAAAAATTGGCGATCGGGAGAGAGTAGTAAACACAGGTGTTACGTTCGAGACGTAAGTTTTAGCGTTTTCAAGACTTCCGTTGTCCAGTACCACGTAACTACTGGAAAGATGCGTATCGCGTTTCTCAGTGCTACGTACTAAGTAAACTTCTTCAGGGATAACCAAATTAGATCTCCATGGCTCTGCTATCGCGTCACCCCAAATTTTTTAGAAAGGCAAAAGGAGCCGGCCTCAGTAAGGTTTTCCGCCCGTTGCTTTCTCTTTATTTTGCGTTCTCTTTAGGTATATTTGTAAGCCTGAACTTTCATTTGGTTCGTGTACCTATTCATCTTGAGCATTGCCATTCGAAAGCCATGAGCACGGTAAGTGAGTTGCTTTATATTTCGCAAGTGCTGTGGGCATTTAAAATTATGCAAAGGACCCAAGGTCTTACCCTTTTTTTCACCCCTTAGAGTTGAGTGACAGTAACGCCGAGTTTCGAGGACCTGCTAGAGCCCAAACGGGACCCATATAGGTACCAAATTTTGTGAATTTTGATTAATGGCAACTAAGGAAAAAGCTGCTGACAGAAATATATTTATTCGATATTCGTATTCTACGTCCCTTGAAACGTAAACCATGAAATTTTGAGGGGGGGGGGGGGGGGTTAAAAAACAAGTTTCATGGTCGATTCCAAAGGTTCATTATTCAAAATAATAAACCAAAAGTTAACGAATCATTTTATGCTGACAAACGTAATTTAATCAAAGCTGACGCAACAAAACTTTTGAATTCTGCGCCCAATTTTTGCAAAAAATCCAGCACACCGCCTTCAGATTATATCCCTTGGTTTTGTACATTTTAGTTGAAATTTAGTTGGTTGATGAACTCATCGTTCATCATAATAACTCGTTTTAGCGAATTTTCAAAGAAAATGAAGCTATTGCAATGGCTTCGAAATTTAAATAATATAAATTTTTGGAAATTTTCTTCATAGAAATCCGTTTCAGACCATTCTAAAACGATTCCTGAAATTTAACACTTTTTTATATGTATATATATATATATGTGTCACTCCAGACGATAACTCTCGATAGAATTGAGATAAACAGCTCAAATTTGCACAAAAAATCTATCTTGGCAATCGAAAGGCTAAGTTCGAAGATGGGCGAAATTGGCCTACTCTAAGGAGGGTTTTGGCGCATTTAAAGTGCGCAAAAATTACCCAAAAATCCCCAAAATGTTATTTTCCAACAAGTGACCCCTCATTTTAAAGGTTTTTGCACGCTGAACACGATGGTGGAATCGGATTTTAGATATCTTGATCCGTTCTCAAATTAGAGCATTTAAAGTGCGCAAAAATTACCCAAAAATCCCCAAAATGTTATTTTCTAACAAGTGACCCCTCATTTTAAAGGTTTTTGCACGCTGAACACGATGGTGAAATCGGATTTTAGATATCTAAATCCGTTCTTAAATTAGAGCATTTAAAGTGCGCAAAAATTACCCAAAACTAGGATAATCTTTAAACTCTTACCCCCCCCCCCACCCCCTTAGAGTGGTCAGATTGAAAAATGTGAGAAGTATTAATTGAAGACGAGAGTTCGAAGCAAAAAATGGGGAGGCAAACGATTAGTACAACTCCTTGAATTTCCCATTTGACATATAATTGTTATGATACCTTCATAGATAGACAAGTACCGGCCCACGTATTACTAGAAGGAAGACGAAAGAAAAAATCTATTTCAAATTATTCAATTTAGGTACTAACAGTAGGAGGAAGAAGTTTTCCTTTATTCAAAACCATAGCCATTAATTCGAATATTTCTTTGAAAATTTGCTCATTAAGTCATGATGCATGACTGGTTTTTTGGACTCATTTTCATGACTGTACCTTCTTTCTTTCAAATCCTCTGTTTCTGTAGCGACTCCAGACAGTCGGACGTGTGCAGGAGCATGGAGGACGTGGACATGTCGACCGAAAGCGACACCTCGATTGATGTAAGTTGATTCAAATGTTCTTAAGATCAAAAATTCAACTCAGAGTCAAAAATCACTTCACACTGCCTTCATAATGTATCTCTTGGTTTTATATATTTTAGTTGAAATTTGGCGCTGACGTTAAAAACTTTATTGTAACGGCTTTGAATAAATTACGTTTATTCCGCATAGAATTGCTTTTTAGTTTTGTACAGCTTTTTTTTAAGGGTTGGTTCATCAACTGCCGTTTATCAAATTGATGCGTTCCTCAGTGCTAACTTAACTGACACAAAACCATAGGTTAGAGCATGGATACTGTAATAATTCAATTATTTGATTGCTGTAATAGGTTCGTGGGTAACCCCATTGAACCTCTCAGTATCCGAGAGTTATGCTGCTTCGTGGGTGTTGTTCGAGGTGTTTTTGCTGTTAGTGGTTACAGTTTAGATTGGTTGTGTTGTACTGTGGTTGTTCCTTGAAGGGCCTCGAAAAATTAGGGTCTGTCGTTTGGCCGTCGAAGATAGGGCCAAATGGCAGAGGATCGTATGGATGTTCCGTGACTTTCTACGTAGTAAGGTAGGCACCTACCTAAACGTATTTCAACTGATACGAGGTAGGTAGCAGTTTTTAGGCTCGGCCGTCAGAAGGGCGGTCAACCAGTTTGTTTTGCTTTGATACCAAGAGTTTGTTGGGACAGGTAGTCCTGGACCAGTCCAATACGAAACTGTGTTCTGAAAAAGAGGGGATAGAACTGTCCAGGATTGAGTCCAGAACTGTGTCTGTCCGAACGGATAACCTGAAGGATTGTAACCTTCCACATAGGCTGAAGGTAGAAGCATCAAGTGCGTATGTGCAGGATCAACAGTCCTCGGAAAAATCCAGGACTGATCAAACAAGTCCCGAACCGTCCTGGACTGTCTATCCGAACAGCCAACTCTCGATCCAGGACCAGTTCTGGCACTGTCCGAACGCACAAAAAGGGGGGTGGCTTCGATAAAACGGTCCGGAACGGTCCAGGACTGTCTGTCCGAACGAACCCCTTATTTATTTGACAAACTTCACTCGTAAAATTGTCGTAAAAAGGACTTAAAACCCAGGTCGACTCTATTTCTCACGTTTACGGCCTCATTTCCCGCACCAGAAACTCTGAAAATGCGCTATTCTCGTCGTCGGAATAATGCAGATCGGTGGTATCCATAATAATGTCAATGAATGTCACAGTGTCACAGAACAAAACTGAAATTGCATGAAACGGACTCACTTATTGAGGTTAGAAAGTTAAAATTTTTATCTGGCCGTCCTCAGACCGATATATTTCAGTAAGCCCTTAACTGGGGGTGGATAAAAACTCACATTGGAGCAACCTGCCGTTTTGTTCTTACTGTTGGTTAACCCTAACAAGGGCCGGATGTGGCGTTCAGCACTGAACGGATCCAAACTGAACGTATCCGAACTGAACAGGTGTCCCAAGAGTTGACATTCTCACTGAATGGGTGATCCTAACCTCACTCCATTTTCACAACTCCTGAGCCCCACCAGTTCATCGTTGCAACCCCTCCCCCCGCCCCCCTTCCAACTCTATGTTCTTATCGTTCTTCCCGCTTGGGGCAAAGTCGAGCAATTTTACGGTACCAGCTAAGAAAAGTTTTAGGAAACTACTAGGAAAAAATGTTTACTTTATGAATGGAAACCGATGGCATATCCCCCCCCCCACCCCCACCCCACCACAACCCCCGTTGTAAAAACGCTGCAAATTCCTTGTCACACGGGTTTATTATTCTACTGGACATACCTACAGAAATACTGGAAACACATTTATTGTTTCCTTCATGTGCAATTATTGAAATAGCTATTTTTGATGGTTTCCACCAATTTTATCCCCCAAAACACGAATTAAAGCGCTCAATTAAAAAAAAATTATCTTTGATCATTAATAGTGCCATTTAATTGTCTTGATTCACCTGTTGATGCTACTTCTAGTGGTATTGTACAAATTATGACGGTGCGATGGTGATTTCAGACAATTTCCAGGTTTTTGACCCATAAAAATCAATTTTGGGAGCTTAACCTTAGTTAGAACCTCAATTCTTCACTCTTTGGTCAAAAACCACTTCATATTCGCCTGCTCGCACTAAAATGGTTTCCACCAATCTTGGCCCCCAAAATACGATTTACGATCCTTTGTTTGTTTTTTTCAAATCATCTGTGATCATTAGTAGTGCCATTTAATTGTCTTGATTCATGTGTTGACACTTTTTCTAGTGTTATTATACAAATTGATGGTGATTCCCAGCTTTTTGGCTCATAAAAAAGCAATTTTGGGAGCTGATCATTTGGGTGAACCTCAATTTTCCACTCTTTCGTCAAAATCGACTTCATATTCAGTCTTCTCGTCCCCAAAAACATGGAAAAAGATACCTCAACAGCTCTTGTTACTAACATGATACTAATACACAAAAAGTACCTTTTTTAATACCCATTTTCACTCATAACACCCAGAAGAAGACTTCCCAGGTTTTTGACTAATAAAAAATCAATTTTGGGAGTTGAACCTTTGGAAGAACCTCAGTTTTCAAATCTTTGGTCAAAATCAACTTCATATTCGGTTTCTCGTCCCAAAAAAACATGGAAAACGATACCTCAAAAGCTCATGTTAACATAAAAAATACCTATTTTTACACACATTTTCACTCATAACACCCCTGAGTATATTCCGATCGGGCTGCAAAGTTTCGGGACACAACTAGGGCCCAAATTGAGCTGGAGTGCGAAAGAACGAATTTTTTAGACCGTAAATGAAGTAGTTATGCGTTATACGGAGGACAGACATTGCATTTTGGTTTATTATTCTGTGAATAATACACCTATGTAATCGCTCAGGAAACAATTTTTATAACACCCCTCAAAATTTTTCTTTTACGTTTCGAGGAGCGTAGATTCCAAAAATGATGTCCGTACGCCGTCCGCCGTACCATGCATACCGGCTTCATTTTCGGTCTAAAAAATTCGTTCTTTCGCACACATGCTCCATTTGTGCCCTAGTTGTGTCCCGAAACTTTGAAGCCCGATCGCAATATACCCAGGGGTGTTATGAGTGAAAATGAGTATAAAATAGGTACATACTTTTTGTGTTTTAGTAACATGAGCGTTTGAGGTATCGTTTTCCATGTTTTTTGGGACAAGAAGACCGAATGTGTAGTCAGTTTTGACCAAAGAGTGGAAAACTGAGGTTCTACCAATGGTTCTGCTCCCAAAATCTTATTTTTTTTTTTTTAGTCGAAAACCTGGGAAATTATCTGAAATCACCATCGACTTGTATAATAACACTAAAAAAAAGTGTCAACAGGTGAATCAAGATAATTGAATGGTACTACCAGTGATCAAAGATAATTTTGGAAAATTGAAATATCTATTTTTTATGATTTCCACCAATTTTGGCCACCAAAAAACGAATTAGGCTCCTATTTTTGACAAATTGTGTTTTATCATTGATAGTACCATTTAATTGTCTTGATTCACCTATTGATACTACTTCTAGTGTTTTTATACAAATGTATGGTGATTTCAGACAATTTCCCGTGTTTTTGACTCATAAAAAATGAATTTCGGGAGCTTAATCTTCATTGCAACCTCAATTCTTCACTCTTCGGTCAAAGCCAACTTAATATTCGGTCTTCCCGCCCTACAAAACATTGAAAACGATACCCCACAAGCTCATGTTAACTAAAACCTCAAACATCCCTCGAAACCCCCTATTTTTACACCCATTTTTCTCCCATAACACCCCTGGGTGGTCATTCGGACTGCCGGGTTTCGGAGCACAAGTATGATTCAAATGTATTCCCAAATAGGGTGTACGGAAAAACGACGATTGTAGACCAAATTTTAACGTAAATTTAAGGCTGAAACTTCGTTAGAACCTCAGTTGTCCACTCCTTGATCAAAATCGACTTCATATTCGGTCTTCTCGCCCCAAAGACATGGAATACGATACCTCAAAAGTTCATGTTACTAACGTGTTACGAATACACAAAACGTTCCTATTTTTGTACCCATTTTCACTCATAACACCCCTAGGTATATTCCGATCAGGCTGCAAAGTTTCGAGACACAACTAGGGCCCAAATGGAGCTTGTGTCCGAAAAAACGAATTTTTTAGACCAAAAATGAAGCCGGTTCACGTGATACAGCGTACGGGGGCGGACACTGCATTTTCTGAATCTACGCACCTTGAAACGTAAAAGAAAAAATTTTGAGGGGGTGTTATACAAATTTTTTGCTGAGCGAATACATAGGTGTATTATTTACAGAATAATAAACCAAAAGGAGCGGTCCTAATTCTTGTTTTGGGGGCCAAAATTGGTGGAAACCATCAGAAATAGCTATTTCGATTATTACGCATGAAAGAAACAATAAGTGAACAGCCAACATTTCTGTAGGTCTGTCCAATAGAATAATAAACCCATGTGACAAGGACTTCGCAGCGTTTTTGGTTCGGGTTCGAAAACTCCAGAATTCAGTTATGAATTCTAACTCCAAAAGAAATATTAAAATCATACAGCGTCATCATAAGCTAGGATGATATTTGGAAACCCTCTACTACATTAACTAAAAACTTGTGAGAAAAAAATCATGTATTAAGGGTATCCCAAGTTTTTCAAGATTAGAAGTGAAATGTCGCATTTATGGACAGAAGGAACCTGTTGGTATTAGGAACACAGGTTTTAAGCTTGGAGAAAGTAGTGTCGACATTAGGTTCCTATTGTAGGAAATCAGTGATTCAACTACAGAACGAAACCTCACGAAAAACCCAATTCGTTCATATGGCTCACCACCTATTGAGCAATATTTCCTGATGTCGACATCGTGTCGGTGTTAGGAACCAACCTGATATCAGTGGCCTTACCTCCAAATCTTATGTGTACAGATCGATTTCAATACTGAATTATAAATCTACAACATTCATTTAGCTGAGAAAAAAAAACGGAACTTTTCTATTAATACTGGTAGTAGTTACTAATCGAAAAACCTTAACTAGTCCTTAGCTAGTCTTCCTTAGTCCAGCTGATAGCAACACTACCCACACTATTGAAATCCCGACACGCGACAGGAAAATGTCCATCAGCTGTTTCTGGTATGCCGCCAAACTCGAACAGGCCTACCTACCTCGGAAGTGAATACTTTTTTGAAATTTTGGCACCAAGTTCGAAGCTCCACGATTATTTAAAGCCTTGTTTTTCGAAGTTGAAGTTAGGGTGTCGGAATTCGGGTCGTTTACCCTACTCCGGTGGGCAAAATGGGTATCAGTCGTTTTGGCGGCTCAGGAGGTTTTGCTGGCGGGTAAACTTTTACAGAAGTGTTTGAGGGGGGGGGATTGTGTTTAGCTCCTGCAATCGTCTGAATGCCCAACACGTGTTTCTCTGGAATTCCTCTTCAGCACTGATCTAATCCACCCCCACCTCCAAACCACGGAAAGACAAGCAAAATAATATTGCATTTACAGATTTAATTCAACCTTTTACAGATTTATTTGAACCTTTTAAAAATTCATTTAAACCTTCTACAAATTCCATTCATCTTTTTACAAATTCAGTTCAACTTTTGGTTTATTATTTTCAATAATGAACCATTGGAATCGAGCATGAAAAAAAAATTCTTACCCCCCCCCCCCCCCCCCCCCTCAAAATTATTTGATGGTTTACGTTTCAAGGTATGTAGAATCCAAAACTGCAATAAAAATATATCTGTCTGTCCGCCGTACGCCGTACGAGCCACTTTTCTTAGTTACCATGAAAAAAAATTGATGAAATTCGGGTTATAGGTTCCGTTCGGGGTCTAGTTGGTCCTCGAAGCTCGACGTTACTGTCAGTCATCTCTAAAGCTGCGTCCACACTATGCCGGGCGGCCAAGCCGCCCGGGAAAGCCGCCCGGCGTTGCGTTCGGGCCGGCACGTCCACATTGTACTGTGCATTGTGGACGCTCCCGCGGCTCGGCTTGGGCTTCGGGCCGGCTTGTACGGTCAGTCTCATCATGAGTGTCAACGACGACGATGCCGTTCTTGCTGCTGCAGGTGCAGTGATCATCGCAGCTGGAGCTCAAAGCCTCCGAAGAAGACCACGGCGGATTTTTCTTTCCACCTCATCCTTGTCTACACCAAACGACACTGCGATCTCCATGAATCCGTCGTGGCGTTTGTTTTTCTCCTTGTAGTCGCGGTGGGAACTGTCCCACAAGTTGGGATGGTCCCTGTAGAGCTCGATGAGCGACAGAGTTTCCTCATTGGACCACTTTTTCACCATATTTCTCAAAAATATCACCAGCACACCCGCACTTGATCCGCTTCGGATGAAAACTGAAATGAAAATGCCGGGCGATAAGCTGAGACACGCGTCCACATTATGCCGAGCGGATTAAAGCCGCGGCGGCTCCTTTGATCCCGATCGGCACGAGGCGGGTTCGATTCGGGCCGGCTTTCGGCTTTCGGGGAACCCGGGCGGCACGTCCATACTTCTTCGGCTTTGCTGCCCGGCCTGTGCCGGCCCATGCCGCCCGGCATAGTGTGGACGCAGCTTTAGGGGTTCAAAATAGGGGTTGAAATTTTCAAAACGCCTATACCTTTTTTTACGTGAATCTTTTTACGGTTTTAAATAGTTCTTGAACTTACGAGTTTTTTAAGACCACCCGGAGCACCGTACGTCCAGCCGTTCGTTCACAGTAAGGCCCTGAAGTTTGCACCGACAGGCATTTTCGACTCCAGTGTGAATGAAATTGTATACAACTGAAGAAATCTCGTCACCAGGGACGCGCCGATTTTATTCGTGGGGTACCTAAGAGGTCGAGTTGGTTGTTCTGTGATATTATTTCATTTGAAAAACGATGGCTCTATTGGAGTTTGTTGATAGGTAGTGAAACCGATTTTATTGGTGGGGTACCTATGAAGCATTATTGCGGCAGTTGAAGTATTATTGATGGGTAAATTATTACATAATGGCAAATTATTACACAACGATAAATTATTACACAACGGTAAATTATTACACAACGGTAAATTATTAAACCACGGTAAATTATTACACAACGGCTAATCTACCAAGAAGGGGCTGGATTTTGTTGATACGTACTTTTGCAACTTGAACAAGCGTTGAAGTATTATTGATGGGCAAATTATTACACAAAGGTTCATTATTCTATCTCCGTAGAAGTGGAACCTATACAGGTAAATTATTACTCAACGGTTTAGGGAGGTACCTAGTAACGAGTACGGAGTTAGGTGCTGACCAACGAAGGTCCGCGATCTACATAATATGTGTAGAATAGTACATGTATGTTATATAGAAGGGTTATCTATACGGAGACCTGTGATCTGTAACAGGAGGGTATTCTGTACAAAATAATAAACCGTTGTGCAGGGATTTGCAGCGTTTTTACATATTCAGTTCAACTGTTCACCGGAGGAGTGTATAGCATTCGCACTTTGAATGAAACCTTTCGCGAATTGAATTAAACTTTTCGCCAAATGAATTAAACTTCACGCAGATTGAATTGAACTTTATGCAAATTGAATTAAACTTTCCGCAAGTTGAATTAAACCTTTCGCAATTTGAATTGAACTATGCGCAATTTGAATTAAACCTTGGGTTACACTTTCTTGTTGTTGTTTTTTTTACACAGAATGTTCAACAAAATTTATTTTCAGCAAGTCGTTGAAGAACACAAAAATTTATTTAAAAAATAAAGGCTAATGAACAAATAAAGTTCCACTAACGAATATTTCTTGGACCGTTACACGATAAAGAACATGGAGGCCCTGAGAAGAAATATAAAGATAGGTAGGTAGAACAGAGAAGGAATGCTGAACAGTGCGACAGAGATGGGTATTGTTCCCTCTTTACTTTTGGTTTATTATTTTCAATAATGAACCATTGGAATCGAGCATGAAAAAAAAATTCTTACCCCCCCCTCAAAATTTGATGGTTTACGTTTCAAGGTATGTAGAATCCAAAACTGCAATAAAAATATTTCTGTCTGTCCGCCGTACGCCGTACGGCCCACTTTTCTTAGTTACCATGAATCAAAATTGATGAAATTCGGGTTATAGGTTCCGTTCGGGGTTTAGTTGGTCCTCGAAGAAGCTCAGCGTTACTGTCAGTCATCTCTAAGGGATTCAAAATAGGGGTTGACATTTTCAGAACGCCTATACCTTTTTTTACGTGAATTTTTTTACGGTTTTAAATAGTTCTCGAACTTGGGAGTTTTTGAAGACCATCCGGAGCACCGTACGTCCAGCCGTTCGTTCACAGTAAGGCCCCGAAGTTCGCACCGACAGGCATTATTTTCGACACCAGGGTGAATGAAATTGTATACACCAGACCAAATATCGTCACCAGGGACGCGCCGACAATAAGAAATTGGCCGGAGATAAAACCATTGCTAGGGATCACCTGATTTTATAGGCGGAGTATGAAGTCGAGTTGGTTGTTTTGTGATATTATTTCATTTGAAAAATGATGGCTCTTTTGGAGTTTGTTGATAGGTAGTGAAACTTGAACAAACGTTGAAGTATTATTGATGGGTAAATTACTACCCGATGGGTAGTACTACACGATGGGTATTACTACACGATGGTAAATCATTACTCAACGGTAAATTATTATACAACGGTTCATTATACCATCTACGTAGAAGGGGCTGGAGTTTGGAGGTAGGTACTTTCGCAACTTTTTTCACTCCTCATCAACAATTTCTTTTCAGAACTTCATTATGTGTGATTTTCCTTCAAAAATTCATTATTTGCATTTCTATTCGCCATTTTAGTTACTGATTGTCATCGAAAGAATTATTTTAGCAACATTTAACTCGTGATTTAGGTAGGTACCTAGTGACGAGTACGGGGTTAGGTACTAACCTGCAGAGGGTCGGCGATCTACCTACATGATATCTATAGACTAGTACATATTATATAGACGGGTTATCTATACAGAGAGCTGTGATCTGTAACAGGAGGGTATTCTGTACAAAATAATAAACCGTTGTGCAGGGATTTGCAGCTTTTTTTTTTATCTTTTCACCTATGTAGGTTTAATTCAAACCGTGAAAAGTTTATTTCAAATTGCGTATAGTTTAATTCAAATTGCAAAAGGTTTAATTCAAATTGTGAAAGGTTTAATTCAATTTGCTTGATGTTTAATTCATTTGGCGAAAAGTTTAATTCAATTCGCGAAAGGTTTAATTCAAAGTGCGAATTCTATATATGGAAAGTAGTTGATTAGGAGGAAAGTAGTAAGTAGTAGGCCACTGGTAGGTGGAAGGTACGTACATAACTACCTACATACGTGACCTTAGCGCCTTGCCAATACAATGTCTACTGTATGGTCAGAATCGCTTCTGTTTGCAATGCCGACAATAGCTTCTGTTTGCATGCCCTTGAAAGCGATAACTTTCTCATTACCCACTCTAAATTAGCTAAGCTGAGTGTTTTTCTTCTTCTCGTGAGATCAGTTGAAGGGTTGGGTTGAGTTAAATTGGTGAACAGTTGAATTGAATTTGTGAAAAGTTGAATTTGTAGAAAGTTGAATTGAATTTGTAAAACGCTGCAAATCCCAGCAATACGGTTTATTATTTTTTACAGAACACCCTTCTGTTACAGATCACAGCTCTTCGTATAGATAGCATAATTTACCATGATTGTGTAATAATTTACCCATCGGTAATACTTCAACGTTTGTTCAAGTTTCACTACCTATCAACAAACTCCAAAAGAGCCACCATTTTTTAAATGAAATCACAGAACAACCAACTCGACTCCATACTCCGTGAATATAATCAGGTGTTTCCTAGGGACCCGATTGTTAGCGCGTCCCTAGTGATGATATTTGGGCTGAATGTATGCAATTTCATTCACCCTGTTGTTGAAAAATCCTGTCGGTGCTAACTTCTGGGCCTTTTGTGAGACCACCCGGAGCACTGTATGATCTGCCGTTCGTTTGCACCGAAAAGCTTCGTCAACATCACCGTGAATGAAACTGTGTATATCCGGCCCAGATATTTTTTTTTTTTTTTAAGCCTTTATTAAAAATACAATACAGAAAAATAAATTAAAAGTACTTTGCGTTTGCAATAAACAAAAAATGAGAAAACAATTGGCAGTTACTGATCTCCAAAATTTTAAAAATTACCGGAGATCAGGAGTTGACAATTAAAACAAAAATAAATTAGCTTAAAACAAATTAAATGCTACTTGAAAAGTTTGTGCAACACAAAAGGCTTGGATAACAAATAATTGACTAATTAAAACAAAAATTGCGGCGAGAAAAATGGTAGGTACTTGAATTAGTTAGTAAAGCAGCTAAGAATGGAAATATTGCGGGTATACTGCTCCATGAGGAAGATGCTCAAGCCACCTCTAAACTTCTGGAATGATTGACTGCACCTCAGATGAGGCGGAAGAGCCATAAATAAACGTGGAGCATAGAAATTGTACTGCCTTTTGAAAAAATCACTTTTTGGAGCCGGGACATGTACGTGAACAGACGAGTGAAGGCGAGTGACGCCATCATCACGAGGGAGATTAGGAAGATCGTCCTTGAAGAACCGGATAAGTGTCCTCTCTACAAATTTTAGATGAGGAGGCAGGATTTTTAATTTTAAAAACAAAGGTCTTGTATGGGCCAGGTAGCCTGCTCTACAGATCAGTCGAATAACAGCTTTAACTGATTGCTCCAAGATCTTAAAAGATGTATGATAAGCTCCGCCCCACACTGAGATACAGTATATCAAAATGGAATAGACAAAGGCATGAAACATCATTTTAACGTAGGCTAATGGCAAAAGTTTGTTGAAAAACGAAAAAATGAAAGAAGATCGTCTTATGCAGCTACTGGTTTGAAGAATATGTTGTTTCCATTTCAAAAATTTATCTATTACAATGCCGAGATATCTGTGGAACTCCACTCTTTTTATCGAAGGACAGGAGCAAGGCTTTCCCAAGCATGAACCACCAGAAGAACAATGAAAGGGTAATTCTGAGGAGTCCGGTTGTCCCGCTTCATTTAAGGAAAATGTGATGTAAGAGGTTTTTGATCTGTTCACAGTCAAAGCATTTTTATCAAACCAATCCAGCATGGCAGATATCCCAAGAGAAGCAAGGGAATGCGCACCAACCCATGAATCTGCGACAACGATCAACGTCAAATCGTCAGCGAAGCCAACCATTGTACCGCCCGTATTCCTTTGGAAAATGTCATTTATATATAATATAAATAAAATGGGTCCCAAGACCGAACCCTGGGGAACACCCATAGTTAGCGGAGCGAGAGTACTACGCGATCCCTCAACCTCAACAAATTGAGCTCTATTTGTCAAGTAGGTCGCGAACCAGTCCTCAACATTGCCCACCAAGCCAAGATGATGAAGTTTCTTCAAAAGACGAGCATGATTCAATACATCGAAGGCTTTGGTTAGATCGAAGAATACACCAATGGCCTTCATTTTATTGTTTAAAGCTTCACTGACTCGAGAACCCAGCATTCCAACAGCGTCCTGACACCCACGTCCACACCGAAAACCGTATTGAAAATTTGACAGCAAGTTATTCTTTTCCAAATAAACCATTAATTGCCGCTTTACCAATTTCTCAAAAATCTTTGAGAATGTGGACAACAACGAAATCGGACGATAGTTCTCCATTGCAGACCTAGATCCTTTCTTAAAAAGCGGCTTAACCCTCGCTACCTTCAAAGCATCAGGAAACACTCCCTGAGCCAAACTCATATTAATTAAGAAAACCAGAGGTTCAGCTATCCATTTCAATATTTGTTTCACCAACTCAGCACTAAAGACGTCAGGACCAGAGCCCTTTCCAGATTTCAAGTCTTTTATACACTTCGTAACCTCATCCAATGAAACAGGCGAGAAAGTCATTGAGGTATTAACTTTCGGCGGAAGGTCCATGTCGGCGTCAAACCCACCAAAGCCGTCAAAGAGAGAATGACCCACACCAGAGAAGTGCAGATTAAATTGATTTGCGATATCAGCAGGCTCCGTATATATTTCACCCTTTAAATTCAATTTCTTGATTTTTGAGTCATATTTATTGCTCTGAGAAACCTCTCTAATAACGTTCCAAATTCTACGAGGGCAGTTATTTGCTAGATCAATTTTGTTTCTGTAATATTTCTGTCTACAATGCTGTATCAAATTGCGCAATTTAGAAGTATAATTCTTTAAACACAACTTCAGTCGAGAGTTGAAAGGCTGCTTTTTACTTTTCTTTGCCAGCTTGTCCCTTCTGTTGATGGAAGTCACCAATCCAGCAGTAATCCAGGGTTTTAGTTTTTTAAGTTTTCTGGTCTTCAGCTCAGAAGATCCAGATGAAGACTGTACAGCGGCAGTCAGAGTTTATATATATATATGTATATATATATCATTGCTAGGGAGCACCTGATTATAATCATGGGTGGCTGTGTATAATCAAGTTAGTTGTTCTGTGATATTATTTCATTTGGATTTTGTCGATAAGTACTTTTGTATCTTGATCAAACTGTATGATTCGTGAATAACAACAAATAATTAGTGATTGAATTATTGAATCCCACGCATTTTTATAACTTTAATTACCGGGTCGGATCCAGTACTAGATTCAGGGCCTTCCTGGGGGAAGCTCGAGGGTATTAGCCACAGAAAACAGTGATCTACGCAGAAGGGGCATCTATACAGGTAAATAATAAACCTTTGAGTAATAATTTGTGGGTGTTTTTTCCAAGCTGAATCGACTGGTGACGGTAGTCGGAATGATCACCCGAAATTCAATTTGATTTCAGGAGTCGATGGAGTCGTCGGCGAAGAGCTACGGGAAGCCGCCGTCGATGCCGAAGAGCCTCCAAAGCATGGGCGGATCGTTTGGAAAAGTTGAAGAAAGGTAACGCAGTTACAAAGTTCAATATGTGCTCCCCCCCCCCCCCCCCTCACGCGCGCGCGCGCGCACACACACACACACACACACACACACACACACACACACACACACACACACACACACACACACACACACACACACACACACACACACACACACACACACACACACACACACACACACACTGCACAACTCCCCGGAAGTCGCTAAAAATCAGTAGAAATGGCGTGAATTCTCAAAAATTGATATAAATCCGCCCGTATCGGTTAGGATTGGATTTGAGACTGACGGAGACCATTTCGATAATCGCCAGTACCTATTTCTTACAAAACGAGGGGGTCGAATTTAAGTTCACGTCAAAAATAGCTTAAATTTCCAGTCTTGCAGCAAGACGAAGAAACATTAAAAGAAATTGAGAATTTAGTTAGGGAAATCGAGAATTTAAATCAGTGGTCTTCTGCCAGAGCACTCATTACGGCCTGACCGGTCACTTGTTGAGACCAGGAAGCGCGTCGTGCAGAAAAATGATGTAAAAAAAAATCACTTATTGGTGTTTTGTACCCAAAACGCTGCAAATCCCTGCACAACGGTTTATTATTTTGTATAGAATACCCTTCCGTTACAGATCACAGCTCTATGTATAGATAATCCATCTATATAATTTATGATATGTACTACTCTATACATATAATGTAGATCGCAGACCCTCCGTAGGTTAGTACCTAACCCCGTACTCGTTACTAGGTACCTACCTAAATCACGAGTCAAATGTTGCTAAAATAATTCTGCCGATGACAAACAGTACCTAACAAAAAGAAACACACATAATGAAGTTCTGAAAAGAAATTGTTGATGAGGAGTGAAAAAAGTTGCGAAAGTACCTACCAACAAACTCCAGCCCCTTCTACGTAGATGGTATAATGAACCGTTGTGTAATAATTTACCGTTGAGTAATGATTTACCGTAGTAATAATTTACCCATCAATAATACTTCAACGTTTGTTCAAGTTTCACTACCTACCAACAAACTCCAACAGAGCCATCATTTTTCAAATGAAATAATATCACAGAACAACCAACTCGACTTCATACTCCGCCAATATAATCTGGTGATCCCTAGCAATGATTTCATCTCCGCCAAATTTCCTATTGTGGGCGCGTCTCTGGTTACGAGATTTGGTTTGAATTGTATACAATTTCATTCACACTGGAGTCGAAAATGCCTGTCGGTGCAAACTTCGGGGCCTTACTGTGAACGAACGGCTGGACGTACGACGCTCCGGATGGTCTTAAAAAACTCGCAAGTTCAAGAACTATTTAAAACCATAAAAATATTCACGTAAAAAAATGGTATAGGCGTTTTGAAAATTTCAACCCCTATTTTGAACCCCTTAGAGATGACTCACAGTAACGTCGAGCTTCGAGGACCAACTAGACCCCGAACGGAACCTATAACCCGAATTTCATCAATTTTCTTTCATGGTAACTAAGAAAAGTGGCCCGTACGGCGTACGGCGGACAGACAGAAATATTTTTATTGCAGTTTTGGATTCTACATACCTTGAAACGTAAACCATCAAATTTTGAGGGGGGGTAAGAATTTTTTTTTTCATGCTCGATTCCAATGGTTCATTATTGAAAATAATAAACCAAAATTGTGATTTTGATCTCTCGATGCAGTCTTAACGTGCTGAAACTACTTACACTCGATTCAGCGACCAAAAAAAAAACATGGTAAACGACACCTCACATCGTAAGTTTTAAAAATGCAATTTTTTGGATTAAAAGTTAAAATTAGAATTTATTTAGCGAAATAGAGTACAAAAAAAATTAGAAAAATTCTTCGTATAAATTTAAAATCAAGTTCTTGACTAAAATTAAAATTTTCTACAACTATATAATAGGTACAAAAAGTATATAAATACAAGTTTTTAAATTTGGTAGCTGAGTGCGCATAATCGGACTGGGACTAGTTGCAATCGATTCAGCTTCCCAAAAAACCTGATTGACAACACCCTGGATGCCTGTGTTGCTGAAATTCTTTTTGTTTTGATTTTTTGGACCAAAAATGTGTAAATTTGGACCCCTGCTCACAGTGCGATCGGGCTGAGTAACAAACTCGGCATTACTCTTGTGGGGACGGATTTTTCTGCGCAAGAACGAATTTTTTACCGGGGAAGTCAAGGGACTTATCATGCGGAATGACACACACCTATGCAGGGTGGGCCCAAACGAAACAAGGATACTTTGAGGACTTATAAGAAATTTCATGCTGATCACAAATATTCCCTGAATGTTGCTTAACCACTTCATTGCAAAAGACGACTTGTTTCAACGTTTTTCCATTGTTTTTCGGCAAAAAACACGGAAAATTACAGTCAAATCAATAAACAGTTCGAAATAAACGTTGTAGGAAATTAAATTCTGCGTAAAATTAGACCAACCGCATTTCGAAGCTATTGAGCCCCGATTTTTGGCGCATTTTCAAAATTTCGACTTGTTAGTAAATCGCTTGAAAGGTAAGATAGGTGGGTGTGGGTAGTATCCAGTCAGTAAGGTGTATGTTTTTATTGGAATTTAATTTTTTTAATTATTTTACTAAAGAAAAATGTGTTTTAATAACATTATTGCATGCTCCACAGACAGTTCGCAATTTGTATTCCGTCAACTAAATAACCTTCCATTTGTATTTGAGTGGAGTAAACTTCATCTTTTATCGTCGCCCACAGGAAAAACGCTGCAAAGTCCTTATCACATGGGTTTATTATTCTACTGAACTTACCTACAGAAATGCTGGAAATACATTTATTGTTTCTTTCATGTGCAATAATATTGAAATAGCTATTTTTTATGATTTCCACCAATTTTGGCCACCAAAAAACGAATTAGGCTCCTATTTTTGACAAATTGTGTTTGATCATTGATAGTGCCATTTAATTGTCTTGGTTCACGTGTTGATACTAATTCTATTGTTTTATACAAATTTATGGTGATCTCAGACAATTTCCCAGGGTTTTGACTCATGAAAAATCAATTTTAGGAGCTTGTTTGTATCGGGTGAATAAATCACGATAAGAAAAACGGTTGAACGGAGAGTAAGTTAAATCCTTTATTAAACATGTATTCACATTGAAAAAAGGGTAAAGCGTTAACAATATGTAATTATCGCAATGAACAACTTAGACGTAATGGCCGCCTTGGGCTAATAATGGGGAGAGGGGAGCGATCGATATTGGGAAGCAAAATCGATCGCCGGCCCGCCAACAGAACAACCGGATCCACCAGGTCACACAGGGAGCACTCTAGTGGAAGAATTTCGAACTGCTACCTTCAGTTCCAGATACCCACTACCTACCAGGCCAAACATCCTCCCCCCACGAATGAGGGACTCATTCTAACAGGTCCCCCCCCTAAAAAGCACTAGCGGGTATTAACAGTCCTTAGGTAACGGGCAGAGTTTAACTAACGGGCGGAGTTTTCCCCCATTACCGGAACGGACCTTGGCAACGCGAGTTACCCCATCCTTACCGGGAATCAAGTCCACGATCACACCCATGGGCCAGGACAGCGGGGGAATGTCATCTTCCTTAATCAACACCACATCACCAATTACAGCAGGACGATCAGGGGTATTCCACTTAGCTCGGGTCTGGAGCTCTAACAGGTATTCGGAGTGCCATTTCTTCCAAAACTGGCCAACCAGATTGGAGACGAACCTCCACTTGGGTGCCTAACGGGAACTGAACTCAAAAACGTTGCTCTCAGGCAACGCGGTAAGAGGGCTTTGAACGAGGAAGTGAGTGGGGGTGAGCACCAGTATGTCATCAGGGGAGGAGGACTGATGAACGAGTGGGTGCCTGTTAAGGATGGCCTCAATTCTAACGGCAACAGTACTGAACGTTTGAAGCGTGGTGGTTTGGTCCCTTAAATTCACCTTTAACAGTCGTTTAGCGGATTTTACTGCGGCCTCCCACAATCCGCCGAAGTGGGGTGCCCGAGGCGGAATGAACTTCCATTCTACTCCTCTATTGGCAAGTCGCTCAGCTATTTCAGAATCAGGGTCAGCGGGATTGGTGGAACGGATTCTATTAAAAAGGTTGGAGGTACCCAAGAAATTACGACCGTTGTCGCTCCAGATGGCGGACGGAACTCCCCGACGACCGATGAAATGCTCCAAACATTGGAGAAACCCATCGGTACTTAGATCCATGATCACTTCCAAGTGAACGGCTTTGGTCGTGAAGCACACAAAAACGGACAAGTATACTTCAACAGCGCGAGCACCGCGCAACCCAGCGACCAAAACGGTGAAAGGACCGCAAAAGTCAACTCCGACCTGCTCGAAGGCAAAGGCACGGGTAACCCGGGCTTCAGGGAGCTGACCCATCGTGGGTTGAAACGGTTTGGGCTTAATTGAAAAACAACGGGTGCAACCAGATAAAACTCGATTAACAGCATTTCTTCCATCAATGATCCAGTATCGGGTACGCAGGTGGGCCAAGGTGGCCCGCGGTCCCACGTGCATGCAAGCAGCATGAGCGTAACGAATAAGAAGCGGTACCAAAAAATCGGAGGGTTTGAGCAGAGCTGGGTGTTGGGTTTCAAAAGAGCCAGACATATTGGACAAACGCCCCCCTACGCGAAGTATACCATCGGGATCAGAGAAAATCGCTAGCTGTTTCATTAGTTTGGTGGGCTTGGCTCCTTTAGCGGTTGCCTCCAGAATTTCAGGCAGGCCACGGACTTGAGAACGGTGAACAAGCACCGAATCAGCCCTCCTGAGCTCCACAGTGCTCAACGGCAATCTGGCCTGGGGCACCGAGTGAGAACGTCGGATTTTACAATGATTAATAAAACGGAGCATCCAGGCCGTCACTCGGCGTAAGACGGTGTAGGAGCCGAATCGGGCTTCCCAAGGCGTCTCAGCGGAACCAACGGCTACAATTTTGGATGAGGCACGGATCTCAGCGGAAACAGAGTCGGGCTTCATGTCAGGGCGAATCCTCCTAATCGGCCACAAGGAACGATCGGAAGCCAACCAGGGAGGACCAGTCCACCACAGTGGGCACTCAACCAGCTGATCAGGTCTGGCCCCACGAGAAGCAATATCGGCCGGGTTATCGGGGGAGCGAACATGGAACCAGTGTTCCTTGGGTAGATGGGAGAGAGTCTTAGACACTCTATTGCCGACAAATACCTTCCACACCGGAGCGGGGTCCGCAGTGAGCCAAGATAGGACAACAGTACTATCCGAACAGGCAATTATTGCTGAATCAGGAATGGATGGATACTCCGAACGGACGCGAGTCATGGTTTTTCCTAGCAGTTCAGCCGCTAGCAGTTCCAAGCGGAGAATTGACTGGGACTTCATCGGGGCGATTTTGGCTCGAGCTAAAATTAAGCGGTTATGGAAATTATCGTCCATGAAAGATACATGGTAAACGGTGGCGGCGTAAGCCTTTTCGGACGCATCAGCAAAACCCACTAACCATTGAACCGGGGCATCCACACGGATATGACGAGGGATGACAACAGATTGAAGTGAGTCAAGGGTGTTAGCGAGAGCCGTCCACTCGCGAACAATAGAATTCGGTAGTGGGTCATCCCACTCGTACTTGGAACGGCAAATTTCTCGTTGAATGAAACGGGCTTGGACGGAAACAGGCATGACCCACCCAGCGGGGTCATAGATGCGTCCGACCTGACTTGCCAACTCCCTTTTAGTATGAACGGTGGGGGAAACTGGAACCTTAAAGAAGAATGAATCAGATGCGGGGTTCCAGGAAATTCCTAGCATTTTTAACGGTTTCTCGTCATCAGGATTCAAGCATACAGCGACAGAGGGGGCTAACCGGTGCTCATCGGGAATACCGGAGAGCAACTGATCGGAATTCGAAGCCCATTTACGAAGCTCTAGCCCAGCGGTAGCCAACAGTGATAGCAGTTCGTTCCTAGCCTGTAAAGCTGAGCTCAAAGAGCTCCCCCCACCATGCACATCATCAATGTACACAACAATTCAACAATTTGGAGGCAACCGGGTAGCTTTGTTCGTTTTCGTCCGCCAAGTGGCGAATGACTCGGTTTGCCAGGAACGGTGCGGAAGCTGTTCCATACGTAACGGTTGTAAGCGCGAAGTCCTTAACAGGCTGATCGGGAGAGTCTCGCCAAACGATTCGTAACAGGACTTGGTCCTCAATCGGGTGCCGAATTTGTCGGAACATTTGCCTTATATCGGAGATGAAAACATAACGGAAGGCTCTAAACCTGGTGAGCATGATAGATATATCGGGCTGCATTTTGGGACCAACTAACAGGATTTCATTCAGAGACCTACCATTAGCGGTGCGCTGAGATGCATTAAAAACGACGCGGATTTTTTCGGGTGGATCACCTTCACGGTGGACAGGGTGGTGAGGAATATAATAATTGGGACAACGGGAAATATCACTAGCCTTCAACAGTCGCATGTGGCCCAACTTAGTATATTCACTCATAAACAATCGGTAAGCAGCAGCCAGAACAGGGTTGCGTTTTAGACGGGACTCCATGCGGTGCAACTGTCTGAGGGCGATGTGTCTGGATTCACCCAAAGCGGTAGGCACCTCTGACAACGGGAGAGCGACGGTGTAACGGCCAGTGTCATCTCTACTAACCGATTCCAAAAAAAGCCTCTCAGCTAGGTGGTCCTCAGGTGACCAGGGAGCAACGGGCTCAACGGACTCAATCTCAAACATCTGACGCAACAGATCATCCGTTGAAACCGCGGCAGTCACGGCCTTGACCAAACTGTCATCATCGGAAACGGGAGTAGTGATAGACGGGAAACTAAATACGCTGGGGGCTACCGGTTGGAAATCGGAAGTGCAGACTCTGGCCGCCAACTGAAATAAACCAATCAGTTCTTGAGCGGGTTCAACAGGAGGGACTATTGAAAACAGATTTCTAACGGGAGTCAAACGAATGGGCTCATTTCGATCAGTGTTTTCAACATTTTGATTACGAAACGGGAAACGAAGGAACGGCTTCCGTTGAGGTTTAGGGTTAGCTGCTACCAATTTAAAAACAGGAGCGAGTTCCCTGAGCACTTGAGAGTGATAACCCGTTGGTAGGAAATTTGGAACAGTGAAAACGTGAGGATCCAACAAGCAAGGGTAAGCAGCTTGTCGTCTAGCGTTGACGAGGAACGGGTGTGGTTCTATTTTGTTAACAGAATCACTACTGGAATAGTTGGTCACATGATCATAGCGGCCAAATCTAACAGACCTTTTGCGAGCGGGAGGGACAGGTCCAAGGACCAGAGTGCCCAAATCAGTCTCACAAAATCCAGCCTCAGTGGAACGGGGGAGCAGGCGAGAAAAAACGTCGGCCCCCAGGATAGCCTGAACATGGTGGACGGAAACTGTGGATCGGCTAACAGGGGTCCCATGGGTGCGGTCTTTGGCCACAAAGCAGGGTCCCAACATTGACTAGGCAACGGTGACAAGGGGCGATCCATAACAAATGCTTCAAGCGGGATTATTCTATCGGAACGAGTGTGAAGCTGAATTATCACGCGGTTGTGAATTGGATTGGAACTCCCCCCTATTCCTCCCACAATACCCTTCATGGGGATCAATTTCAATCCCAACTGTTGAACGACTATCGGTGAAACGATATTGACTTCGCTTCCAGAATCAATTAGTACCCTAAAATTTCTTGGTACACCCTTACAGGAGGAAAGCGGGACAACGGCTGTGGGAAGGAGCCCAGACCGAGATAACTTCAAACAGGACTTATTGGTGACGTCAATCTTGCTAGCGGTTTGGGAAGAGCCTGCTACACCTAAGTTGGAAGGCTCAATCCCAGGAAACGGGCCCCTGAAAAGACTACGACTAACCGAACTGGCAGTGCAATGAGGTTTCCCCAACCTGGGTATATCACCGTTAGGTTTCAGCGGTTGGTTACTTCCTCGAAGCCAGTCGGTCCTAGGGACGATCATGCACCTAGTTCTACCTAAAGGTTGACGTCGAACGGTAGGAAACTTAACGGTAGTGCTCCCTAGCGATAACTCGGAAGAAACGGGATGAACGTTGGCATACCTTCATAACAGGGGGAAATGTGCGGCGGAATCGACGAGTGGCCGGAGCGATGACCCCTTCTCCGGAGCTGGGCCACGGTAGCGGGTTGCCGAACAACGGGTCCAGCGGGCGGCTGGCTCCTCTGGATAGCTCCTTCTTCCGGGACGGCGGTCGGGGTTGACGGTGAAGAATGATTCGAGGGAACAAAGTAACTCTGTTTCGAGCCGGACGCAACGGGGGAACTGGGAGCGGAGGGCATGTGGAGCAGGGTATGATGTGGCTGACCACAGTGACATCTTCTCTCCGACCGGCATGCTTCCACTGGGTGGAGCGTTGAAAAACAGTTCCGACACGCTCAGAGCTCCTGAATGGTGCGGGCGTGATCGGGCACACTCAGTTCCTTAAAGTCGGGGCAGCGATACAGAAAGTGGTTCTGATGGCAGAAGTGACATCTCGCTTGCCGAGCGGGGACTGGATGAGTAGCGCTGAGAACGGGTGCCGTGGCTGCGGCTCGGAGCGGAGACGGCTGCCTACCCGAACCAAAGGGTAAAACGGTAGTTGATCGGAACGGTGACGGCGAACGGGCTCTCGCAGCCGAAGCATAACCCCCTTTCTTCGGTGGCTCCTCGGGGACGAGTCGAGCTATTCGAAGTTCCTTTTCAACAAACCCCATCAAATCAGTGTGAGATGGGATCTCATCCTTTTCCTCCATGACTTCTCCTTAAGTTCGGCCGACAAACGGATAAAGACAGCCTCAAACAGAAGGTAGTCTTGTAGAGAAGGAGTGGGGAGATCTATCATCGCTCCTACCCAAGAACGGGCTTCGTTGACAAATCGGTCCAGGTCGGCAACGGTGGGGAGACCACTCGGGGTATGGTGCTTCGCTGCGCGAACACCGAGCGGGCTAATCGGTACTTGGAAGTATTTTCAGCTACCAAAGAGTCATATGCGTGCTGATAGTTGCCGCCCTCGAATGCGGAACGGAGTTCTGGAGAAAGTTTGGTAAGCAACTTCTCAAACTTAATCTCTACCGGGACTTGCGGCATGTCGTGTACCGCACGGTCAAACAGCTTCTTGAACTCCGCAAAGCGGGCGATCTGACCGCCGAAAATGGGAACGGTTGTCAACAGTTCGTTCATCATCCTTATTTCCGTATAACATTGATCGTGCGTCACACCTTGTTTATCAACAATTTCTGCTTGCTGACTCGGGATTTGCTCGGCTACACGTCTGATAACGGTGGCAGTTTGCCGGATTAGCGACTCCTCCGTGAGTCCGTCAAATTGAGCGCCTTCTACGTCGTCCAAGAAGGCCTCTCCCTTCCGCAAGTTAGCCCTCAAGCTATCTGACAGGACACTTACCGGTTGCTGGTCGAGGAATGCGATCGCTCTGACCGACCAGCGACTTAATTCCTTAAAAAGGTCCCGCTGTGTGTTGGTCAAATTATCGACCACCGCGGGGTCGAGGTGAATCGGGGCGAGCGGTGCCGAGGCGATATCTTCACTCGGAAACGGTGGGTCCGGTTGCCGCGATTTCCTTCTGCCTTTAAGCGGCATGACGGCGATCGGAGAACGACAAATAAAACGGAGCAAACGGTACAAACGGTGCGAATGGTGAAAATTTGACACGAGGTCGCGAGGTTAACGGGGCTGATCTCGGACGCGCTCGAGATTTCACCAAACTCCCGGGTTTCGGCACCAAATGTTTGTATCGGGTGAATAAATCACGATAAGAAAAACGGTTGAACGGAGAGTTAGTTAAATCCTTTAAACACGTATTGACGTTGATAAAAGGGTAAAGCGTTAACAATATGTAATTATCGCAATGAACAACTTAGACGTAATGGCCGCCTTGGGCTAATAATGGGGAGAAGGGGGCGATCGATATTGGGAAGCAAAATCGATCGCCGGCCCGCCAACAGAACAACCGGATCCACCAGGTCACACCGGGAGCACTCTAGTGGGAGAATTTCGAACTGCTACCTTCAGTTCCAGATACCCACTACCTACCAGGCCAAACAGAGCTGAACCTTCGTTACAACCTCAATTCTTCACTCTTTGGTCAAAATCTTCTCTTCTTTCTTCTCTGGTCTCTTTCGTCTTCTTGCCCCAAAAAACATGGAAACCACGCCTCACAAGCTCCTGATCACTAAAACCTCAAAAATCCCTCGAAAACCCCTATTTTTACACCCATTTTTCTCCCGTAACACCCCTGGGTGTATTCCTGGGTGTAACTTTGGAGCACAACTAGGATCCAGATATGTTCCCAAATGGGGACCCAAACTGTGTGCGGAAGAACGACGATTTTAGACCAGATTTTAACGTAAATTTAAGGCCGAAACTCCAATAGAACCTCAATTTTCCACGCTTTGGTCAAAATCGACTTCATATTCTGTCTCCTCGTCCTAGAAAACATGGAAAACGATACCTCACAAGATCTTACTAAAACGCAAGAAAAAAACCATTTTTACCCCTATTTTCACCCTTAACATCCTTGGGTATATTCCGATCGGGCTGCAAAGTTTCGGGACACAACTAGGGCCCAGATGGAGCCTGTTTGCGAAAGAACGAATTTTTTAGACAGAAAATAAAGTAGATATGCATGAATCGGCGGACGGGGGCTTTGCAGCATTTTGGAATCCACGCACCTTGAAACGTAAAAGAAAAAAATTTGATGGGGTGTTAAAAACAATTTTTGCTGAGCGAATACATAGGTGTATTATTCACTGAAGATCTTCGTGGCCACTCGGGCAGCCGAGTCGGGTCGACGGGTACTTGTAGCTTTGTCCATGCAGTCCCTCAGAGCTTGTTCAGAGCACCCGGGGCATGCGCAGTAAGGCAGATTTGTTCGTGCAGACCCAGGGCGAGCTCCGAGCCAAGTGGTCTGGTGTTCGAGCTGCCCCAGGGCAGATGTTTCGGTGTTCGTGCTTGCCGCGGGGCTTCCTCCGAGCTGTTCCGAGCAATCCCTCCCCTGCCCCAAGAGGAAACCAGAGGCAGCTGAGCACTGCTCTTCCGTGCATGCACGCTGGACCCGTTAGAGCTGCATGTGCTCCGAAAAAGCTCCAGGCTCACCCTGCTCCGAGCGAGCATGTTCAGAGCTCACCCTACACCAAGCCAGTTCGGTTCAAGTGAAAACTGAACTCGGAGCTAGCCCCAGGGGGACAACACGAACAAAGCTAGTTTTCGGGTCTGCCTCGAATACAGCTACTCGTTAAAAGCCAGTGTTTCAGCACACCTTACGAATCCGTACATTAACTCGTGAAAAACTGCCATATTCCCACAAATTCCGACAGCAGTTGATAAATACGGAGGGTTGTTGGTTCACGAAATGAATGTCCCCATACTCCTCGTTCGTGTATCTAGGCATTTTCATGGCAAACTGAGTTAACACTGATGACCTTCCCATGGTTTGCTTACTTCGGCTACAGTGGCTCATGAATGTTCTTGTTTCGTTTCGTTGCGTGTCACAACTGGTCTTAGAATACGTAGGATCAACATTCACACTACCCACCTATCTTCCTCCTTTCAATCGATTTACTAACAAGCCGAAACTTAGAAAATTCGCCAAAAATCGTGGCTCCTTCGATGCGGTTGGTTTAGTTTTACGCAGAATTTAATGTCCTTCAACATTTATTTCGTAGAGTTTATTGATTTGACGGTAACACCGGAGAAACGTTGAAAAAAGAGTGGTTGAGAACCATTCAGGGACTCGTAATATTGTAGTATATTCGTGATCAGCATGAAATTTCCTATAAGTCCTTGTTTCGTATGGGTTTCGTGTCCTTGTTTCGTATGGGCCCACCCTGTATATGTACAATATATACAAAAAATGTGAAAATCTATAATTTGATCTCCGATGTATGAAACGGATTTAGGAGGGGTTTCCGGTTCACAGGGAGCCTTTGAAATTTTCTAACGAGCCAGATAGCTACATTTTCTTTGAAAATTTTCTAATATATATATCAGCTACAGCTTCAATTCCATGTTCGATAAGTCGCTCATATGGTCATACTGCATGGAACCTTTCTATTGTTTTTCCAGGTTGACGACTTGGCGCGAACCCAAACACGTCCAAATCATCCGGTCCCGTTCGTTCGGGGCGGACGAGGGCGGGCCGACCGTCAAACTCCCGCACCAGCCTTCACTCCCGTCGGACCTCAACGAGTTTTTCCAGCACCTCGGCCTCAGCTCGGACCAGTACAAGTCCGTTCCACGCAGATCGTTTTCGTTTTTAAACGGCAGGAGGCCTGTTCACTAAAAGATATAGTGAAAATAGATTATCTATTTTGAAAATCTCCTGAGAGAGTCTCCCTCGCTAGTTAGTCTCTGCCAGTGTTTCCCAGGTTCTTCTGTTTTACTGACTAGCTCTTACCCCGTACCTCCTTAGTCGTTTTTACTGATGAATCGATAATATGGGGGCCTGTTCACTAAGCAAAAGAGACGTCTCTTTTTGGTCTAACACCTTTTTTGGCGAAAGAGATTTTCATAGTATCCATGGCAGGTTTATTCAGTAACTTCCAAAAGAGAGAGTTGGCGGCCATCTTGGAATTTTCGATCTCCTTCAGAGAGACACCTGATTAGGTGTCTTTTCTCGAAAGAGAGTCTCTTTCTCATCTCTCATTTGTTTGGTAGTGATACTGTGTATCATCCTTCGTTCATCAGCTACCATATCAGTCATTTTGATGTGTGTTGAGCAAACACCCATCACTTAAAGGTAAGTCGATTGTTCATTAAAAGTATATGTATACATATTATACTTGCATACTAAAAAATATATACATATCGATTCTTGAGTAAAAACGTCCAAGTACGGGTTGAGGTAGACCACGGGAGCTATCCAGTAAAATAGTCGAACCCGGGAGACGTTATAAGAGACTGTCTCCCAAGGGATACTATCTCTCCTGGGAGATTTTAATAGATAATCTCTTTTCACTATCTCTTTTATAGGTTGTAAAAAATAAAAATAAAAAACTAGGAAATTCGAAAATTGAGACGAAAATTAGTTTCCAAACACTCGGTTAACCTAGTTAGGCTTTTACAACGAATTAGGAGCTCCTGTCTCGTGAAAAATAACGAAAACTTGGGTAAAAAATAAAAGCTTGGGTGAAAAAATAATGTTGCCGGGATTCGAACCCACGAATCCCGGTTGGCGCTGGGTCCCGCTGTACAGATCGCCGGTCAAGAACTCGAGGACTCCGGATGCTGCGCAGATCGGCACTGAGTGAAGAGAGCGGAAGAAATTTTTTTTGCATTTTCTGCCTCGTAAATCCTGCATATGGGTTGATTTCTTAACGATGCACAGTGCTTGTATGGGAAATACGGGGGGAAAAATCATATTATTGACTTACGACACCAGAAAAGGCTGTATTTTTCCTCGCAGAATCCAAATTTGGGGTTAAATCAGTTTTTTAATGCATGTAGTTCGAGAAACAGAGAAGAACTTCGAAAAATTACGTTAAATATAAGAATTCAGAAACTGAAACCTACCGTGTACCTGTGGTTAACCAGTAAGAGCAATCCAAAATTAGGGGTTACATATTCGTCATAAATGTCATCCAGTTTTGTAACAATGCTTTATTATTTACATTAAAGAAATAACATATAACTTCCACATTCTTTGAATAACCAAGTCTTTGAAATAGTAAGAACTAAGAAAATTGCGAAGTACGGCGGACAGTCAGAAATTGTTTGTTGGATTTTCGGATTCTACATACCTTGAAACGGAAACCGCCAAATTTTGAGGGGGGAGGGTTACATTTTTTTTCATTCTCGATTCCAAAGGTTCGTTATTGAAAATTATAAACCAAAATTCCGTTGGTGGATTTAAGACATACTTTTAAAACAAATTATTTATATTTGTGCGATGAACATCTTGTGAAAGAAGAGGGTGGTTGATAACATGTTAAGCATCGATATTCCAACACAGTGATGTTCCCTGACGTTCTGTGTACTCGTACTAGGTGGCGATTCAAATAATAATCATTCTCGGTTGTTGGTATGATAAAAACGCTGCAAAGTCCTTGTCACATGGGGTTTATTATTCTACAGAAATGTTGGCTGTACATTTATTGTTTGTTTCATGTGAAATAATTGAAATAGCTATTTCTGATGGTTTCCACCAATTTTGGCCCCCAAAACACAAATTAGGTAGGTATGCCCTTTTTTTTTTCAAATTAACTTTGATCATTGGTAGGTGCCATTTAATCGTCTTGATCCACGTGTTGACACTTTTTCTAGTGTTATTCTACAAACTGATGGTGATTTCAGACGATTTCGCAGGTTTTTGACTCATACAAAATCAATTTTGGGAGCTGAACATCTGGTACAACCTCAATTTTCCACTCCTTGGCCAAAATTGACCTCATATTCGATCTTCTCGTCCCCCAAAAACATGGAAAACGATACCTCAAAAGCTCATGTTACCAGCATGTTGCTAAAACGCAAAAAGTACCTATTTTTACACACATTTTCACTCACAACACACCTGGGTATATTCCAATCGGGCTGAAAAGTTTCGGGACACAACTAGGGCCCAAATAGAGCATGTGTGTGAAAGAACGACTTTTTTAGACCGAAAATGAAGCCTGTACACGTGATACGGCGGACGGCGGACGGACATTGCATTTTTTGAATCTACGCACCTTGAAACGGAAAAGAAAAAAGTTTGAGGGGGGGTTATAAAAATTTTTTGCTGAGCGATTACATAGGTGTATTATTCAGAGAATAATAAACCAAAATTAATAGAAAAATAATTCAAAAACTAAAAATTAAAATGATTAAAAAATTAAAAATAATTAATAATTCTAGTAAAAATTAATAGTTCATTAAAAATGTGGAAGAACTGACAAGAAACGAAAAAGTGGAGGTTCATGGAGCACGTTTCGGAAATTCGCTCGCAACAGTCATGCTGATTGTAACTTCTATTTTCAGCGAGCTGACGGCTGCCGACTCGCGGTCCTGCTCTCCGATGTTCTTCAGCTCGAGGGGATCAGTCGACTCCGCGGACCTCTCATCTTCCACATCGAGAAGGTAAATAAATCAATTTGACTTTTTACTCTAATTTTTATTATTTGTTATTCTGTTTTGGTTCGTTTTCTCGTAAGTTCTACTTGGAAAACATAATAATTGCCTACACCTCCGCAAGGCTGAGATCCTGGCGCATCTTTCAGGCCTAAGGCAAAGATTGACATGCAGAATTATTTGGTTCGAGGAGGCGTTTGAAAAACTGGCGATTTTCAGGATTCGATCATTGTGGTGATGGGTAGGGATGGTTTGGGTAGGTTGAAGGAGGATTAATGCCCCGCGGTTATCACCACAGCAAGTGCTAGATGAGGGAACGTCCCGGCTTATCACCACAGCAGATGTGGAAGGAGAAGGAGGCTAGCACCCCAAGGTTATCACCACAGCGAGTGCTAGATGAAAGCAACGTCCCGCAGTTATCACCACAGCCAAACTAGTAAGGGTGAGGAGTATTAGAGGAGGGAGCACCCCACGGTTATCACCACAGCAAATGCGAGGAAGGAGAGAGAGAGAGAGGGTGTAAGGTGATCGAGAGAGGAGTCGTGAGTCGAAGAGTAGTCGGTCGACTGAAGAGCTGGGCACTATATAAAGGTGCCTCCACCTCGCCCCCCCCCCCCCCCATCCGTCAACGGCCATTGCGACCACTGAGAAACGTTGGGAGCTCGATGGAGGGGACCCTTCTGGTCCTTTTCCCGTGGCGTCGCTCAGCTCGTCGTTCTCCGTATTTTTTGGTTAATTCTATATTATACAAAGTGAGTGGAATCGCGTCTGAGAGCACCATGACAAGCATTTTCATTTTTCAACCTGTTCTTTTTCCAATCAGCCTGCTCTGAAAATTTCGTATTGGGCATCAGCGTGATGGGAAAATTTACGCTCTTCAGAACGGTATCCTCAGTTCCGATTTTACAGTGAAAATTCAGGAATTCTACTGAAGGATTGACCATTTTACTGACGTAAGGTCGAAAACACGATAAAATTCTTAAATCGTAAAAAAACTTGGGAAATAAGCGATATAAAACGTCTGCCAAGTTGAATGGGCAGTATAGCTTCCTCACTTATTGTAACATGGACATGTAGAATCAGTTGGTTTCAAAAATTATGAGTCAAAATTATTAAATAGCAATAAATAGGGTAGTAATAAATTACCTAAAATGCGTAATAGGACCCAAAATAATGGTCGAAATCGGCTGAAATTTGGAGGGTAGGTGCGGTTTGGATCACAGATTGTCCCATACAAAAATCATTGAAAAGGTACTGTAGCAATCGTCTGCGTATGCATAAACGTGAAATACTTGAAACGCCCATAACTACCTTAAATACCGTTGAAATGAGTTCAAACTTGGAGGCTCGATCAGCAATAATACTTTGATAGTTCCAAATGAATTTAATTGGAATCGTAATGTAACTTTCGTCTGCGCATGCGCCAACATGAAATGTTGACCGTTTCCTTGTAACGCTTCTAACTACACCAAAAATAGTCGTAGAGAGTTGAAATTTTGAGGGTACGCGTGGGTGGGATCGCAGATCAAAACTAACCTACCCAACTATTCTATACGTTCAAGTGAGGAAGCTATACTGCCTACTCGAATTGGCAGACGGTTTTTTTGCTGGGACCCATGGTTTCCAAGACATGCATACCCAGAAACCCGAAAAAGGGTCTTAAATTTGGAGGGTTTTCGTGATTTTTACTGTGTTCCCGACATTTTCGATGTAGCAGGCTTCAAATTCAGATCCAGCACCCCAAAAATATACAGAGCTGTTGAGAAATGCAGTCGTTGTACAGGATTTAGGATGGACACCGAATCTGTCTGAAAAACCATATTGTAGTGGCCATAGGCAGCCTGCTGTGTCTCCGTTAAATACATTTCAAATATTGTATTAATTTCTACATATTTTGACAGGACGCAGAGGAGCACGTCACCACCAGCGCCATCTCCGGTGTCCGTTGTCCAGACCAACGCTCGAGTTGTCAAATGGCTGTGTAAAACATCGCATTGGCTCTAGCAGAGGACGTTCTACATGTGAAACCCTTACCAGCTTTGAAGAAGGAAACTAGTTATTAGTGAACGCATTATGGTTTCCAATCGTGGACAGTAGGATATTATAGGGATTTTGTAGAATTTACCGTTTGGGTTGAGGCTCAATTGGATTGGCAATTCCGAGTGATTCAGCACTCGAAAACACCTCAGGCTCAGGTGCGACGTGGTGAGATGTGTCGAGCACAGTCCTGTGAACAGTGCACGGTGGGCTCCATGCTGGATCACGTGGCTGTTGCATCCCTCATCGTACGGCATTTGATTACGGTGTGTTTTCCAATGCCGAATCACGTGATGAAGTCGCCCTTAAGCGCATCTTCACCAAACGCCAGTTATTTCTCATTCAGTCTCAAAATCCGAATTCTCCATGGGATTCAGCACTCAAAAACACCACAGAATCGGGCGTGACGTGATGAGGTGTATCGAGCATGGTGCGCGCTTTGAACGCTGGAGCTCTTCGGAGGATCAAGTAGCCGTTGCTCCCCTCGTCCTCGTCAAATAATTTGGGGGTATTTTTCAACTCTTAATCACGCGGTGAAGTGGCCTTAAAAACTAAGCGCACCTTTTTTCACCAAACGCCGGTTATTTCTCATTCGGTCTCAAAATCCGAATTCGGCGCTCAAAAACACCACAGAATCGGGTGTGGCGTGATGAGATGTGTCGAGCACAGTGCGCGTTGTGAACACTGGAGCTCTTAGGAGGATTAAGTAGCCGTTGCTCCCCTCGTCAAATAATTTCAGGGACTTTTTCAACTCTTAATTACGCCTTTTCGCCAAATGCCGCTCATTTCTCGTGCAGCCTGTAAAACACCTCACAACCGCATGCGATTTGTGAGCGTTCGAAATTACCTCTTGGTGTCTCATCGCCTAAGGTTCGTTCCAGCGCACTTGATGTCGTGAACTAATTCGGCATAATTGATCTGCGCAGGCCTTGGTGGTCTGTGAAGCGTTCCAGCGAGGTTCTCGTACTGTTTTACCTCCACTGAGTTCCATCGCCCCGAGTTCTCGACCTAGTACATCAACTTCTTGCTCCAAACAGATGGCAGGGTTGTGAACTGAAAACTCGAAGATAACCTCGCTGGTGAGTAAAACCTCCCCAAAAGTTTCGTGTATCTCTTCTTCTCACGTGAATAAAATTTATTGTTGCTTGCATTTTGTTATAGTCGTTTATTAGGAAGGTTTCTTGTTCGGGCGTTCCAGCGGTTCAGATCATAAATCGAAAAATTCATTCATTCACCACTTTGGTTCTCCCACTGAACTAGTGTACGTGTTATATTCAAGGCGCTGGAACAAACATCTAAAAGCATCTCTCAACGCTGAATCTCAAAACTGCGTCCTTCATCATAGCCTAGTCAAATTAGACTTTCGGTGTTAACTCTATTAATTTGTAATTAATTAAAATTATAAATTAAACATTTTAATAATAATAGGCGTGCTCTTTAACGCAGAATTTGAAGCAACTTGAGTTATCTGTAATTTTTCATTTGGTATAACCGCTTTTTAGTTACTAGCTTGTGAAATTGAGCTCAACACAATTTTCATGTTGCATAATTTTGACTGGCGATTCTGACCAAACCGCTCAACAGAATTTAATAATTAAGGAAGTTAAATATTCGACGCAGAATTTAATGCTTTTTAATTTTGGTGTGGGTAACGTTTCCGTACGATGCACTCTTCAGATGTTATACGCCAAAAACCGAAGTGCCAAATTTCGCGTTTTTTTCGGTTTTTTTCCTCCAAAGTTTAGCTCACCTCAAAACCGTATCAGACTTACCTATATTAATCTCACTTGGGATGCCCAAAGTGGATTAAAATAATTTCCAGCAGTCTGAGTTAATCGGAGGCAAGGCCTTTTTTGGTCTAATTTGACTGGGCTATGAAGCTTAAAACCTGTGTAAATTAATGGGAACATTATATTTTTGAAAAGCGGCGGTTTTCGTGAAAGTACGCGTCCATTGCCTCATTGCCCATAACTGCCTTAGTTCAAACTCATACCTCGTTATATAAAGCTAGTCAATACTATTCAATTAAACTCCTTAATTATATATTATTATGTATACTCCGGCCGCGAATTTCGTAATGTTCGAATTCTCCTGAAATTAACGTACCTACAGAACGTGGAATCAACACAAAAGTCAGGACTGAGGTGCATGTGTTCAATGATGATCCCTGGAATACTTGTATCAAAACAACGTTGCGTATCAACTTGATAGGATCTAACCGACCACCCATTAATCGATCTCGTGTCATTCAGATCTCTGCCCTCCCAGGGCCCCACCAAACTTGAATCCGCCACAGTTACCGACTGCATAGTAGTGGAGCTACTTCAAAAGTGATACCTACGGGGGAAGATGCAGTGGGGCGAATTCCATTCACTCTGCCCCAACCACGTATCTTATTCCATTGATGCCTTTCGAGTGGTCAAGTCTGTTGCCTCAGTTTGTGCATCATTGCCAATCATCTCAATTGATACGCGACGGCGATTTGATGCAAATTTCAGGGCCTGAAGGCATAGGACGATGCAGGGGCTTAGTTAACAATTATGAAACCAAAATTTCTCAAACCTGGATCGTTTGCCCAAAAAAAATCGAAGTGAGTTTGTCGAGGAAGTATTATTTTATCCGTGAACAAAGCATCGAAAATGAGATCCTGCCATAGAATTATCGTTAGAGTCGAGGTTTGATGGTAAATACCCACCTCGAGGCTCTCGGATGGATATATATGTATTAAGGTGTCCCAGCTATTGAGTTTTTAGTGATTGATTATTATTAAATTTATACAAAAATTGAAACAACATGTATTCGACGTTCAAAAATGCTGCTAAACGATGTCACACTGGAAGGGTTTGGATGGCTGATTAGTTCCAACACTGCGCGCACTCTGGTTTCGCACTGTGCACAGTGCAAATCACCAGTGTTAAGAACCCCACTGTGTGGCCCATACCGCAAACAACGCTTAATTGTGTTGTTTTTCAAATTTGAACCAGGTTCCTCCATGTGTTACCTCAATTCTCACATAAAAATCACGCTTATTTATAAAAACCGGGCACCGCGAGATCCATCGCGGGACCACGCGGCACAGGGTTTCAAAAAGGCTGTTCGATTCGGCACTGCGCAGTCTCAGACCCACGCGCAGTTCAAGCAGCCATGTTGCAGCCGTTTTGATCCTCAGTGTCGTACCGCATTTCACAACGCTGTGTCGCTTGGTCACGTACTTACATTTCACCACGGAAAATTGGGACACCGAATTCGAATTCTCATTGCTTAATAAAACTGCGTTCAACCGAACTTCTAGGAAACTAGAACTGTCGTAGAATCTAAAGGGTTATTTCCGCTAGTGTAAGAAGTAGTATATTACCATACCTTCCGGAGGATTCCGTCGTCAATAGCTGGTTGAGTACTGGAGGCGAGCGCTTTCGATGTAAGGACATCATCATCAGGCCGTCGAGAGAATACTTATCGAATACGTATTCTCTCGACGGCCTGATGATGATGTCGTTACATCGAAAGCGCTCGCCTCCAGTACTCAACCAGCTAGTGACGACAGACTCCTGCGGAAGGTATGGCAATATTAGAACTGTCGTATTTTTGGCATAGAAAATCTAGATTGTAGATGCACCAATACAGAGATTGTAGCAGTTAGAATTAAAGTTAATTCGAAACAAATGTTAGGCCTAAAATGGAAATGGTTTGTATGTAAACTCTGTGTTTTAAGGAGGGTTTAAATTTGAGTAACTTTGTGGTTTCAAATCCAAAATTTGGGTATTAAGTAAGTAGAAAAGGAAAACATCGAATGCCTGTAGATGTGTCTTGCTGATTTAGGTAGGTATATATTTCAAACCTTAACATCACTCAATAGGGCATACCAGTGGGTCTGAAAATATGAGGTTCATGATAGGGTTCAAAATTAGGTCGAATTGTGATTCCAAAAATTCAAAATTTGAATATCAAGTACAAAATAAAAACACTGAATGCCTGTAGATTTGTCTTCTTGATTTACATCTCAAAACCAACCATCACTCGATAGGACGTACCAGGGGGTCCGAAAATACTCGTGTAAGGTCCATGTTAAAGAGTTCAAATTTTTGTCTATTTGTCATTTCACATCCAAAATTTGACTAATAACGATAAGTGAAAACATAGGTGTATTATTCACGGAATAATCAACCAAAATGAAAACATCAAATACCTGTAGGTGTGACTTGTGATCCTCCAATGGATCTCATTTGGCGTTAAAAAGTGATGTGTTGATCTTGGTAGATCCTTACACCAAGTAGGTAATTATTGTTCAATTTTCATTACGTTATGTTTGAAATCTAGTCGTTGTCAAGTTAGTTTATTCCGTTATATCTTCAATATTTGAATGTTTTTGTTCTGAAACTTCTTTGGTTTATTGTCTTGTTAGAAATATGTAATTATATTAAATATAATTACATATTGGAGAATCGTTTATGTTTTACTTACCCGAAACCTTTATCTTTACCCTGTGTGGGAGCCGGAGCGTTGCTTCTGGCCGTTTGAGTAGTGGAATTTGGAACTTGAGAGGGCTATCTAACTACAGGCTCGCAGGCACGCTACTATAATTTTGTTCGAAAAGGTCAAACACAAAACGTTACGTATTAAGTTGGTAGCACTGAGCAGGCAGTAAGTAGGTACTTAGATACCTTTTGAGAAAAATTTTTGGGTACGACCCTTCTTCCTATTTACCTATTTATTTATATTTCTGACAGGACAGAGTCCCACCTCCATGTCATTCGATATGAGCAATTACTATACTAATTTTAAGTACCTAAATAAGAAAACTACTAATTTTAAGTATAAAAAAAAGAAAAAGGCCTGAGGGGTACATAATAAACAGGTTAGAATATACTCCATTAGAGTATATATTAGAGTATACAAAATAGAATGATTCTATCGCTCGATAAGGAAGTGGCGCTCAACAGCACCCCTGAACGCACCAAGGGAAGAGGCACAACGAATCGCCAGAGGGAGGGAATTCCACAACCTCGCTCCTGCAATTGAGACCGACTTGCTCGTGGCCATACTGGAGTACCGAGTGATGTCAATATTGTTGGCACGACCCGAGCCAGGAAGAAACATGTTATTGACAAAGGAGGGTAGACAGCGTTAGTAGCGCGATTGAACTTTGAGGTATGTTATAATATCCATGCCAAGGAGGTGGTCAGCATGGAGGGATACATGTCCAAAAGATTTGAGCCGGAAAACATAGCGGACACAGGAATTGAACAGTACACGGAGGCTTTTGAGGGAGTTGAAATCAAGGGATCAAATGGAAAGAATTGAACAATAGCTGAAATGAGGAAGAATGAGGGATCGGAACAGTTTGAGACAGATATATGGGGGTACAGAAGGCTAGGTTTCGAAGCCAATGGAGGGCTGCGTAAACAGACCTTGATCCTACATGTTCATTCCACGTTAGCATAGTGTTAAAAATTACCCCAAGATTCCTTACAGACTGATGGTATCGAATAGATAAGTTATTTATAAGAATAGGGGGAAGCGAGTGGTGATCAGTAGGCTTATTAAAGATTACAATTGCCTGGCTTTTAGAGGGGTTCAGGAGCAGCCCATTGCTAACACACCAGCTATGTATAGGGGAATTACATTATTTCCAACTACTGAAGAAAGCATTGAACGAATTAAATTTTCTTATGATGAGAAGAAGGAAAGAAGAACCTACTGATTCTTGTGAATATTGTTTAGCTCCTGCAATCTTCTGAACTCCTTATACGGTGACTCCTTATACCCTCATCTCTCGTTTTTCCGCTTAGGTTGTAATTTTGAACCCTTTTTTCCACTTTTTACCAGTTTTTTTCCCCTACATTCTTTACGTATTTATGCATCTAATAAGCTCAAAGCGATGCGAATAAACCCAAAATGTTGCTTTTATTGAAGGAGCGCACTTGCCTCATGGTTTCAAGGCAATGAGGGCATGTGCGCTCTCACCCATGCGGCAAAGTGCGCTCTGTCTGTTTCTGACGATGTTAGGGGCTGGGGCATCCCTAAAATTACCTTTACATGGTGTCGTGGTACCCATCAAAATTCTACATTTACCACTCCTATGTAATAAGGTAAAGATTTAACCAAATAAACGAGGGGAACGACGAGCTGAGCGACGCCTCGGGGAAAAGAGGAGAAGGGTCCCCTCCATCGAGCTCCCCAACGTTTCTCAACGGTCGCAACGACCATTGACAGACGGGAGGCGAGGAGGAGGCACCTTTATAAACCGCCCAGCTAGCCCAGCTCCTCATTCGACGGACCAACATCTGACTTGTGACTTCTCTCTCGACCGCCTCTCTCTCTCCTATCCTTCCCTGCACTCGCTGTGGTGATAACTGCGGGACGTGTCCTTCTCCTCTAGCACCTGCTGTGGTGATAACCGTGGGGTGCTAGCCTCCTTCTTCCTGGCGTTTGCTGTGGTGATAACCACGGGACGCCTCCTTCTCCTCTAGCACCTGCTGTGATGATAACCGCGGGGTGCTAGCCTCCTCTCCAACTAACGCCTGGTGTGGTGATAACCGAGGGGCATCAGCAAGAGACTCCTAAGGAGCACCTCCTTTCTATCCTTCACCTAACTGTCTTTCTATCCTTCACCTACTTAATCCAACCCTAACCAATCATCACAATAGGATTATTTATTCTTGTACCTACTCCATACCTTTTCTCAAGTTTTATGAGGAGTGTAGTGTTTCTTCAGATTACCGTGGAATTTTCTATTTTCTATATTTTGCATGTTCATCCCGTAGGATTCATGCATGTCTAGGGCCTACCTATCCTTTTCTTCTGTCTCCTCCTCCCTATGCTAATAAAAAGGAAAAGAAGAAGGTAGAGTCATCGTGGGAAGAAAGGTGAGCTGACCATCAGAGCAGCCACACCCCTACACTGCTTGATCACCTCTCAGAAGAAAAAAAAAACGCTGCGAAGTCCTTGTCACATGGGTTTATTATTCTATTGGACATAGGTACCTACAGTAATGTTGGCTGATTGTTTCTTTCATGCGCAATAACTGAAGTAGCTATTTTTGACGGTTTCCACCAATTTTGGCCCCGAAAACACAAATTAGGCTCCTTTTTTACAAATTGTCTTTGATCATTGATAGTCCATCTAATTGTCTTGATTCACCCGTTGATACTACTTCTAGTGTTATTATACAAGTTTATGGTGATTTCAGACAATTTCCCAGGTTTTTGATCCATAAAAAATGAATTTTGGGAGCTGAACCTTCGTTACAACCTCAATTCTTCACTCTTTGGTCAAAGTCGACTTCACATTCGGTCTTCTCGCCCTAAAAAACTATACCTACTACCTCACAAGCTCATGTTCAGTAAAACTTAGAAAACTCCTGTTTTCACACCCATTTTTCCGCTGTAACACCCCTGGGTGTATTGGTCCCGATCGGGCTGCTGAGATTCGGAACACAACTAGGACGGAAATGTGTTCCCAAATGGGGGCCCAAACTGTGTGCAGAAGAACGACGATTTTAGACCAAAATTTATCTTAAATTTAAGTAAGGATGAAATTTTGTTAGAACCTCAATTTTCCACTCTGGTCAGAATCGACTTCATATTCAAAGTAATTTGTTGTCAGCCCACCTATGTATTATAAAATATTTTAATTTATTTATCATGAAGGTACCTACCTCTGAATTAGGCATTATGCCTTTTGTACATTGTGATTTTAATAAATAAAATAAGATAAAAATATTCGGGCTCCCCGTCCTAAAAAAAAACAAAAGATGGCAAACAAAATAAATCTCATTTCAAAGGTACTTTACATTGGCACTGTACAATGCCTAAATAATATTTAAAATGCACTAAATCCTCTAACTCAAATACCACCTGATTCAGTATAACTACTGGATACAGTAAACACAGGAATAAGCAGTTACTTTAGTATCAGCTGTGGCAGGAAAACGGAGTTATTGAAAAAAATAGTCATTTCCACTAATAGACGAAAAACACTTAGGTACGCCGATTTCAGCGATCAAACAATCGTCAGTAACAAACAATAACCTACTAGTTTTGAGTTATTGTTTGTTACTGACGATGGTTTGATCACCGAAACCGGTATAAAGCAGGGTTCACATCCATCCGGAGCCGTCTGGAAATACGGATAGGGGAAGCTAGTGAAAAGCAGTGGAAGGGATGGAGGGGAAACGCGGAAGTTGGGAAGGCGTTCACAACCATCCGGAATGTTGGCTGACAACTCGTTTCCCGCGCTTCCTCCCACAGCTGTTTCGGTTGCCGACACCATTCTGTATGCACAGTAGTGAACTGCGCAGATGCGGAGCGGAAAATATCTGAAAAATCAGATGCGTACAATTCGCTTCAAAAGTGCTTCTCCGGAAAGAATATTCCCCCCTCCCCAGCTGATGTCCAACCAATCAGCTGCTCGTACGCACTTTCCGGATAGCTTTCCGGATGGATGTGAACCCTGCTTGACAGTGTTTTTTCGTGTATTAGTGGAAATGTAGGTACTATTTTTTCATTAACTCCGTTTTTCTTTAAATGAGCTTCCACGATTTCTTCGCGAGTGGCATGGAATAATTACGCTCCCTTTATTCCATGGATTTAGTTCGTATCAGCTGTGGAAGATTAAGTTCGTAACAGCTTACTTTCGCAGTGGCATGACAAACCGCAGCACAGTACTATTGTCAGAGAACTGTTACTTTGGTGTTAACTAGTCAACCGTCGAAGTCTTTCCAGTTCGAAATAAATTATAAAGAATGATTCCCCGGAAATAACTTTCATTTCGGTGTGTATATGTGTGTGGAAACCTTCATTATTTACTGTCTGAAGAAGCAATAGAAACCCATCGAGAGGCCTGTTACTCAGTACCAAGCCAAATTCCTGTTATGATTTCACTTCGTCACCAGGATACAACCAATTATTTGGGAAATTATTACACAACGGTTTATTATTTACCTTATGCTTCATGAATAACTACAAATAATTAATTATTGAATCCCACGAGTTTGTATGAGACGTTAATTCCCGGGCCGTCTCCAGTACTCCAGTAGCTCGAGGGTAGATATAGACCACAGAAAGCAGTGTTCTACGCATAAGGGGTATCTATACAGGAAAACAATAAGCCATTGTGTAATCATTTGCAGCGTTTTTTTTTGTATTGCACAGTTGCTGACCACCTAACAATTAAAACGAAAAATGTCCGAAAACGCCCAAAACGAGAGGTGTTATCAAAAGCTCATCAAAGCCAGCCTGTTATTAGATGAGTTCGCATCACAGAGCTGTTTCCAAAAACACCGAAAACGAAAAAATGTCTACAAGGAGATGTGTTATCAACAACAGACTGTTATTGGTTGAGTTCGAGTTTGTTTCCAAAAGCAGAGAACGAAAAAACGTCCATAACGAGAGGCGTTATCAACAACTGACTGTTATTTACAACAGTAAAGCAGGGTTCACATCCATCCGGAAAGCTATCTGGAAAGTGCGTACGAGCAGCTGATTGGTTGGACATCAGCTGGGGAGGGGGGAATATTCTTTCCGGAGAAGCACTTTTGAAGCGAACTGTACGCATCTGATTTTTCAGATATTTTCCGCTCCGCATCTGCGCAGTTCACTACTGCGCATACAGAATGGCGTCGGCAACCGGAACAGCTGTGGGAGGAAGCGCGGGAAACGAGTTGTCAGCCAAAATTCCTGATGGTTATGAACGCCTTCCCAACTTCCGCGATTCCCCTCCATCCCTTCCACTGCTTTTCACTAGCTTCCCCTATCTGTATTTCCAGACGGCTCCGGATGGATGTGAACCCTGCTTTATTCTTGGGCAACCGCCTGTTACCATAAACTGGCAAGCAACATAATCTTGTGTACAGCTCCTGCAATCTTCTGAATGCCTAATACATATTTCCCCTGGAATGCCCCAATTCTGCTGATACTCACCTCAACAACAAGTTGGGCTCAATACCCCCTCAACAACAGAAATGGAGTAGCAAAATAATATTTTGTTTAGCTCCTGCAATCTTCTGAATTCCCAATACATTTTTCACCGAAATGCTTCTTCAACACTGATCTGAACCACCTCCACCCACCCGCAAAGGAAAATAATATTGAGTATAGCTCCTGCGACCCTCTGAACCCCTAATACATATCACCCTGGAATTCCTCAGTTCACAGTGGGCCTTGGAGTGGGGGTCCTCTCTGGACCAGTGAGATGTAAGATGTATTAGGTCATAATAATATGTGTTAGGCAATAATAATATGTATTATGCCAACCCCCATCTTCACTGGAAGCAAAAGATAGCAAAATAATATTGTGCAATCTGCCGTGAGAAGGAAAAACAGCTTATCTCTGAGATTCTGGGCGTACGAAAAATGCCTCACGGATTTTGGGCTTACCACTTCATTACTCGACTCCATTTTATAGCAATTATTCCACATTTTCTATCAGTTGTTAGATTACGTCCTACAGATCGTGCTGATATCGATTAAATACGGAAAACATCGATTTGACTTCGATTAATCACAGTTAAGCTTTTTCTTCCGGTTAATAACCAAAAACTCTGACTTAAGGGTTAGAGGAAAACCCGCTTGAGCTGTTTTACATCCTCCACATGGTATGAAAAAAACCAGTTTTATATTTGGGAAAACCACTTCAATCCACTTATATTGTTCAGGAAAATCAGTTCAAGTGGTTTTTCGTCTACATAAGTTTCTAAAAAAATGGCGAATTCAAAAACGCATTATTATTATATTTATTAGGTAGGTATATAAACAAACATAAAATTTAGGTACAAGTAACGTTGTAAAAACATGCAACCACCTACTGCCTACTGTTGGTGAAGATATAATAGAACTTTGGATTACCTCGGTTATGATTTTTGGTTTATTACTTTCAATAATGAAACTTTGGAATCGAGCACAGGAAAAAAATAAAAATTAACCCTCCCCTCCCCAATTTGACGGTTTCCGTTTCGAGGTATGTAGAATCCGAAAATGCAATAAAAAAATTTTTTGTCTGTCCACCGTACGCGCTACTTCGCACTTTTCCTAGTTACCATGTGCCAAAATTAATGAAATTCGGTTTTAGGTCCTGTTTGGGTTCTAGTTGGCCCTCGAAGCTCGGGGAATAGGGGTTGAAATTTTCAGAACGCCGTAGCTCTGAAATTTTTAACATTTTTAAATTGATCTTGAACTAAAGCGTTTTTTTAGACCCCCCCGGAGCACTGTACGACCAGCCGTTCGTTTGCACCGAATTCTTTGGTCAACATGATCGTGAATGAAACGGTACAAAATCCGGCCCAGATATCATCGCTAGGGAGCACCTGATTATAATCACGGATGGGTGTCCCCAATCGAGTCGCTGGTTCTGTGATATTATTTCATTTAAAAAATTATGGATCTTTTGGATTTTGTTGATAGGTACTTTTGCAACTTGAACAAACACTATGCTTCATGAATAACTACAAATAAATTAATGATTGAATTATTGAATCCCGCTCACTTCTATGAAACTGTAAATCCCGGGCCGGCTCCACTACCTACTCAATTTAGGGCTTTCCTGGGGGGAGCAATAGAGTAGGCATTGCCCACAGAAAACAGTGATCTACGCAGAAGGGGCATCTATACAGGTAAATTATTACACAACGGTTTATTTACCTTATGCTCCTGAATAACTACAAATAATAAATTATTGATTTAATTATTGAATCCCACGCATTTTTATGAAACTTTAATTCCCGGGCCGAATCCAGTAGGTACTCGATTAAGGGCCTTCCTGGGGGTAGTTCGAGGGTATTGACCACAGAAAACAGTGATCTACGGAGAAGGAGCATCTACACAGGTAAATTATTACACAACGATTTATTTACCTTATGGTTCATGAGTAACTACATACAAATAATTATTGATTCAATGATTGAATCCCACGCATTTTTATGAAACTTTAATTCCCGGGCTGGCTCCAGTACTTACTCGATTTATACTTGGGAGGAGCTCGAGGGTAGGCATTTGCCACAGAAAACAGTGATCTACGCAGAGTTCTATACAGGTAAATAATAAACGTTGTGTAATTATCTGCAGACTTTTCAGTAGGTTGTCGCTCTTGTTGTAGTAATTTTCGTCTGGTAGGTATTTGTAGTTTGAGCCTTTAGGCCCAAAATACCCTATAATAGCTTCTCGTCTCTTAACCGTACTTATTATAATATAAATAAAAGTGGTTTTCTGAAACCACGCGCAATAACCTACAAACGCGAAACTGGAGTCTGGACAAGCTTAGCAGTTTAACTTAATAGGCAGCTGTTTAAACACCTTCTCAAATTCAGTTAAACCAGCTTAACTTTGGATTGAGGTGAATTGGAGGAAGAACCACTTGGCCGAAGCGAAAAACGGCTCAGCTCGGAAGACCTAGTCCAACGATTTGGAGGAAAAACAGCTCATGTATACAGATGAGTGGTTTTTCCTCCACATTAAATTAAGAAAGACCTGGACAAGGCATGGTAAATGTCAAAGATGAGATGTTTTTCCTCCACATCAAATTTGGAAACTTCTGGTTGTTGAGCTATTTTCACCAAATTTTCGCATTTTTGCAAATTAATTCTTCATCTAAGCTGTTTTTCCTCCTCACAGCCTTCCTCTGCACATCACCTAGGGGCGAGAGAGCCGGGTTGGAGCTCCAAGAATACGCTTCTGAGTTGAACGAGTGGGCCTCAAAATGGAAAATTAGGTTGAACCCGCAGAAGTCCAGCTCTGTTATATTCACCTACCTCCACCATCATGATGTACCGTCACTGGGCATTGGTAATGATGTAGTCCCAGTTGAAAACGAAGTCCGCTACCTGGGTGTCACATTGGACCAACGTCTTACCTTCAACGCCCACATAAGCACAACTCTCCACAGATGTCGACATCGCCTCAGAGTGCTAAAACCTCTCCTCGGCAAGCACTCCCCAACATCTCTAGACACTAAGCGGCTCATATACCTCATGTTACTGAGACCCATATGGGAGTATGGAAGCCAAGTCTGGGGTGGGGCTTCTAATTCCCAGGTGAAGCGTATCCAAACCTTCCAAAATCGGGCCCTCCGGTTGATAACCAACGCGCCATGGTGTGTGAGAAACGCCAACATCCACAAAGACGTAGGAATACCTACCGTCCAAGACGTTCTGAATACAACATACACCAGATTCAACCAACGACTACACCATCACTCTAATCCACTTGCTGCTCGCATTCTGGATACAATCCCACCTGACCGACCTAGAAGAAGACTGAAGAGGAAACGTCACACTGATCTACTTTCCGCAGCCCAATCCACGAATCCGCCACCATAACCCCTACAATCACAGTTGGTTGCCTAATTTATGCCTGCCCATTGAACTAATATGAGGGAGAGAGTCACTGGACCCCAACTCCCACTCATGTGCCGCGTTTCATGAAGTGATTCATGTTTTTTTTTTTAAATAACTACTTATTTGCAAAACTGTAATGCATCTTATGCAATAAAGTTCTATTGAATTAAAAAAAAAAAAAAAACTGCAGTAATCTTCTGAACTCCACATAAACTGCCAAGCAAAACAATACTGTGTATAGCTCCTGCAATCTTCTGAACTTCTAATACATATTTCCCTTGCATTCCTCTGAACACTGAAACCACCCCCCCCCCCCCCTCCACATAAACTGCCAAGCAAAATAATACTGTGTATAGCTCCTGCAATCTTCTGAACTTCTAATACATATTTCCCTTGAATTCTTCAACACCAATATTAACCAGGCCCCTTCAGAAATGGGCTAGCAGAATAATAATGTGTATAGCTCCTGCAACCTTCTGAATGCCTAATACATATCACCCTGGAATGCTTCTTGAACCACCAAAATAATACTGCTTGTAGCTCCTGCAACCTTCTGAATGCCTAATACATATCACCCTGGAATGCTTCTTGAACCACCAAAATAATACTGCTTGTAGCTCCTGCAATCTTCTGAATGCCTAATACACATTTACTGGAATGACCCATCACTGCTGCTATTCCCCCCCCCCCCCCCCCCACACTGCCCTCCTCCTTTCAGGTCCTCAAGTCCTGGATAAGCAAAATAATAATATATGTTTAGCTCCTGCAAACTTCCAGAACTCCTAAAGGGGACTTTACAGGAGCAGCTTACCTTCCCCTCCGCAGCTGAATACACGGACTGGACCCAGTAGGTACGCAGGAATCTTACCGATATTATCCTAATGGTATCTCGAAAACTTTTGATAGAAGGGTATGGTTTTTTGACATTTTCATGTCTTTGCCCTGGCACATAGCACAAAAAACTGTCACGAAATTGCGTAACGAAATTGTGTTACAGTGCCTTTATAATGATTTCCGCTTACAACGACCCCGTTGTTAGGTTTGTTCATTTTCTACACTTTTTAACCCACAAAAATCGTTCACCACTCGTTGGAAAGCTCTCGATTTAACGAACATTTTCATGTTCTCCATAACATATTGACTATACGAATAGCGGAGCTATGGGCATAACTGTTCTCATATTTTGTTTACAAACTAATGATCGTGAGTGTAGAAGATAATTAATCCGGAATCGTCTATTTTATTGAAATTAGGGACCTACCTCTTAATATTAATAATGTCAAAAGCAATAGGTAAAGACATGAAAATGTCCCAATGCGTTGCAGACTCGTATGCAAGCGTTTTTGTAGTTTTTGGAACAGGATACCTATGCATCCAACATTGTGAATTTATTAATAGTTTGCGAATAGTCAATCCCCATGTGTTTCTTACAGTGTTCATTATTTACAACTAACACCTTCGCACGCCAAGGAGAAGTGCTCTCTTCGATAACACCAGCGGAATGTTTTTGGCTAGTTAGTCCATGGCTAAAACACATTCTGTGTTAAAATTAACAGGAAGATTTGCTCTTAATCTACTCAAGGGACGTTTCATCGACAAACTTCCCGAATCATTGACAAATTTTTGTATCAAAATCCTTCGAATAGCAGGTGTAGGTGATAGGTGTTAGATTTTTAGTTTTTCACATGAAATAAACAATAAATGAACAGCCAAAATTTCTGCAGGTATGTCCAATAGAATAATAAACCCATGTGACAAGGACTTTGCAGCTTTTTTATTATCTTATAATTACCTACACCGATATTCGTTAGTAATTGATAGTTGTTATAGATAAGTATAATTCGTGTTCGAAAAATGTTGGGTGACACCTTCTGAAGGTTTTCCCATTATTTTTAACATTATTAAATTTGTCTTGAGCTAAACAATTTGTTGAGAGCACCCCGAGCATTGTACGTCCAGCCGTTCGTGTGCACCAAAAAGCTTCGTCAACACGATCGTGAATCAAACGGTATTAATCCGGCCCGGATATCATCGCTAGGGAGCACCTGATTATAATCAAGGATGGCTCTATGAAGTCGAGTTGGTTGTTCTGCGATATTATTTCATTTGATAAGTGATGGACTATTGGATTTTGTTGGTAGGTACTTTTGAAACTTGAACAAAACCTTCAAGCATTATTGATGGGTAAATTAGTACACAATGGTAAATTATTACACAACGGTTCATCTACCAAGAAGGGCTGGATTTTGTTGATCGGTACTTTTGCAACTTGAACTACCGTTGAATTATTATTGATGGGCAAGTTATTACACAACGTTTCATTATAGTTATTGACCACAGAAAACAGTAATCTACGCAGAAGGGGCATCTATTTTACTCCAAATCAACAATTTTCCTTTGGAACTTTATTATTTGCGTTTCTTTTTGCCGTTATAGTTACTGTTTGTCAACGGCTGTATTATTTTAGCAAGATTTAACTCGTGATTTAGGTAGGTACCTACCTAGTAACGAGTACGGGGTTAGGCACTAACCGGGGGTCTGCGATCTACATAATAAGTATGTATAGGTAGACTAGTACATATTATATAGATGGGTTATCTATACAGAGAGCTGTGATCTGTAACAGGAGGGTATTCTGTACAAAATAAACCGTTGTGCAGGGATTCGCAGCATTTTTGATCATAGGAAACTAGGAAATTAAAGAAAAAGTGTATTTGTTTTCAGTGTGAAAATGATAATACTGTTGGTCCTACTGGAATAAGAAATACAAATATTTTCAATGTTGAATGAAAATTGTCAGTACCTACGGCGTTCTGAAAATTTCAACCCCTATTTTGAATCCCTTAGAGATGACTGACAGTAACACCGAGCTTCGAGGACCTACTAGACCCGGAGCGGAACCTATAACCCAAATTTCATCAATTTTGTTTCATGGTAACTAAGAAAAGTGGCCAGTTCGGCGCACAGCGGACAGACAGAAATATTTTTACTGCATTTTCGGATTCTACGTACCTCGATTCCAATGGTTCATTATTGAAAATAATGAACCAAAATGTAAAAAAAAGTTTAAAATGTCCGTGATGTCACAAAAAAATTAAGGTACCTAAATATTCTTAAAAGCATAACTCTTCTAGTATTAGTACCATTAGGATTGGTATATTAGTTACCAAATTTTTAAAAAAATGGTCTGTTGTATAATAGCTAAGAACTAAAGAATGTAGAAGGAATCATGAACTTGACATGAATTTTAAATATATTTTATTAATGTGTTCAGTTGCATGATTTCTAAAGAAAGGCAGGCTCATAGTGTAACCACTATTCAATTTTTTAAATAAAAACATCACCTACTTACCTTGAGAGTACCATCGAATTCGAGCGGAGAAGGAAAACACAAGATAGTGAGGTGCAGGGGAACAGAGATCCTGAGGGGACAGGCATTTACAAGGTAGTGTGGCGGGAAGAAAGGATGGGGAGAGTAGGATCGATGGATGGGTGTGCCCTAGACCTGAAGGAATTTCCAACAGCCCTCCCTTAAGGATTATTCACACTGCACCGTGACCGGGCCTCCACCGGGCCACAGGAACCGAGTGGAGACCGGGCCGTGGCCGAGCCTCCTCCATGCATGCTATTCCATCAGTTCCGTCAGGGCTGTGGCCGAGTGTGTCTTGTCAAAATTTGTGCTTCGAAAATTAACTTTTCCGAAGATTTAGCAGCAATTGCAATTGCACTTGATGAAGAGGAAAGGGATAATAAACAAGTTGCTGGACTTCAGAATTCTTAAAGACGGTATCCAACTTGGCGAAAGCGGAAGTTGGAGGGAGAATTTGCCACGCTATATGAAGAACTGTTGGACGATGAAAGTAAATTCTTTGGTTATTTTCGAATGTATCAGCTCTAGCAGCATCTATCAGCTCTTCGTCATCCATCTTTGAGTACAGATGCAACAAAACTGAGGGACAGAGCCAGTCCGGGTCCGGGAAAAGAATGTCCAGCCCCCTTTTTTCTCACGGGGGCACGGCCCGGGACACGGTTCAAACATGGACTCGGCACGTGCTCCACTCGGTGTAGCGTGAACGAGTTCATTGAAAATGCTCCCGTGATTCTTTCACCGTGTCCCGGCCGTGGCTCGGCTCGGTCCCGCCACGGTCTAGCGTGGATCAGCCTTTACAAGTGGGAACGCCCATAAAAAACCAGGAGCGAGCGAGCTTGAGCTTTTACAAGGCAGGGCGAAGGCCACATGTGCTGTGCTCCCTGGATTTATCTAGCCAGGTCTGCTTGTGTAAATACATAGTTCCCTGTAATTCCTCTTCAATGCTTATATTAACCACCCCCACAACCTCAGAAATGGGAGCAAAATAATACTTTGTATAGCTATCTTCTGAACTCCTAGTATATAAATATTTCCTTGGAATGATTCTTCAGCACTAATATTAACCACCTCCACCCCCCTCACAACCACAGAAATGGGCTAGTAAAATAATATTGTGTACAGCTTCTGCAATCTTCTGAATGCCTAATACATATTTCACTGGAATGCCTCGAACATTGACATTATCACCTCCAACCCCTCCCCATCCACAGAAATGGGCTTCTTTTGTTAGCTCCTGCAACCTTCTGAATGCCTAATTCATATAACACAGGAATTCCTCTCATTGAACCATCAACCACATTTTTGTCCTGCTAAGCAAATACTCCATCTTCCTGAACTCCTACTAAATATTTCCCTGGAATTCCTGATATCCCTGTAACACTGATATTAACAATGCCACATCCACAGGGATGGACCAGCAAAATAATATCTAGGGACATGGGAGCATCCCACAGGAAAACTCTTGTGGACCAAGAACACTGTCCCAAGGGAACAAGAAGACGGAACAAGTAGGGTTTTGACCCCCCCACACCATAACTCAGGCCAATGGGTGGATTTTTGCACACCCATGCTCGAGTGGCTCCTGAGGATGTGTACAGAATATGAATTTCAATCCTCGGTACCATCATGTGTTGCAGTTATGGAAGTTTGAAAATAGCTATTTTTCATTATGTAAATGACCCTTATATTTTCAGACCCACTGGGGACCCTGTTGAGTGATAAACATTAGGTTTTGAGATATATACTAAATCAACAAGACATATCCACAGGCATTTGATGTTTTTCTTTCCTACTTAATACTCAAATTTTGGATTTGAAATTAAAAATTGACTCAAATTTAAACCCTCCTTGAAATACAGCTACACATACAAACCATTTATTTATCTTTTAGGTCTAACATTTGTTTCGAATTAACTTCAATTCCAATTGCTAACATTCGATTGTCTACAATCTCTACAATTGGTGCGTACTTACAATATGGATTTTCCACGACAAAAAATACGATAGTTTTAGTTTTAAAGGAGTTCGTGTTGACCGTCTCACCTTCGCGCACAACACGCACAATGTGCACAACTAATCTAAAATGAAAAAAATTCCACGAATTCCGCGTATTTTACAACGCTCAAACGATACTTGTCATCTTCGAAATCCACAAACCCATTGGAATCTCAAAGGGTAAATAAACACATTCACTTCAACATTTCACTTTATTTCAACATCATTTCACTCATAAATATTCATACAGATATCAACACTTGGTCATTTCAACTAGAAAATACTCTAAAATAAATTAAATAGTGGATTTTTGTCCGTTAAGACTTCATACTATAAATCATAAAAATATTTTCTTTAATTTCTCTCATCTAGGAATTGAAAACTTATATCGTCCTATACACAATAAAAACAACTCAAAAATATATCTTTTTGTCTATATTATAATGATAGAGTTCGAATTTAAAAATAAATATAACAACTTGAGCTTTTTTGAAATGAATATAATTGTTTAAAATATAAAATAAAATGCAAAGTTTGTGTCAACTAAATTATTCTAACGACTCAATATTTCGTGTTTAAGTGCAATTACCTATTATTTTTATAATTTTGTCTATTCCGAAAGCTTTGTCGTCTGGGCGTTAGACAGGAAAAACATGTTGGAATCGTCTGCCACGGATCGGAAAGCGTGATCGCTTATAGTCGAGATCAGAGTGATTTAACTGCCTCCAAAGAGCTAGTTTCGGACATTGCCGCTAGGCGCGCCGTTGTACTTTTTTAACTCCCGAAGTTAGCGGTCCAATATGGAAGCCATCAGGACCTCGGAATTCTCTTGAGAGGACGATCTAACTACAGGCTCACAGGCAAGGTACTATAAATTTGTTCAAAAAGACAAACACGCGAGCAAATTTTGACTTTTGGCTGACAGCAATTGATTTCCTCCCAAAAGTGACTATAAGGCTTCCGCTACGGTTAGCTAAATTATTATTATACCTAACTATACACTGTTATTCCGATGATTTCAAAAAATCGGTTCATGTAAAAGCAGACCACCAAAATTAGCTTTGGAATTTGAGGGATTTTTCAAATGTAAGATCTGCTGATCTTTGATACCTCAAGTGCCACTGAAACTATTATTTTCCACATCAATCCGATTTCTTAAGCTAAGTAAGACACCAGGAATTTTATCATATTAAAGATTTTCACCAAATTGTTGCACACTTGAATTTGAAAATGATTTCCAGAACGAAGAAAATGTACAAAGGTGGACGGTCAGGCATCCAAATAGGTACGAGGAAACTAATAAAATGTTAAGATTTTCATGAAAAATTTCAGCCAAAAGACCGATTGCCATACCAAAATAAGAAATCAGCAATAAGGTTCTCGTAGACGTAAAAATTCTGTATGAATAGAGACCAATTTCGGATTTTAGGGGTTCTACGTGACCACCAATTTTGATGGAACGTGGGCAATTTTCAAGGAAATTTGCGTTTTCTCACCTTTCAATAATTATTAGTGTTAGATTAATGCGCAAAGTACAGCCAAATTTGAGGTGAGATCAATCAGATTTCTTCAAAATTAACAAGGATTTCCATCATAAGGATTGCTACAGCATAAACCAATTAGATTTATTTTAGATTCGTGGCCAGGAATTCGATAGAATTTCAAGATTTTAATGGAATTCGCGAGCACGAAAGAAAGCTTCAAATCAAGCAGGAAAAATCTGATAACCAGCCACAAGGACTGTTTACGATAGGATTCTAGGTAAAAAGAGGCCGAATTCTAGGTGGAGGTACTAGAACATTTTGATTAAATTTCGAGTTTGAAAAAACTATTGAATTTGAATTAAATTCTAAATTACAAGGTAGATTTCTTATAGGTAGGTACTATGTATGACTGCATACAAAACGATCAATTTGATGTATTCAACCTTGTGGCCAGGAATTGGATTGCATTTCAAGATTTCAATGAAATTTGAGCCTGAAAGAACAATTCAAATCAGATGGAGAAATTTGAGAACTTCCACATGGACTGTACAACGATGGGATACGGAGTATTTTGACCCCCCCCCCCCCCCCAATCCAGAACTTCGATGATATTTGATTCGTATTACTGTCACACCACCGACGTTTTATATAGAGAAAATGACGCCTACGAAGCTCTCAAATTCCAACGGGTAATTTTCATTGAATTTCACCGACTTTCGTCAAATTCCATTCTTAGGTCACATTGCAGTCCTCCCAGCAATCGATTCCATCCGTTCGATTCCTCCTTCTCGCCCATAAGCGATCTATCGAATCCCACTCTCGACAAGGAAAACCTTCACTACAAACTCCACTAAAAATAATCGACTACCTATGCTTTGGGTTTCATTATTTTTGGACTCGACTACAAAATGTTTCCGGTATGAGATGCCGTATCTATTTACTTCTTCTATAACACAAATACAATTAAATTTATTCGCATATTTCATTTCACAATAATTTTCATCAATTGTTTAATGTCATTAACCTAAAAATACGAAGTATCGGTTGAAATCCTACACGAAGGCTGAGAACTACGTGAAAAAACGAAGTCGTAAGTAAATTCGAGTTCTCTCAATATTTGATGAGCCTCTTTTCCAAATGACAGTTTAATGACAATTTTTATTGCACTAATAAAACTAATATAGTAGGTGAAGGTGAATAAATTTTAAAAGAAGAAAGTCACTATAATAGACTGATGTCATGTCAGCGCGCCTGAGAAAATAACGCTTAAAATAAAATTTAAAATAGAAAAACAAAAAATCTATAGTTTATATTTTAATAAATATTATAGAATTTTCAATTTTTTCGTGGGTAGAAATCACACTCAGACGACGGGATGGAGGGGTTGGCGGTTGGAGGTACGGGTCTGTTTTTGAAACAGGTTGGAAGGAACATTAGGAAGGGTTTGTACAATGGGAGTTCAGGTACTTGAACGTTGAGTGTAGTAGGTTTGAAGGTGTTTTTCACCGTTGAATGTATTGGTGAGGTCGGTTTCGTAATTCACGAAGCGTCCTATGCACGTACGGGGTAGGACGACTCACATTTCAAAACTTTGTACAGTGTGGTGTATTGAACTGCGCACCGAGCAAAACAGCGGTCGTTTTGACCCACATGATGCAGCACTGGTTTTTGCACGCCGAAACCCCCGGGGGGGGGGGGGGGGGGCAGTTTTCAAATTCACGAGCAATTATAGGCATCCAATGGTCAATCATCTGGTTTTGTTGATACTAAATTCTGATGGAACCATTCCAATTGAAAACGCCATATTGTCACGTGGTTCAGCGTCAAAAACACCTCATCATGTGCTTCAAGATGGGGTATCGGGATGACGTCTCATTCCAACACTGTGCACGGCTCAGGGTGAGTGGTGCACAGTTCAGGGTATGGAGCAAAACCACTGTCATTTCGACCAACATGCCAACAATGTGCACAGTTCAGGGTAATGGACTGCGTACAGAGCAGAACTGCTGTCATTTCGACCAACATGTCAACTCTGTGCACAGTTCAGGGTAATGGACTGCGTATGGAGCAGAACTACTGTCATTTCGACTCCCATTCCAGCACGTCTCCAACTGAGGGATGGCGTCTCATTCCAACACTGCGCGCAGAGCCAAAACTAATCCATTTTTGAACCCCATAGTGCCATAATTATTATTAAACAATACCTACAACAAGGTGGTAGGTATACAACAAGGTTAAGTTAGTTTCAGCAACAGAATGCAATACCAGACATCAACAAATGCCAATAATTAGAACGTTCTTAGCACTTAGGCAAGTCAACATGAGTAAGTGTTGGACTTCTGAAGTCTTCTGTACGGTAAGTTCTAACCCGTCAACTGAGTGTGTATTCAAGCCCAAACCTGCGTCATAATACGAAAATATTCACGTTGAAACTTGAAAAACTACTACCTAAGCCCTCTTGGAGAGCCTTTGGTGTCGTGCCCTATTTGTCACTGCGGGGTACGGAGTACGGGGGGGTTCATGCCGGGTTCGACGGGTGAATCGGCGGACAGAGAGGTGGCATCAAGGTCCCCATGCACCCGACGCCCCATGGCTACAATTACAAAAAATGAAAATCAATGCGAGTCAAAAAGCAGAAACGGGAAATAACATGAACTGCGAGTCAGAACAGGTCTACTCACGTCTATCGGCGGGTAGGTCTGGTCGGGACACATGATGACGAGGTGGGGGTGTGGTGGGGAGACAGGAGGGCTTGGGTAGGGCCAGTACATGAGCGGGCGAGGCATCACGTAACCACCAAGGCCACCTAGAGAGATACATAATAAATAATCAACAACAAATCAAAATCACAGAGCTGACAAAGCTAGTAATACATGTTAATATAATAATTAGAATCTATCTTTCAAACAAAAATAAAACAAAATTGTGGAAATAGTGTCATTATAAATATAAGAACTTTATTTGAAGTGATGAATGACTTTATATGATGACAGAAATTCATGAAACTCGATAAAACACGGGTACATGCAACGACGATGTAGAACAGGATGACTTCCAATTAAGGAGAATCATTATTATGGAGTCTTGGGCGTGATCTATCCCCCCCCCCCCCACTAACATAACCTAAATCGAGGCTAAGGAAGACCTAGGGGTGACTGAAGAGGTTACTGAGAGGTTATGACTGCAAAATTAGAAGTGTCACGCGTTAGTTGACAAACACATAAAGCTTTGGAAGAGTTTCAAAGTGAAAACAGTGAGTCCTCCGAAATGACCCCAGTTGAGGGGGTCCTGGGTTGAGTGGATTTCGAGTGTCGGAAATTTGGAGTTGCTTTCCCCTCCATATATGAACGCACTTCTATATGAATGCTCCCCCAATGCACTTCTAAAGTGGACAGTGTTTGGAAATCGATAGGAAAAGTGGAGGTTGAGCTAAACCCCACAGCCAGCCGATTATAATCGAATATCTATCAAACTAAGCGTCAAACAAAATCCTGTAATAAAATGGAACCCAGATCACCGTGAAGGGGTGTTTTTTGGTCTGGTAAAGCTTTGGATGTTTAAAGGAGAAAAACACTGATTTTTACCACCAGAATTACACCGGGTGAATAGATGGGAATCGTAGGCATCAAACGAAAATGAACACCAGTGTGACCACGTTGGAGTGCTTCTTTTTGGTGTGAATTTGAGGTGAAAATTGTGGTTGTACTCCAAATTGACCCCTGTTGAGGGAGTCGAAGGACCCCCAAGCAGTTTGTTGAGTGGATTTCTAGGATTGGAAAATTAGGAGTCGCCCTCCCCCTCTATATTCCCCCCCCCCCCACCACCGCCCGGACAAGAAACTTCTAAAATGGATGGAGAATGGTGGAGGGAAGATTGAAAACCCAGACGGATGTTGTCATCGTTTTGTATGTGATTGAAGGCGTCCAAACCGACGAACCGAAACTGGCAACAACATGAAACCACTCGAGCCACCGTGTAGAGCAATTATTAGCCACGTTTTTATCGATATAAATGTTGAAAAACGAATCAACATACAGGGCAGCTACGTGGTTGTTGAGTTAGAAAAGCTGCAATATGAAACCTTTTGGTGCGTTCGTTACTTCCAAACCAAAGCCACTAAACTCGAGGAGTGATTATGGGAGGATGGCGTTAATATTTTTTGAATATTTGAGTTTTATAAATACAGAGCTACACTCACATAACAGAGTATATATGTACATATACAGGGGGAGGGGCTCAATGAGGGTTTCTGAATTGATGTGAACGAGAGAATCAGGTAAACCAACATTTATAACGATGAAACTTCTAGAATTACAATGAGAATCAAAGCTGGTAGATAGATCACCATGTGCCAAATAGAGATTTTGGCACATCTAACGCATTTTTTTCAGCAACAGAACTACAAAGGCTCAGTGAGTAATTAATGTTGAATGAACTAGTTCACCAGTGACTGTTATCACAGCGAGATTCTAATGGAAGATTATTAATGTTTACAGCTGGGTTATCAAATACTTGGACATTATAACCCCCACCCCCACCGACTCCTCCAAACCGTTCACATTACTCATTACTAAGTTTCTTGTTGGTGTATGATAATGTTGATGATGATAATACCTGTTCCTTCACAGGATTTAGTAATTCTTTATCGCCAAATACATACTATGTTTAATCTCGCATTTCAAAAATCGGGAACATCCCTCAACCAGTTCTTTGAGAATAAAATGATGAATACAGGCGAACAGATCAGGGGTTTTGGTAATGACAAGTAAGCAAAGGTGGTGAAGGAATGGTCCAACAACGCGGTGGGGAGGCCGTTCACACCACTCTGCCACAGGTAGAGTACATTCAACAAGGTTAACTATCCCTTCACTATGGGACTGACAGCATTTTTTTTTTGTAATATAATGGCGAAGTATTAGAAATCAATTCTCGATCATATCTCGAGAACAATGATTACATGTCATGTAATGTGAACAAGCCAGAAACGGGTGGGTTCGCCCAGCGATAGGGGGAAGGGGGTTACAATGCACATGTATTTTCATCCATTTATTCATTTACTTCATTCTTGAATATAACAAATGCACTTACGAAACAACTGGGGTGGGGTCAACCCCCGTGTACTAGAAATAGGATTTCTCAATCAAATTTGATCAAGTTGTCAAAATCAAAAGTAGAAGCCACTCGAAAAAATGCCACTCAAAAACCTTTTGCAGAAAATCAACTTTCAAAAAGCACAGCATGCACCCATAATCACCCTCCAGCGAATCAGCCTTTCCAGAGCTATTTTCAATACTATAAAATTGAAAACAAAAGACACCATTACAGTAAACTTCCTCTAATCCAGCATGCTATGGTTCGGCACGCTGGGACGGCTTTCAGAGAAAAAAAATGAAAATGTAAATCGCAATGGTTCGGCTTGGAAACAGACAAATTAGGAGAAGCCATGGCGGTAACTCAAGGACGAAAATGTGGAACTTACAAAAAGCAATACAATTGATATGTTGGTGGAAGCCTAATCAATATCCCTTCTTAAGCGGTGATAACCTCGCTGGTCTAGAGAGGGAGACTCTCGAGAGCCCACCGTCACTCTATCACACTCTGACACAGCCCGAAGACGTTGGCTTTAATGAACCACATGGAATTAAGGAGCTGATGCCCGGAATACATTTATCGAGTTTTCTGAATGCAGCAGTTCGTTGAACGAGGAAATTGTGAAACTCCATCATACGAAAGCTACGCTGTAGACGGTCCTAAGCCCAACTTGAAAAAGGCGGGAACTGCCACTGTAACCTGAAAGGAGATCCACAGGGACTCTACCTCAAGAAGGTTCTGCCAGGATGACGTGGACGAGTCGAACACCACATGGAATCAAGGAGCCGAATGCCTTGAACACATTTATCGGGTCTTCTGGACGCAGGAGTTCGTTGAATGCGGAAATTACGATACTCGGCCGTGTTGAGAAGGAGGTAACCTAATAGGGAGATCCACTGGGTCTCAGGATGCACACCCAGAGTATTTCTTACACCCACTGACTCTGGAGAAGTGACGAGGTCTGCCTGGATGCCCACGAAGGTATCCACTCTGCCTAGCTAGGGTGCTGCGAGCCGATCCCCCGCACACCTGAACCATAATTTGCTGTACTCTTTGCCACTCAGAAGGAAAAGGCTTTGGGCATGAAAAGGACTACACGAATCGGAATACGGCAGGGGTAGGACGAGCAGGGAAGTCATGGCCGGAGACTAGTCTTAGCTGAAAATAGGGACGACGGATTCCTCCTGGAAGGTACATTAATTATTGCAGTTCTGCTAATATCGGAACTAACCCCTTAGACTCAATAAAATATTTTCTGTATGCTGCCTACAGAACACTTTTTCGGTTTATTGTCATGTACGAGTATTTTACACTATTGAGTAATTTTTTATCCAAGTCAAGATTCCTTAAGACTATTTTCAAGATTCAAGATAGGAACCTAGTGACTTTCTTTCTTTTTTGTTCTTTCTAGCGAATTTCAAAGGAAATGGAAGCTATTGAGGGTCAAATTTGAGTTTTTAGGGAGGGCCAAAAATCAGTAAAAACTGCTGAAATCGCGAACAACTTATATAAAATCACTGGAAGTGGTATGGAAGGGTGAGCAAAGACAAGAAAATACCGTTTTAGTTGTTTTTCATACAGAATAAGGGCCAATTTTAGATTTTTGAGAGCCAAAAATTGGTATCTATTAAGTGCTAAAATCAATATTAATAAAAATAATATTCTTTGAAATTTCGCTCTTACAGCCATGCTGCATAACTGGAACTTTTAACAAAAATTATTCACTCAGCTCCCAACTTTTGATTTCAGGAATTTTTAAAAGCCGAACTAAAACAATTTTACGCTTAAAATATACATTTCATCGTCAATTCCTTTTCAATGTCATTTGACCGCGTACTAGTACAGTGGGTACTATGACTGAATTCAGTACCTATGCCACGGAGTTTCTCATAGTAGAAACAAATCACGCAATCAGAGCACTTCGAAGTCCTGCACCAAGGAAAACAACAAAATCCGAACCGTGGTTGTTCAGCAAGATTCCGACTGATGCCGGCCAACCAGTACCCTGGAGAACAAATTTCGGCTGTGGATGAGCACGAGGAGCCTCACGCAGAAGGTCGTACAAAAGGGGAGCCCAATCTTGAAACACACCAGACAAACAACGAGATCCTGATTGGTAAGTTGGAAATCATCCTTAAGGGGCCAACACACGCTCAGTTTAACTGCGCAGTTTATCATGTGTGACGTCATGTCTGAGCGATTACCTGAGGAAACTGTGCAGTTCCCGCGGGCTGCTGGACTGAGCAAATGCTTCTACTTTTGCACTGGCAAACTGTGCAGCTACCTCAGTTAATCACACAGTTCGGGCAGTTCTGTCGCGTCTCCGTTCTCCAGCGTATGCCCTCTCACCTGTTGCACACTACCTACCTACACGAAAAACGGAGAGCATTGAGAAACTGAGGGGAAAACTGACGTAGTCCACACACCTTCAGTTCAGATAATTGTACAGTTTTTTGCACAGACAAACTGCATAGTTAAACTAAGCGTGTATGGGCTGCTTTAGGATCCGGGATGTCAGGCGAATCCACTTGGAAGGAACAGCCGGACGAGTGGTCGTGTCTTCTGCTATGTCACAATTTTCTAGATCATTTTTGACACGAGTAGTAGCGTCAGGTTGAGGAACACGATCAGTATGAAATACCTCGAATAGATAACAACGTAAAAGGTAGCCGTAAAATATTCCTAACATAAGTATCACAGGGAAAGGAATCACAGATCCTGGACAAAGACCCAGCGTGCGGAGCAGGGCTAAAACAAGGTTCAGTTGGGCTGACAGCCAAGGGCCACCTGGAACAGGCGACCCAGCGTCCAGTAACTCAAGGGTTAATTCTAACTTCTACACGTTTCCCCCGACATTCATCCCAAAATCCAGAATATTTAGTAATCCAGCTTCAATTCCCACACTTGCCAGATTATAAGGAAGTTTACTGCACTCGAAAAAATGTTCATTAAAAACACAGACAAATATTCATGCAAAAGAATCCAAAAAATACATACACAAACACATAAAATTCCAAAAAACAAAAAATGGTAAATATAAAAAGGGGGACTCACCAGTAATTGAAGCTTGAGAGTAAGGTAACCACACCAATGTTCACCACCAAAAGCGTTGATATAAAAATAATTGGTATTTTTTTTTTTTTTTTTCAGTACGTAAAAACGTTTTGGGTTTTGATAGTTTACAACAAAAGGCCCTGTACCAAAACGAATGCTTTAAGGTGTAATAAAAATGTAATAAATCGTAAAAAACACCATCACCTTTCCGGGGAGTTTTGGTAATAATAAGGTTTGATAATGAAATAAGCAAGATCGGACGAAGGAGAAAAAAAAAGGTTTCAATTGTTGAGAACAATTTTACATTTCGAGTTGAATTAACAAAATATCAATAAATGAAAAAAGCAACAGGTTCTGTACCATGTAGATGTCTGACAAATGGCGACTTTTATCCGTACGCTTCTGATACAGTCGGACCAACTGCTACAACACTGACGATTTGGCAGTTAGTATGACGGGTTTTGTTCAGGGTTGCTTTTCATGAAGCAATTTGTCATGAGGTTTGTCCGAAAAAGCGACACGAGATTGTGTGCGGTGCAAAAAAGCCGGATTCAACAGGGAGCCCTGCATGTTTGTGGGGTTTTGAGGTGAGAGCGAATGCCTTCCATCGTACCAAACCGAAGCGATTGACGAGTGGATTCTTACAGAGCGCCAATTAAAGCGTTTAGTCTGTTCAACTGGATATGAAGATGGTATTTTAAGAAAATTTCATAGGCACCTACTGAATGATTAAGTACAAAAACTTACGAATATTGAAAATTTCTGATAAGCGCAGCATTTAAAGTGCAAAATTATTTCTTCAAGTGACAGTCAGGATGTAGAATGGTGGTAGCCACGGACTGCAATGACAATGGCACTGACATTAGCCACAATGGCGTCATCTTTTCATTGAAACAAAACTTGATTTCTGCCTTTTTCAAAGAAAAAATTGTTCTACTCCGAAAACCTCATGAACCTTTTTCTCCTTTTTCCAATCCGCGTATTTCGTTCCATATACCAAAAAAATTCTATAACGGAAAAAACAACACCCTGGACCAGAAATGAAAACGATCACTTTTCTACCCCTTTTATCGAGTTCTGTAGTGAAAATATAGTGCCACCAATCATACCAAAGGTAAGTAATGTAAAACAAATAAATAAATAAAAGAGAATACCTATGAGGAAAACTTGCCTTGACACGTTTTTGTTGAGCCCTTTGTAAAAGTATGGAAATAAAGTTACCGTACAAGAATAGTGTGACCACAGTTATTTTATACTGGATTTTGAAGGATTTTCTTTTGTTCTTATGAAATATCGTTGCATCGGGTTCGAAATCTTTAGTAAGTACATGATTCGACAAGAAAATTTCCGATATTAGTTAGAAAATTCGCTCATGGATGCATGCCGCATGACTGGAAAGTTTCTGTTTTCAATCATGCATAGATATAACTGGATTCAAAAAGTGAAAGGAACAACAAGAAGTGGATACTGAAAAGAAATGGGAGGGTTTTTATAAGAGCAGTTGCTTGAAGAGTGTAAGGGGATCTACTAATGAGAGGATAACAAGTGAAAGGGGATCTTGACGGGGAGAATTAGTACGTAAGAAAGGAGGGCTAATCCCGAGATTTTAGTAGGGATTAATGTCAATGGGTAAAGCTATTCACTTGAATGGGAATCGAAGTAAAAGTAGAAGGCCATGTAAAACTGAGAGTAGGCAATGCTGAAGTGAAAGGATGGTTTATGTAAGTGAAAGGGGACCTTAAGAGTGGAGATGTAATAAACTGTTAGACCTACAACTTAAGAGATAAGTATAAGAAGAGATGGTCCATAAACTTAAGAGATAAGTATAAAAAGGGATGGTCCACTAGACAGTGTGAGCGAAGGTACTAAAATATTGGAAGGTGATACACAAGTGAAAGGAGGTATTCAGAGAAAGGTGAGCTGGTAAGAGTTGAGTGTTAGACCTACAACTTGGTTACTTACAAGAGTTATTATACAAAGGACGACCCTACGAAACTGAAAGTGGAGGATCTAAAATATTGGAAGGAGGAGATACGCCAGTAAAAGGAAGGTCTAACAAAACTTTCTTTTTTTTTTTAAACAAACTGTGGCCACCAAGAAACTTTGAGCATCTCCAATACATGATAGAATAAAATACACTACAATAAATATTATAGATAAAATTCATTTAAAATAAGTGAAAAATATAGTTAGTTATATGTAATTATGTATTCTTATGCTCAAAGTTCCTTCTATTTATTTATTTTTATTTTGTTGTTGTTGCAAATCAGTGGGAGAAAGGAGCTCTAACCATTCAATCACCAATAAATATGAAAAAAGCTAATCCCATAAACCCAATGTCTACTATTTTTCTTCACTTAGTAGTGAAAAAATCGAATTCAAAATTAGTAACAAGACAAAATGAAGTGTTATAGGACTACCAACTGGTGGAGTGTCCGGCAGCGCTCCTAGTGGTGCTGTATTTGATAGTTTGAGATTCGTGGTGAGCTTTGAACATGTTTTTCACATCAGAGATGCGAGCAAAGGGCTTACAACTCACTCGAAGCGCTTCACGAGTGGAGTCTAAGGGTGGACTAAATCGTTTCGTCCACTGTGCTGAACGTGGAGGTGGCATTACGAAAATTATGGATTCTTTCAATACCGCGACATTGGAAACATTAAAATTATTTCTTCCTGAGGCCACTAGGAGCTCTGACGGCCATTCCCAACCTTCTACCCTTGAATTTCGTTATCTGACGTTTCAACAAATCAAATCGAAATCAATGAAAAACCGCCCCAATGATAAGTCCCATTTTTTTGAGTGGTTTTTCTGTTCGAATGTGTAAGAATGAATGTAAAAACAACTCCTCTTTACAACCATCAAGACAAAAACCATGTGTTTTAATTTTTCAAAAACACACACAAGAAACATGGTCAAAATAAATGTTTTCTCTGAAAAAAAGGTTCAAAAAACAATGACAAAAATCGTAAACTTAGAGAATTACTTCAAAATAAAATTATGTTAAGTAAATTGAAGAAAAAATCCATTTAGGATGAACTTTCCACCCTCCAATTGTCAGGCATTGTGGAGGGGCGGAAGTACTTGCAATGAAACTTAGAATCTACAAAAGAAATAACAACAATAATTAACCTACCAAAACTCGAAAATTGTCGAAAATGTATTGTGAATTTGTCTAACGTGGCGCTGCAGGATGGTGCCAAGTAGGTTGCATTTAAAAACTGAAAAAGTTATATTCGGAGACACAAAATGTGAATTTTAAATAAGCGACGATGACGTTGCTGTGTGGTTTTAAAATGACTTCAAGATGTGAAGGTGGGCGATAACTACTTGAATTGGTGGGAAAACCCCGTCTTGAGAGGTTCTGGAATGCGAGTATCGTGTTTAGCTGGATACGGGTGTTTTTTAGAAATTTCGAAATGCGAGAGCAGAGCGCTTCCATCCGACAGGAGGATTTGATGAGATGAATCCAAATAATCCAAAGAAGCAATGAGGATTTTATCCACTATACTGAAATTTAAAAATAGGAATTTTGATGAATATTAGTACCAGAATTGATGAAAATTGCCAAAATTTTGGGAAACTGAGGAGGTAACAGGTCAAAATTAGTTCTCCAAGACAGGATATTTCCTGAGAATTTCGTTTCCAGAGTTTTCCCCATGTTGAGCGATAAGAGGAGCATGTGAATGCCAGAATGGTTTCAGCTGGATTTCTGTGTACTTTTCAAATTCGAGATGCGAGTGATGGGCGTCCGACCTATCGAATCGCACGACTTGACAAGAGACGAGTCCAATGGGCAGCGATTCAAGAAATCATTCAATGAGAAATTTAATATTATAATCATCACAAACATGAAAGCGGGTTTCTGTTGAAATCCGTAACCATAAAATCTACTAATATCCGGCTTTTTCGACGTAAACCCCAATGCAACCTACTCAGGCAACCTTCAGCGCAATTCCATCAACATTATCCAACCACTACCCCAATCCAATGAAAAAAAAAGACAAAAATTGAAAAGGAAAACCTTATTATCACTCATTAAAATTCAGACTTGTTGTAATTACGAGGAATGTTTTTTGAATAACCAGAAAAACAACTATTGAAGCATTCAAAACATGACATTTTATCATCAAAAATATTTTTAAAAAATAAAAAATAAAAAAACACTTAAGTACGAATAAAAATGACTTAAATTAAGTACATTATGTTAAACCTAGTGGAATTATTGTTGCATAATTGGGATTTTAAGATCCTTAAATTTATAAATTTAAAAAACACAACCTTTGTGAGTGATTTTTTTAAAGGAGTAAATTTATCCAAGTTTCATAAAATTTTGGTGACGAAGCGGTCAATTTTGTACTACCATGAGCGTTATAATTAATTTTACTCCTATTAGCTTTTATTATTTTAATTATTTCTTGTTTGTTTTTTTGGAAGTAGGTACAAAAGTTCAAATGGAAAATGGATTTGGAAATTTAAATTTTTCTACAAATACGAAGTTGAATAACAACGAACATGGAAGACGGTTTCTACTTATACGTTAGCTGCAATTTACCAAAGACTTGTGTAGCTAATGAAACGTCAATTTGTAATCGAAATGTTAGCGGCATTTCGAAAAGTTCAGCTCTTTCAAACCTACTTACTCGGATAAAAGTAACAATCAATATGTCTTCTTAAAAACAATAAAATTACGAAAAGGAAAATCTATTTTTACTCAATTCATCAATTCATTCATTAAATTCACAAAAAGAGAAATCAAGAATAATCTACCGTAGTATTGCACATCGAACGTACCATCCTTAAACCTAATTTCTATGCATTCATCAGTTATTAAGTCTTCAAAGTTCAGAGGTGTTTTTCCTATCAATTATACGTTAATTGATTGAATTTTTATGAAATTTGATTTCGTGTTCAATCGAAAATGACATGCTATTTTGGGTTTATGAAAGGAAGTTGTTTATTTTGAGGCTTGATGAAAAACTATCACGCATCGTACCTGCCTAAAGTCTAAACCTTAAAGATATGAAAAAAAATAAGTACTTAAACGAGGGTTTTCCTTATTGTACAGCAAAATATTTAAAAAATAAAAATTCAATGTTTTTCTTTGTAGAGAGATTATTTCTTTTCGAAACAAATTTATATCACTTAAGCGACATTTAGGAATGAAGTGGAATGATGGGACGAGGAGATTTGGCATATGTATTTTTTGTGCCGGGAACCCGTCAGGTGTCAAGAAATAGTTGTGTTGAGGACGCTCCCAAGAAAGATGCGATATGGTTGGAATTTCGGTGAGGGTGTACCGCTTTGGGAGATTTCGGTGACGTCGACGGGTACCAGGAATATTTTTGGACGACTTGAAATACGAGCGCACCCGTACATACTTCAAAATTGTTGAGCGAGACAAGGACGTTCTGAATAGTTGCGGTATAGGTGGTATTCTAAGGTGAAATTGAATTTTTGTAAGATTTCAAAATAACAGTGAATTTTGGGATGTTTTTTGACCATTTGAGATGCAAGCGCATGACTGACCCCTACAGTCATACCGTTCCTGGACGTGATGAGGGCTTCCGATAAGGTGTGGTGCATCAAAAATTAAATCCAGTCATTCAAATGTCAAAATAACTGAATTTCAGGATGTTTTTGGACAATTTGAGATGCGAGTGCATGGCGCTCCACACTGAAGTTTATGACAGGTCTAATTCAATAACGGCAGAAATATTAAATTTAACGGACAACTATATTTCACCGATTCAACATAATTCCATGAGTCAAAAATCTGACTAAGAGAAAATAATTTTTCTGAGATATCTTCGGTTTTGGGAGGACTACAATATCTGTGGATATTTCTAAAACTGGCAGTCCGAAATTTGACACGATTTTGTGGGAAACTGTAAAAAATATGTCTAAATTAGCGTTCTGGAAGTTCGAGATATCGTCAAGTAAAATTCGATAATGAGGAGCTCAAGGCATCATCTGAAGACAGAAATGTGAAAAATCGGCTCTCCGAGTTGTGATGTTTTATAGTTCAATTTTGAATTTAATGGGCATCTCGATCAAAATTGACATCACAAATCCAATTTTGGATACTTTTTCGATTTGAGACACGGAGAGCTGATTCCAAGGGACAAATTTAGTGGCTCGAAAACGTCTGTCGTTGTAGAGATTTTCCCGAGATCCGCATAATCAGAATTTCGGAGTATGTAGTGATTTAGGAGGGAAATTTTACGGTTTCAAATGAACGGTTGAGTTCCAAATAGATTCAGAAATTCGGATTTTTTCGTGTCGTTTCCAAAACGCTGATTTTGGCGGATTTTACAATCTGTTGAGTTTGGCATTGTGAAAATTTGTGATTCGTGTCGCACCTTCACCCGTTCTATAACTGAAATTGTACCTGATTTTTTAATGGACTAAAAGAGTTGAATCTGAGAGACAATTAAGCAGTTTCGGAGGAAATCTCTGCATCCTGAGAGGCCGTTTTTAAATGGATTCAAATACGGGAATTTGTGGGGAATTGCGTATTTTGAAAAATCTCGGGCATCTGTAGAGATTTTCAAAATACGCACTATGAAAGTGAGATATCCATGATAGCAGCAGCAGCAGCATGACAGCAGTTTGGGGTGTCATTTGATTTTGAAAGCTATGGGCATCTTTAGGTTTCAAAATCAAAATTGGGCATGATTTTTAATGGACTGAAATGGCTGAATTTGGGGGATAGTAGGGCAATTTTTGGAAATCTCGGCATCTCTTGAGGGTTCCAAAATTTGCTCCAAAGACTGGGATTTCTTCGTGTGAAATTCGATTTTGAGGCTCTCAGGGCATCTGTTGAGGGTTCAAAATTGAAATCTACATGGAAGGATAGAACCTGGGGATCATGGTGGGCGGTTGGAGGGACTGTAATTGGTTGAGTTGTATCTGCGGTTGCATCGACTGCAAGTGTATGCGCTTCGTTTGGGGAGGACCCTGCAGATATTGGGCAGCCAACTGCTGATTCAGCTGCTGCTGATACAGCTGAGGCGGTGGGTGGGTGAAAGCTTCGTTCCACGACCGCTTCAGCGGCACCATCACTTTAGGGATCATGAGGAGGTTCGGGTCAAGGAGCTGGTACTGGGGGTGAATGGGGAACATGGGGGTCGACAAGGGGTGATGCTGGATCATCTGCGGTTGGGGGACCTGTAGCCCTAGGTCTAGTATACCTGGGGACAGCATCGGTTTGGTCGGCGCAGGCGCGAGCGGCGCCACGGGGCTGAGCTGCGGAGGCTGGGCAAGGCCTCCGCTCAGGACGAGGTTCATATCTTCACCAGAGCATTGGAAGACTTCGATGTATCTCTGCTTCTTCCCAAAAGACATGTACCTGCAACATGGAGGAAAACATTCAGCAACATCCATGGCCTGAAATTACGATGCCAATAATGAGAGGACTACTATTCTGATTGCAGTAGAATTCATAAATACTTATGTAAACTGGGGGGGGGGGGGGGGGGGGGGTACATAATTTCCCCTCTCCCCTGAAATACCAACTTTTAGAGTGAATAAAAGGGTTGATCTAGAAACACTGGGCCAATCCTCCCGTCCACACACAGTACACAATTCCCGCCAATGCTGCTGCACTCCTGTGGCGGTTATTCTCTTTCATCCACGTTTTACCACCTTACAATGTCGACAACAGGAACATTTACTTCTGCTACCTGTTAACCATGTTCGCTTTCTGTTTTCAACGCAAAATAGGTTCTATCATAACTGAAAAAGAACTTTCAAACAAGAAATTTGTTGAAGAATGAGCAGGTTCTCCTCATTCTCCACTCACCTGTGGTGTCTGAGTTGAGCTGCATTGAAAGCCGACGTTTCACCATCCATTTGTATGAAAGCCTCTCCGCTAGGCTGCCCCTGTCGAAACAGATTGTATTTTAAAAAAAAAATAATAATAAAAAAATAAAAAAAAAAGCGTTAACTACAGTTCAATGCAGCAATCACCAGTCTTCTAACGTAGGTTTTATTACTTTAACAGCATTAGTTTTACCTTATTTCGAGTTTTTAGTCCTTTTTATTGGCGAAAGAAGCAGAAAACAGAACAACGCATACGTGAATGAATTTTGATGCAAATATAATGGTCTACAAGTATAAACAACAGTAAATATATGTAGAAAATATACACACATACGACTAGAGAATATAACACAATACGCAGTCGGTCCCTCTTCAAGTGGTCATTGGTCACTTGACTGATGTAGCAAATCGAAACTAACAGAATGGCACCCAATTACTTAGTCGGAATTCGATTAAATTCGTACTGGACGATCTATGGGCAGCCCCCCCCCACATACCATCCGAACTTCAGTTTACTTCCAATTTTTCGAATATTTGAATCACAATGCTTCCGCTACTGCCGTATACTCAGAACATCTGTGATTGAAACATAGCAGGAATAGATCGACGAGTGCAGTAAGCTTAGGATACTTTGAGATTCAACACCACTCCGAATTAATGCTGAACAAGTAATTCCGGGGGGATTCGGTCAAGAGGATAAGGGTTAGTGGGCTTTTAGTGAGTGAAACCTCACACGGCTGCGGAGTGCGGACCCTCCAAAGCGAAGGTCTTTTTCAAGATTCTCCCAGTTCCCCTCATTAAAAAGGATACTTTGAGAAAGAAAACCCAGATTTAATGGTATTTGTGGTACCTGAAAACCTCAACTATGTATTTCTGCGGCATTTTGTTTCTCATGCAGGACGAGCATGCTCAGCACATGCTTTTTGTTGCTCAGCTACGATTCTGTGCAGAAGAAGAAATCGTCTGCTAAGACGATCCAGCCACCAGCGATAGACCAGTGTTTTTCTTACACTAAAGTTCATTTATTCTCACTTTTTATCTTTTTATACCTTATATTTTTATATATAAGGAGTTTCTATAAAATTTAGTAGTGTTCAGTTGAAGAATATGAGTTTGTATCGTTCGAAGAGCGTCAGTAGACTGGGTGAGGGAAGTAAAGTGAACTGGGACTTCACACAATCTTATTACTGTGTTGAACATCACCTTGCAAAAAAACTTCTCTCTAACCTCTTGGGCATAACGACATGGAGCTAGTTTACAGATCACTGAGAATTTACCTGGCTGTTGTACACCATGTGGACACCTTGGAAAACGATGTTCTTGGCGTGGTCCCCCAGGAATTCAAGGATGTGTTCGACGAGGGCTTCGTACGGTAGGCCCCTCAGCCGTATGCAGTCTTTTCTGAAAATCAGAAAGGGATTCACGTCAGTTCGATTAAGGACAAAGAGAGCACGAATGGATACTTTCCAGAGTAGGAAAATACCCTAAAACCGCGCGCAATACGTGGAGGTTTTTGTGTACCAATTTTTGTGCACAGAATCGAGCACAGTGAGCGCAAAAATATGTTCTCTAGGAACACTTACAAATAGCACGTGGTTTTATGCTGTTTTTTAACGCTAAATCACGAGGTTTTCTAATATTCCACGTCAATTCGATAGAGCAGAAATATAATTCGAATTTGACACGTGTTCCTGAGTTGGAAAATAACTTAAAACCACGTGCGATATGTAGAGGAGCCTGTAAAAATCCATTTCTGTGCACAGATTCCCGCACACCGAGCGCAAAAATGAGTTTTTCCGAACCTCATTTAAATAACACGTGGTTTTTGGTTTTATTCTGTGAATAATACACCTATGTATTCGGTCAGCAAAAAATTTTTACAACACCCCCTCAAAATTTTTTCTTTCCCGTTTCAAGGTGCCTAGATTCAAAAAATGCAATGTCCGTCCGCCGTATCACGTGTACCGGCTTCATTTTCGGTCTAAAAAAGTCGTTCTTTCGCACACATGCTCCATTTGGGCCCTAGTTGTGTCCCGAAACTTTTCAGCCCGATCGGAATATACCCAGGGGTGTTATGAGTGAAAATGTGTGTAAAAATAACTTTTTGTGTTTTAGTAACATGTTAGTCACATGAGCTTTTGAGGTATCTTTTTCCATGTTTTTGGGGACGAGAAGACCGAATATGAAGTCGATTTTGACCAAAGAGTGGAAAATTGAGGTTCTACCAAACATTCAGCTGCCAAAATTGATTTTTATGAGGCAAAAATCTGGAAAATCGTCTGAAATCACCATCAATTTGTATAATAACACTAGAAAAAGTGTCAACACGTGGATCAAGACTATTAAATGGTACCAGCAATGATCAAAGATGATTTGGAAAAAAAAAAAAGAAAAAAGCGTACCTAATTTGTGTTTTGGGGGCCAAAATTGGTGGAAACCATCAGAAATAGCTATTTCAATTATTTCACATGAAAGAAACAATAAATGAACAGCCAACATTTCTGTAGGTATGTCCAGTAGAATAATAAACCCATGTGACAAGGACTTTTCAGCGTTTTTCATTTATGGTGTTTTTCAAAACGGTTTCAGCGTGGTATTTACCTAGTTCCCGAGGTGATGATGTGCTGAGGCAGTAGCGGGACTTGCTGGAGCGGTGTGAAGCTCGGCTGATGCTCGAAGGATTCCATCGTTCGATTCAAAACCTTTTTCAATTAAAAACAAAAGGAAGAAACTTTAACAAACTAAATTATTTAATTCCACAAATCACAACCATGAACCGCCACATTCCTATAGTACTACTACGTTGGACTACATTATAACCTCCTACCACTTATTTATTATATAACTCGGGGAACTTGAAGACGTAGCAGTCTCCTGAATACTATCAACAGCTCGTTTCTGTGAGCCTATGTATTTAAATACGTAGCGATTCTGCAGAAACAAACTGAGCTGTGAAACCGATTCGGAGAGCTTGATGTATTACACCTGGATATATAAAAATAAGAAAAAAAGAAGGATGTACATTCCCTACACCACAAAACCCCAAACCCCCTTCCACGAATAAGCTTCCTCATTGGAAGAATTACGTGTTTTGAAAAAAGAACAAATAATAGTGATAAAATTCTTGAATCCTCCGCATATTTATGAAATATGATTGCCTGGCTGGCTCCAGCACTCAATTTAGGGCTGGCTCTCTTGGGGGGAGTACGTAAATAGGTAGCCACCACAGAAAACAGTGATCTACGCAGAAGGGATATGTTTACAGGTAAATAACAAACTGTTTTGTAATCATTTGCAGCGTTTTTTCCTCAGTTTTAGAATTTCTTCGGAATTTTATGTAACCACATGTTTCTCAGACTCGCAAGTTACAGTTTTCAAATTTTTAATTTATTCTGAAAACTGAGTAGCCTTTCGACGATGTTTCGACCCCCTCACCCGACTCTCACAGGAATATTGGGATCCTTCCCAGGATCTTTCGGGCACAGTGATTTAGGTCTCGTAAAAATGAATGATGACCTACAAATGAGTTCTATTTACGTACAGATTAATAAATAAATAATCTCTCTCTCTCTCTCTCTCTCTCTCCCGTCTAGCTTCGCTATCTTTGAACACGATTTCCACTTGAGGGGTGGTTATGGGAGTTCGCAGTCACCAGGGGAACGGACGAGGGTTAGGCGTGCTGCCAAGAAAACCTTATCATTGCGTCATGAATACGATTCTGATATCAACCACTACTTACTGATAATTATGACGATTTTAACTACGCTTCCGACTCAAGATTTTTCCGGCAGTTTCGCAACCTATTAGGTCTGGGGAACCCGCAATCACGGACAAGAGACCACAATCGTGGATCATAATCCTCAAATCGCAGACCGTTGCTGACCACCCGCAAGAACACTAGGGTCGTTGGATTTCCCTGGTTTTGATCATGTGGGAAGCTCAAATCAGAACGAACTAAGTCCCAACACCCTTTGAAACGAGCTGTCGATAGTATTCAGGAGACCACGACATGTAGAACGGCCCCAAGCTCAAGGGCCCCTTCGGATATAATCAGAAATAAATGAACTTAACAAGTTTAGTTATTGTCAAATTGTCCCTTATTTATATCTGATTACGTACACGTTTTCTTTCCATTACTTAAAGTGAATTAAACTCTTTGGCGATATGAGCATAATATGACAAAAAAAGTTTATAATAAATATAAAATCCTCCCCACAGCACAAGTTATTCTTCAAGTGGGGAGAAACATTAGATGCAATTCTTTTATTGTAATAAATTTTGGTTATTTTTTTTTTAAATTAATGCACTTGAAAAATGATGCGAATTAATGTGGAGTTTGGATTGCAAAAATTAATTAAAAACCAAGTTGACCTTGAAAAGACTCATGAGTTAATGAGAAAAGACGGCAACGCTTTGTTATTAATTTAATAATTAAGAGTAGGTATGTGCAACAAATTACTATACTCGTAGATTTATTGATAGTTACCTGCTGCACTTCTGCTGTGGTCGATCTGAAGAGCTCAATGTATCTGAAATATCAAGGTTTTTGTGGATTTAGTACAACTAAATGCGGTTAACTGCAATTTGGATAGCAGTGGATGCAGTCATTGTTAGTTCATGGAACGTTCGTCAAAACTGAGCGCTTCGAGTCATCGCTCGACTGTGACCCTTGGTTGAGACATGCGGTTAAGCTTGTTAGGTTAGGTTGGTTGTGTATCTTATCTCACTGAAATTGACTTAACTCCCTCAGAATAGCGACAAAAATTATAATCGAGGACTCTGTTGGAAAGAGCGTTAATTTCCTGCCAAGCAGCCCCCCCCCCCCCTCCCTCACACAGGGTCGTGTATCTAAGGATGCACTTCGTTTGCGTATATAGAGCTTCAACCAGCATATGAAATTTTTTGAAATGCTGACGAATTTCAACGTAGTTTCTCACTTCCACTGTTGTGCAAACAGTGAAAACTTCTCCATATCACCAGCTTTCCACTGGTGTGGTCAGCTTCTACTTGAAATTTTTATTAGCTGAGAAACTGAGTCTGAATGCGAAAAACGTGAAATACTGAGGAAAACCGATGGTTTTCCACGATTAACATTATCCTCTTGTGACGAGTCAACTGCCAACTGTCAACTTGTGATTTTTCTCATGTGACTTTCTCTAGGTTCACATGGAGACCCAATTCTGGACAGCAAACCGGTACGGCAAGTCGTTCTGCAATGCTATTGTCAACGCAAAATGGATTGCTGCAACACAATGTCACGAATACTACATCAAAATCTCCAGATATTTTCCACTGTCAGATCCGTTGCCGCATCTGCACAGAGGTTACTGCACACGCCTCTCCTGATTGGTTGTTCAGCCATATTGGAATTCGAGATTCCTGGTTGATTTTGCCGGTTAGATTTCCCGTTATGATTCAGCTGCCATATGAACGCCTCTGCGGCAAAAATTATGGTGAACGCGTTGCCGTACCGGATTGCCGTCCGGAATTGCATCTCCATGTGAACCTAACTTTACGGGCCTCCCAGGCCAATGAAATCTTCTTTTTTAAACCTTTGGAGACATAAAAAAAATCAACCCTGCATGGTTTCAACAGGTATATTTTTCATGGAAATCCCTCGATCACGCCCATAATTTGCATCGCATTCAAACACAATTTTCTCAGCTAATGAAATTGGCAAAAAGAAAACAGACCATATCGTTGGAAAGCTGGTAAAATGGAGGTATCTACCGTTTGCCGTTCGTGATTTGTGCTAAAAAATCAAGGCCAAAATATAAAAACTGCAATGCAATTCGTCAACATGTCACAAACCTTGACTGTACTCGTAATTAAAATTGCCGAACTTGGGCCAAAATTTACATGTTGATTTTTAAGGGCTCTAAAAGCACTTGAGGTAAAAATCGACTTGAAATCACACAGTTTCCAAGCCAAAATTCCTCACATGTGTCAACTGGTAAATTCTTTTACCTTGTCCCTATAGTTTCCCGGTGACGAGCAAGAGCTTTCGGAGCATCGGACTCGTCCCGGAAGAGAACGAAGGCGTCGCCCGTGGACCGACCGTCAGGCTTCCGGACGAACAGTAGCCCCTGCTCGCCGTCCATAACGTGGCAGGGAGGCTCTCCTTGCTCGAAAAACTCTATCTGTAACGACAAAAGAGAAATTTAGGTACACACGGTGACTGATACATCAAATTCATTTTTTTCTTTTGCCAAGTCTGGGCTGGGGTCCAGAAACACTAAAAATCAGGACAAAGAGAAGCTTCCTGAGTACTGCAATAGGTACCTCGCTTTTCAGTGCATACCATGGAAACAAATCGCCAAATATCACCAGCAGCTTGGGTCACAAACAGGGTGACAGACCTGGCTCATCTGTGGCGCCACGTTGGCACCAATGGAGCATGCACATCAGGAGCGTCCTCCCAGGGGATCACTAGTTCAAAGACAGGGATCAGCATCAAAACGAGAGAGGGTTAGGAGATGGATGGGCCAAAAACGTCCTCAAGTGCTCTGCCTGAAGTAACTATTAATGAGCTTCACAAGTTCGTTTATTCCTCAATTATATCCTTTTAGGGCATTTGCGAAGGTTTTAAAATGTATTAGCCTCCTGATCATCGCAGTAGCTCGTTTATTAAAACATTTTAGATTGAAAAGACGACAAAAACAAACTGCCAAAGGTGACAAATGCCACCAAACCTTAGGAAGTCACAGACTGGGTGACACGACTCCGCTCATCTGTGGCGCCACGATGGCACCACTGGAGCCTGCACATCAGGAGCGTCCTCCCAAGAGCACCACTTGTTCAAACACATGGCCCAACATCGAATTTAGTGTTTGGAGATGGGTGGGCCAAAGCGTATTCGAGTGCCCTGTAGTAAGTTCCGAACAATCATTTTTCGAGCAGTATTCACGGTCAAAGAAAAACGGAGTTATTGAAAAATAGTCCATTTCCACTAATACACGAAAAACGCAAAAAACACTGTTATACGATGGTTTGATCACCGAAACCGGTATAACAGTGTTTTTTGCGTTTTTCGTGTATTAGTGGAAATGGACTATTTTTCAATAACTCCGTTTTTCTTTGAAATGGGTTTCCACGATTTCGTCGCGAGTGATTTAGTTCGTAGTGTTCACGGTATTTGTGCATAAAATCATGATCATTCATAAAACCGACATAAGCACATAGTTTTAGGGTACTTTTCAATGCTGAACACCCGTTTCAAAAATCAAGAATCTAAAAATTCATTGACAACTTTTATCGTACTTACATTACTATACATACTCATATTCTATCCATACATGGAAGTAATTACCTAGAAGGAATAAACAGTACACTGGTGGCGCTATGAGTGTTTGAAAGTTCCTTCATATTCAACAGACTTACCACTTGTTTGGCCGTGCAGTCGTAAGGGAGACCTCGCATCCTGATGATGACATTGGCCCCTTTGGTGAGGAAGGCTTGAGCCTCGTTGTTCGAACCTGAAACGCCAAGAACATTGGTTTGAAAAGTCGATGCCGAGTGTACTGCTCTCCATGAATGACCTGGAACTTTTGAGACATCCATGAACAAACAGATTGTACTGAAACCGAGCTCGAATCGGCTAAGCTGTAATGAACTAGCTACGCCTCTCACCCATATGAAAGTACATATCACAGGATCTAACAGAACGTTCCAGAACCCCCCCAAATTTCCCTTAAGAAGCTTTTGTCAAGTTAATACAGCCCACGTTATTTCTGAAGCGAAACCCGACTATACTGCCTACCCGAATTGGCAGACTTTTTGTACATTCAAACGTTATTTTCTCCCCCCTACTATCATACAATTGAAGGTGACCAGACCGTTCGAAAGTTGAGATTCCGAGGAAGCTCTCCATGTACCGCATTTGGTTAGAAACCCATTATTTATTGATTTTTTTTAAATTGTCAGCCCAATATTTCACCCGTTGAATTCTGAGGAGAATCCTGTTTTATGTTGCACCAATCATCAACAGGAGATGGAAAATTCAATGCTATTTCCGATGGTATGCTCAATTTCGATTTTACGCATTAAATTAAGGGTGTTATGGCTATTTTTGTGACAGAAGGTCGAAAACACGAACAAAATCTTAAATCATCAAAAATTCTGAAACCAAGGGGTTTTTGAAAATGTTGTGGTTCCGAAAGTGGGACACTCTGCTGTAAGATGGCCGAAAACGGCCTTTTCTTTTTTACGCGATCGATACCGGCGGTAGGAACGGTCGGCGCGGAAGCTGTCTGTGCCGCTTCCCCACGCCACGGAGGGGTGAACTCAGAAGGAGAGGGGCAAGGGATATACCCCGTAGCGGCCGCCATGACGACTCACTTGAGACTGGGACCCAGAGACTAGACCTGCGATTTACCTGAGACAGTGGAGTAGTTGAGTTGTGTTTGGAGCCTTCAGCCATATTGAGACCCCGTTGGTGAACCCCCGTAGTTGATAACCCTGGACCTTTCTTTTGCTTCCCCTTTTGGATTCCCGATTGTAGAGACGTGCGGAGAGTATTCGGAGGAATATTCGACCAGGAAGCACAGGGGTTCAGCGCAGGTTGGAACCCATTTCCTGCCGCAACGACATCCTGTTTCAGGCGAGATCAGTTCACCTTTGGGTGGACGCCGGAGCAGTGGACCGCAGGAGCCCCTTTGCATTATCTCGAGTCCCGATACTTCGTGAACACCATTTATTCAGTTTCTTTGTCTTCGAAATTGCCGCACCTCGTGAACCCCCTTATTTCTGTATTTGGTATTCAGTTTAATAAACTCTCTTGTTCGTTAGTCAATTGCATCACTCTCCCAGAAATATCAGTCAATTGCTTGCCTTGCTGGAAGCCTAGTTATTTTATTAAACTTTCAGCAGAGTGTCTCCTGAACCCGAGCCAGTACTGTGCAAAGCTGTCTCGGGGCCGACTGCATCCTACAAAACCAGGTACCTAATAGATGTAAGTGTAGGAATTCCACCAACACTATCTCACCCACTAGCTTCGCCATCAATAGGACAGTAGGGAAATTAGGAATTATTCAACACATTACACCGTATATGACTTGAACGTTACCTCCGGCAACATTAACGAAGTCTTCACCGGTTGCTCGGTACACCTCAATGTAGCGGGGCCCGATGTGGTGCTTGTGCCTTTTGAGTGCCATATCCCGGTGTTCGGAGTTGGTGAATCGGACGAGGGCTTCCCCGTTTCTTCGGCCCACTGACGACAGACACAGAGCTACTCCTCCTCTGAAAAACGATGAGAAGGTAAGACAAATTAACAATAAAAACAACACAGAGGAAGCTTTTGCAAGCTGGAGGCTGTGCTGATAACAGATGATCAGAGCTCACCAGAGCTCTATTTCGGACGGGAGATCAGAGCTACATTTTTGACTCTGCAGATCAGGGCTCGATTTTGACTCGCCAGAGCCTCTACTTCTAATTTCAGCATCCTAGGTTAGACAGGGAGGAAATTACCTGCATATCTCACCCAGAATACTACTCCCATACTTGCGCTGCATACCCCATCACTGATCAGAGGTACACAGCACAGCCGCAATGAATCTGAACAGGAGCCAGAAGATGTTTCCGGACCATCTTATCATAGATGGTGCTAAGTTAACTGGCGAATTGTAGGAACCTGGAGTGAAAGACTGCATTTGCCACGTTTCTTCAATATTCTGTGAACCTGTAGCACCAAGTTGCTCTTCTGACAACGGCATCGGTAGTTCAGAATCCAAGTTATGACCTATGGGCGCCGGCAATGATGCCGCCAAATAAAACAAAAACAGTGCCAGTAATGGCGCCAGTAGGAGGATATGGTTTTTCTATTATTTTGAATATGATTTAACATAAGTAGGTAATATCAAGTTGTAGGTGTATTAATTTAAAGACAGTTGGGCACACGGACTCGGGAGAAGTATGACCAATTGTGCCAATGGTTTCCGGTAAACTGCAATTCCAGCCTATTTCTAGGACTGAAATGGATTCTATAAAGTCGAAGAGTGTCCATGAGCAGGCTTCACCCTAAACCACGTTATATTCTGTACGGGTTACGTACAACTTACTTTGCTACGTTGAGTCCGATGAAGAATCTGGCGATATCCTGATCCGAACTTTGCCAGGGGAGACCACGTGCTCTAACTACGCAATTGCTGTCGACCTCTTCATTTTTTGAACTAGAAACAATGAATAAACGAAACAAAATCAGTATCTATGTGTTGTGTTTTTTATGGTTAAAAATCGCTCAAAAACGGCAAAAATGGTACAAGATTCAAGGTGAGAATAAGGTCTTAGTCATGGCAAAGAATTTAAAAATGATAATGAGAATAATAATAATCATCAAAAATTGAGATACTTGAGACTAGGAGATCAAGATGCGCCAGCTCTGTTCAACTTTTTTCTGGAAGGTGTATAAAAAATGGAGGAAGATTCGAGTCATGAGAACCAGGTACCTATATTATAATAATGATTCGACGTTCAGGAGCCTCAGCCTCTCCTCACCACGTTGCTAAAATCAGTGGTGTACCTACCTCGCTGATCTTGTCTTGCTAACAGCTCTGCTGCCATTTTTAACTAGACCTTAACCACAGTCCGATTTTAATCCCCATCACAGCGAATCTCGGAACTATCAGACTGGTGAAGTTGAATGTACCGAATCGATACGACAATCTAAAAGCTCTATCGCTATCGAAGATGGTAAAAGTCGAAACTACATTCTCGGCGGAAGAAATCGGTAGGTATTACTAGCTCGTAAACAAACCTTATCGTTCTGTTTCCCAGTTTTCTTCCATCTCTCTGTTTTCACTCTATCTTTATGAATATTTTATGATCATCAGTTTATTGAACTTTTTACTTTCTGAATCATCATGCAGTTGTTCCGTACTTGGATGCAGTGCTGATTTAGGAACAGGGATCGGATTTATTTGGTGGTTTCCCATGAAAAGATCGTCAATAATCATGAAAAATAAGTAGTGCTTCGGCCAGATGGCATTGATGGTAAGTCGATCACTTCGATACCATCAACATCACTAGATTGATAGTTCGAGATAATGGCAGTACCGTCAAGAAGTACTCTACTGAGGGTTTGAAGCGAGCAGTAGGTGAGAGGGGTAAGTGAACTATCAGAGGACTGTTCATGAGGACAGCGAGGAATCTCTCAGGGCCCGGAAGCCAGTTTCACAGGTCGCTTGTATTTCAGATAAATGGCTGAGCGGTGCTTCAGTGGCTGAGCGGAATGATGTATGTGCAGAGATTAAAACGGAGAACTGAGACGGGAATCGTTCCGGGCACTCCAGAAGATCCTGAGGTTTCTTGAGTGGCCAAGTTGAGGCTTTAGAAAACCACAATACCTGTGGGTCGCACACTGATGACACACACAGTCCTCAGGAGAATATGAAGCAAAAAGTAAAGTAACGGCCATTTCGGCTGGGGATTTTCGTCCGACTGCCCAGCCAGCGTCCCAGACGTGATCAGCAGTATTTCAATGGGAGGACCAGCATTCTATCTGATTATTTTGCTCTTGGCTACTCACTGCCTCGCTCCCTTGCGAGGAGAGGGGTTCGCCCAAAAGCTACATCCGTCTGCTTGGATATGCCACCACGTGTCATGGCAGTCACCCATCCAAGTACTAACCCCGCTCGAGGTATCTCAACTTCGGTGATATCGCGGGAACCGGAACCGAATATAAGCCTTGATCCGGAAGAACAGAGCTCGAGGATAAGAACCAACGGGGAATTAAATTTCTGTATAACAAGCCTGACTGCAGCACCCACAAGCAGACTATGCAGGACTGGGAATGAGGAGAGAATGGAGCCGAATAGGGCTCCTTTACTGAACATCCAACTAGTAGCAGGTGACGGCTGGAGGACGTGGAGGCGGATCTGAGAAGCCTTTGAGTCAACAGAATGGCGAACGGATGCCATGGAACGAACGAATGGAATACATTTGCAAAACTAATGGAAACAGGAATCAATTCAAGTGTCCACATTCAATATTTCATCATTAAAATTGAAAAAGTCAGTAACAAAACTCAAAATTCGCTGAAACGTCCAACATCAGCTGTCAAATCTCGATACCAAATAAAGATATTTATGGAATATCAACAAAAACACGTTCAATCGTATCTTACAACGACTTTAGAAATCTATATTCGGTTATCTAGCTTCCACGAGTACCGTCAAACACAGCTTCATCACTTGTTCAAATAACAATTCGTAATCAGGCCGCTCGAAGGTCCAAACCTTGAAATACATGTTCCCCAACTGTACAAATGATGAACTCAATTCGAACTTTGCATCGTCCAACCTTGTTTTTTAGAAGCACCAACCACATTTGGACGATTCGAGACATTTTTCAAGGGGGAAAATATCTTAAATACTCTGATTTAAATACCTTTCCTTGATTTGTGATGCAATACGTTGAGAGTAAAACATGTTAGTACCTACCTGATTATAAAAAAACCAAAAAAACAGCACGCGATTTTGGGGCATTTTCGAACTTTGCATCAAGTAATTCATTAATCTGTTATAAACTGGGATCTGTCTCATGTAGTTAATTAGTTCGTTATAAAGTGGAGTATTATTCAAGAGGAATGCTTCAAATAATTAATTTCTACAGAGTGTATAATTGTATAATAATTATTGTAGAGAATTGTATAAACTTCAGTTTGAGCTATAATGTTGTGGTGTTTAATTCAATCATCCACAGCCAAGATTATGGAGCGGGTTTTCTCGAAAAGTAGTTCACACGAGCCATACTGCTTAGTATCCAATACAAGCGCGCAGAAACTTGAACAAACTGAGTTCAAACATCATGACCATACGAGCGAATTTTCGACTTTGCGAATTATAAGCTATTTTTGATGTTTTTAGGGAATTTTGAATAGGCCAAAATTTTCAAGAACATGAATTTTTGAAATTTTTTTAATAGGCCGAGAGCATCTTCAATTCATCCGTACGTCTTAACAAAAATTTATATATACACAATATATCTACCCTTATATGTGTGTGTGTTTGTCACTCTATACGGTATAATAATTATATCCTCGGGTACATGATAAAAATTCCAAACTTCGCCAAGACGTTCGTACTACCAAATAGAAGGATGAGTTCGAAAAATAGCAATTTTCAACAATGAAAGGTAGCCAAATTTGAGTTTTTAAGGGACAAAAATCAGTAAAAAAGGCTAAAATAGCAAACAATAATTGATATAAAATCATTGAAAGTGGTAGGAAAGGTGAACAAAGACAGCAAATTACCATTTCGGTAGTTTTTAATTCAGAATAGGTGTCAAATTTGGATTTTAGGGGTCAAAATTGGTATTAAGGGCTAAAATCAATATTAATAATTCACCTGACGCTGTGTGAGATGGTGAATCACGAAGAAGGGACTAGTTCGATGATAAAACATTTTTCCCGAAAAAGAGTGTGTCAAATTTGACTTTATAACGGTCAAAACTCGGTAATAATGGCTATAATCACGAAAAACTATATAATTTTACGGAAGTGGTATGGTTTCTCGCTATATAATCTTTTTACACAACAGCACGAATATTTCTTTGAAAATTCGCTCTTATAGCCATGCCGCATGACTGGAACTTTTCAGAGTAACTTTTTGACGCCCCTCCTAAAACTCAACTATAAGAACCTTTCTGTGCACGACACTACGAAAATACTGAGACCCACCAAAACGATATGGTTTCACTATGAATAAAAGCTGTTTTGACGACTCGAACTGTGCGTGTTCCATTATCTCAAAGATTTTCGGGCCATTGAGTAAGAGTTCTATCGACCTACAGGAGTTGCAGTTTTATTATGTCCAAATATGGCCACAACTTAATGACCCAAAAACCTCCAGTTTGACCCGTTACTTAACATGAAGAAGTTTTTCTCCTTGGGAGTCAGACCGAATTTGGCGACCTGACAGATTTATTATGTTAGCCATATTTATAATGATTTTCATGTCCAACCACTCGGTAGTTTGTGAATTGTAACTCCGTTAGTTGACATCCCACGAAAATCTTCAATCACTCGTTGGGGTGCTCTCAATTTATCGTGATCTCATGCTGCCAAAATGTATAATTGATCAAATTTGAGTTAGGGGGAAGGGGAGGGGGATAAAAATCGCTCAGTCTGCAAAAATGACTAGTCACCAAGTACTGATATAAATACACTGAAAGATGTATTTTTTTCTTCCATAAAAATGCCTGTCAACTTCCAGGTTGTGTGGGTTAAGTATAAAAGTCAGCAAATATGGCCACAACTTTGTGACCTTCCAATCTGACCCACTCTTCAACGTGAAGATGTTTTTCTTCAGAGGTTCAGACCTGAATCATTAACCACTCTGTGGGCTTATTTTTCCTCGAAAATCCGCTCATCAATCCATACCGTACTCCCTCGTAGTTCCATCAGCAACACAGCTAATAATATAAATAGAACCGTATTTGAAAAACTTGCGGCGATAATGGTTGCCAGTTCGTTTCGCCAACGTGTAAGCTGACAGTTTATTTTGCTGCAGGTCGTTAATCAAAGGTGCAGATTGAAGTGGGGGCAACTTTAAAGGCTCCCAAGGCCGTGTCCCCCACGTGGCTGTAATAATTCAGCCGGTAAAATCCGAACAATGACTCAATGTTCCCAATACCTTCCTCGTGTCTCGAGAAATGCCTGGCGAAAAAAAAATGCTTTTCCACGCGTTTATTCGGAATTCTAATGGAAATCGACCATCATATGGATTGAAAATATAAGGAAAATCAACGATTTCCTAATGATTTATAGTAATAAATTCAAGAACACACCGTAATAATTACACACACTACATCTTTATTATTTTCTTGATTTTGAAGATGTTCTCCAGTTCAGTGTATCATTTTGGTTTATTATTCTCTGAATAATATGTCATCGGTTCGGAAAATTTTTCTGGCACTCCGCCAAATTTTTTTCTTTTACGCTTCAAGATGTGCAGATTCCAAAAACGCAATGTCCGTCTGCCGTATCATCGATATCTACCTTAATTTTCGGTCTAAAGGTTTCCTTCTTCTTCTTCTCTTTTTTTTTAATCCTTCCTCTTATTCTTCTTTTTTTCCCCCTTCATTTCTTTCATCCTACCTGTAATATAACTATAATTTCCAGTATTTTAACTTCTCTTCGTTTTGCATTTGTTGGGTATTGACCGTTATTACTAGAGAAAAAAACAGCACAACACTAGAGCGAATTCATTGATTATGTATTTACAAATACTGAAACTGGGAGAGCAATTATAAAGGAGACGACTCAAAATCTCGCGAACAAAGCATACAAAAAAACGAAAAAGATTGGAGAGCAAAACATAAGGTTACCATGTTACCAAGGGAACTAAAAACTGAATTCAGCTGTCCAAATGGACAGAACACGCGCGTCAGGGAGTCATGGGGTTGGATCTTCCTCTGTCGTAGGTAACTGAAGCGGAGACAGAACATCCTCCCCCGCCGTGGAATCGACAGAACCACAAACATCTTCCGGTAAAGGACATAATTTCCGTACTGGACGCGAAAGGGTACCTGATGGGGTTTGAACGTCTGCAGTGCGGGTGATTCCATCAGAACCGGGATAGATCCGGACGATCTTGCCCATTGTCCAAGATAATGGGGGGGCATTGTCATTAATAATCAAAACAAGATCTCCTATGCATGCCGGTCTCTCTGTTCTGTCCCACTTTGATCGACTTTGAATTTCATACAGATATTCTTTCTTCCACCGTTGCCAGAAATTTTGGAGAACATGCTCTGAGAACTTATGTCTTTCTTTAAGGTTCCTAGTCGAAGGATCAATACTGCATGCTGGCATGGTGAGGGGACGGAAGATGAGGAAATGAGCAGGAGTCAACACGGTAAGATCATCAGGGGAACTGGACATGGCTGTAAGCGGACGAGAGTTTAGAACTGCTTCCACTTGCGTTACGATGGTAGTAAAGGCTTCCAATGTTGGCACTTGATCCCTCAGACAGTTTTTTAAGAGACGCTTGGCTTGTTTTACTGCTGCCTCCCACAGACCTCCAAAGAATGGTGCAGAGGGAGGAATGAATTTCCAAGTTGTTCCGTTGGTCGATGTTTCTCGAGTGACTGCGGAACGATGTTCTGGATCTTGCAAAAGGGCTTGCACTCGCCGTAATTCATTTGCAGCACCGAGGAAGTTCCTGCCATTATCTGACCAAATAGTGCCAGGGTGACCTCTTCGAGAGACGAATCGCTGATAAGCCTGCAAGAATCCGGGAGTAGACAGGTCTGTCACGACTTCAATGTGAACTGCCTTCACTGAGAAACATACAAAAATGGCCAGATAACAGTTGAGGATTTTGTTACCACGGAGTCCGGCAATGCTCACAGGAAAGGGACCAGCGTAGTCAATGCCCGTGGTGGTGAATGGAGGGGCGATCGCAGTTCTGCTGGAAGGGAGCTGTCCCATCTCTGGTTGATATGGACGAGGCCTCACTGTGAAACAATCCACACATTGTGCAAGCTGGCGGCGTACAACATTTTTTCCATTCACTATCCAAAATTTTGAACGGAGATGGTGCAAGGTTGAAAGAGGCCCTGAGTGGAACAGAGATCGATGGCTGTTCTCAATGAGAAGCTTGGTTAATGGGTGGTTACTAGGGAGCAGTGCTGGGTGTTTTGCCATGTCTGGGAGTTGAGCATTCCGAAGACGCCCACCCACTCGCAGCATTCCATGGGAATCTAAAAAGAGTCCCAACGAACGGCAGATCTTCAATTTTGGTTTTCGGGATTGAGCATCGGCAATCTCACTTGACAGTCCTTGAGCTTGGGCCCTCCGAACCAAGACAGAAATTGAAGCTAACCTCTCTTCAGTAGTAAGAGGAACATTTACCTCAGACCAATTCGAGTCTGCAGTTGACAGTAAGCTCTTGATTCGTTTGAAATGGTTGACGAGGACTGTTCTCTGCTGTGAATTTCGCTTGATTCGAGACAGTCGGATGAACCGGAGGCAGTATGCAACGATGTTCTGAAGGGTAGCGAGTGAAGAATATCTGTACTCCAAACGTGAACAACCTTCTGTGAGCGAGGATGTAGTGGAGACATTGAGACGAGTGGTCCTGACTTCTGACAGTACAGTAGGGTTAGTAATGTTGGGCTGGATCCGACGTACTGGCCAATGTTCTGGGGGAGTTCTCAGCCAGTCGGGTCCGTTCCACCATTGCTTGCAGTCCATAAGTTCTCGAGGTTTGAGGCCCCGTGAAGCATGATCGGCGGGATTGTTCTTTGATGATACATGGTACCAATGTCGAGAATCCACATTCTCAAGAATCTCTGCAACCCTGTTGCCAACAAAAACCTTCCAAACTGGAGGTTGTCTTGCCGTAATCCAAGATAGAGTTATCTCACTGTCGCTAAACGTCATGATCCGTTCAGGTTGAACATTCTTCAAGGCAGGAGTGGTCTTTGAAATGAGCCTTGCTAGTAGTTGAGCGCCACAAAGTTCTAGCCTGGGCAACGTCATTGCCTTTATGGGAGCCATTCGAGCTCTCGCTGTTATAAGAGAAACAGCAACACCCTGGTTGGAAACTGAGAGCTGGTACAAGACGGCTGCATACGCTTGCTCAGAGGCATCAGAGAAACCAATGAGCCATTGCACTTCGAATGCGACGGGAATGTATCTAGGAATCTGAAGAGATGCTAGGAGAGGAAGCTCTTGAGCGAGACGGGTCCATCGTGATATGACAGAAGGAGGCAGGTCATCATCCCAACCATGATGATCCTGTACTACAGAGCGGAAGATCAGTCGTGCGCAAACTGTTAATGGCATAAGCCACCCCAAAGGATCATACACACGAGCAATTTGTGAAGAGAGTTGCCTTTTTGTCTGGATCCGATCTAAGGGCCTCAGGAGGTAATGAAAGGTATCGGAATGTGGTTGCCAGGATAGACCTAATATTTTCAAAGACGAGTCCAAATCCTCCTCAAGGAGAACTGAGTTCATACTAGGCAACAAATGCTCCTTTTGGATACCGACCAGTAGCCTTTCGTCGTTGGACGCCCATTTTCTGAGCTCCAATTGTGCTGAAGAGAGAAGAGACTGTACTTGCTTTCGAATGGTTATGGCTTCCTGGAGGTCATCACTCCCACCATTGAGGTCATCAACGTAAGTGCGAAGATTCAACACTTCTGCTGCTTTAGGATGGGTCTGACTGTGCAGACTAGAGAGTTCAAGAAGTACTCGACCTGAGAGGTAAGGTGCTGAAGTTGTGCCGTACGTAACAGTGCACAGTCTGTACTCCTGAATTGGTTCGTTCTCGCTGAACCTCCACAGGATGCGTAAAAAATCACGATCAGTAGGTGGATGGAGTATCTGACGGAACATTTGTTTAATATCAGCGATGAAAACGTATTTGTCTTGTCGAAATCGGGTTAAAACTTCACACATGTCTAACTGAAGCTTGGGTCCTGGCAAAAGAATGTCATTCAAGGAGAGGTTCGAGGTAGATGGCTGGGATGCATTGAACACTACCCTTATCTTGTCAGGCGGATCGTCAGGTCTACGAACAGCATGATGAGGGATGTAATAGTGTGGTTTCCCAATAAATAGGTTTGGAGCGAGTTCCATATGATTTTGTTCGATATATTCTTTCATAAATTTGTTATATGCCAGACGATCTTTGGGAGATTTGGAAAGCCGGCGCTCGAGTGACTTGAACTTTTTCATAGCCATAGACTTGGATTGACCAAGGGATGATGGGTCCATCTTGAAGGGAAGGGATACTTGAAACCTACCATCAGGATGCCGCAAAACTGACTTTCTGAAAATTTCTTCAGCTAGGATTTCGTCGGATGTTAGTGGAGAATGGTGCTCAACTGACTCAATTCGAAACATCTTCTCTAATAAGTGTGCGTACACCGGATCGGAAAGATTTTGTGAGGCCGGATGTTGCACGGAAGATGGGGCTAAGGTTTGGCTGCTGGGTTGTGTAACAATCATGTGCTGAAAAGGTGATGAAGTCGAACTTTTAAGTGATGGAGCTGCAGTAGGTCGCATGCCGTGCCAATTGGTTCTTTGAGTTCTAGGAGGATATCTGACGTTCTTGGATACAGGAACACTCGAGGAGACAGAATTAGGATCTAGGCGAGGAATTTCTCGGACTTCAACTTCTTCCGTAAACTTCACGTTTCGTTGTGGTCCTAGAGAATAACCTCCGGAGATGAGCCACCCGAGGGTCGAATGATGAGCAACGGGAGATCCTCGTTCGCTGGGTTTCATCTGCTTCAACATTACAGCATTGAGAATGTCACCACTAAATATGATGTCGACAGGTCTAGGACGATAGAACTCTCGGTCAGCTAGGTCTAACCCTTGGAGATGTTTCCATTGAGTGTACGGTAGCTTGTTTGAAGGAAGATCTAGTGTGACTTGATTAACCACAAAAAACGGTACGAGGAGGTGAGGATAGTTGTACTTTTGAATGACTAGTGAACAAGTGCAGCCCAGCACTTGAGTTTCGGTGTGACCACCTACTCCTGCGATTCTACTATTCATACTGGTGATATGTAGGCCGATTCGTTGAGCGCATGATTCTGTAATTAAATTCGTTTCACTTCCGGTGTCGAGAATGGCCCGTGCCTGGTGCCACAATTCTGCATCTGCTGACAGCTGGACGACTGCTGTGGGAATAATTGAATACCTAGACAAAGATTTTCTGTTGGATTTTAGAGGAGTTTTGGGGATGAGAGATGGGTATGCTTGTGATACAAGCATGCGTGTGACACCAGGTTGACCTAAACTTCAATCAGCGTTGTACGGATTTTCGGAACCGAAGTTCCTGTGTGCACCTGGAACTGGAGCTTCATAGTTGGCTATCGTTGAATATTGAGGGACAGACTCAGCTGATCTGCTGAAACGGGATGGGGTAGTGGAAATGTTCGTTGAGTGTGCTAACATAGAGTTGTCTTGTTGTAGATGTCTTGGTCTGTTAGAATCTTGAATAAGATGGATGTTGTTGGTCGACGAAGTGGGAAGTGTGGTCGATGAATTATGATTGGTATTTGAATGATATTGAGGAGAAGTTGGACGTGATCTATGATCTTGACTGCCATTCGCTGAGTGGAGAAGGAAATGATGTTTATCTGAGCATTTGGAACAAACACGGTTAGATGGACATTCCATAGTGCGATGCTTTCCGGACAAACATACTCGGCATAGATTTTTGCTATCAACAAAATCCGACCTAGAGTGGTAATCCAAACTCTTGAATTTAGGACAGTGATAAACCATGTGGGGCTCCGTACAATAATAACAAGGGAGGCTGGTCGCCCCCTGCTCTTGCGATACTGGATGAGACTTGAATACGCGTGGTTGGCTTGGTTTGGCAAATTTAGGACTCGATGGATTCGAAGCACGGACAGCAACAGGACGTGCACGCAAAATTGTCAGCTGCTCGCTGATATAGGTCAGCAGCTGATCGGTTGTAGGAATTTCGTTGGCGAAATCCGACTGTTCCCCTATGAATCTGTCTCTAATATAATTAGGAAGCCGCTTGAATAACAGCGAAAACATGAAATAATCACCCAAGTCGGAAATATCCAAATTTTTTAAGGCAGTAGTCAGATTGGTGGATTGTGAGTAGAGACTTTCGAGGGAGGTCAAATCAACCTTTTCCACGGGCTTCATGTCAAAAAGATTATCAATAAGTGACGATGCAATACGATTCTTCCCCGTGTAATATCCAACTAGGGTCTTGAACGCTATGTCATAATCATTAGCCCCAGAACCATAATGTTCAATGAGCATTGCAGGAGAACCTTGGAGTTTGGAACGCAAAGCAGAAAGTTTTTGTATTTTTGGTATGTTGCGGTCATGAACGGCGTGTCTTAGTGCTCCCAAAAACTCAGGAAATTTTGACAAGTCACCATTGAAAATAGGGACCGATGAGAGTAGGGCCGAATGTAATTTCAACTCCTCTATTTCGCGAGAACGCGCGGGAACTGAGGTCCCTTCCACTCTAGGATCTTGGCGATTTCTAGAACGGGATTCTTCCAAAAAGGCGAGGATTCGCGAGTAAGCTTCATTGCAGTTCTGAATCGCGTTCTCAGTGTGATAAGATAACTCATCAAATAAGTCTAAATCATCGATACAACTTAGTAGGGAATGAAGTTCTCCTAATTTCGTCTGAATTGTGAGTGTATAAAGACTTTGCAGCGCACGTGCGTCTGTAGGCGTTCCAGAATCGAAATTGAACCCTTCACACTTATTCGAGAAGTCTATCAAAATTCCCGCGATGTGTTTGTGACGAATTAAGATGCGCCTGTCTTCTGGTGAGAGTTGATTATTCAATTTTGACTCACCGTGCGAATCGCCAGTATTTACCACTGTCTTCTCTGAAGGATCTTCTGATGTGACGGAAAGTCCATCCATTTCGTTTATTCTCTAACGATCAGAAATTCACCCAAAAGATTATCAAACTGTTCCCGGGTTTCGGCACCAATGTTGGGTATTGACCGTTATTACTAGAGAAAAAAACAGCACAACACTAGAGCGAATTCATTGATTATGTATTTACAAATACTGAAACTGGGAGAGCAATTATAAAGGAGACGACTCAAAATCTCGCGAACAAAGCATACAAAAAAACGAAAAAGATTGGAGAGCAAAACATAAGGTTACCATGTTACCAAGGGAACTAAAAACTGAATTCAGCTGTCCAAATGGACAGAACACGCGCGTCAGGGAGTCATGGGGTTGGATCTTCCTCTGTCGTAGGTAACTGAAGCGGAGACAGAACAGCATTATTGTGTAACTTTTCATTTATGTCATTTGCTGTGTACCATGGGCCCTCGTGGCCTCCAACACAAATAAAGCCGTTTTATTATTATTATTATTAAAACAATCTTTCTTTCGCACACAGGCTCCATTTGGGCCCTAGTTGTCTCCTACCTCGGCAGCCCGATCGGAAAACACCCAGGGGTGTTATGGGTGCAAAATTAGGTATTTTTGAGGTTTTAGTGGATGTGAGATACCGTTTTCCATGATTTTTAGGATGAGGAGACCAAATGTGAAGTTGATTTTGATCAGTGAGTGAAGGATTGAAGTTCTAACGAAGATTTAACTCCCAAACTTCAATACCTGTGGGTAAAAAACCTGTGAAAATGGCTGTAATCACCAGAAATGTGTATAATAACACAGGAGGTGAACCAAGACAATTAAATGACACTCAATGATCAAAGGTAACTTGTAAAAAAAAAAAATAATAAACCTGTGGCAGCGTTTTTAGTTCTGATAATGGAACCAGTTTAATTAAAAACCTCATCAGTGTACACAATTATTTCAATATACAATTATTCTTCCCCGTGAAACCACAAACTTCTCAACACTCACTCATTCAATAAATACAGTGGTTTGCAATAAGCAATAAAGAAAGTTTAACTATTGAAGTCTGAACATTTGAAGGATGTGCTTTAATATGAAAGTAGTTCTGACGGGCTAATGAAGTGGACGGCCTCCTACTGCGTCGGGCAATAATACAATCATGTCCATTACATAATTCGCACAATCTTGAGGTGTGAGTGCAAACAAACTTTGTTGAATAACTTCTGGAAGCTGGCGCTCACCTTGGCAAACTCTCTTGCTTTCGTCTTTATTTTTGAGAACGCCTATTCCACATAGGAGAATATGGAGGCTCTAATCAGGAAGATTAGAAGCTCACTGACACTGACATAAGGTACGTGGGAGAAGTTATTGGAGATTGGTCTTGACATTCAGAAGGAATACCACGAACCTACTCGTACGTAGGAGGTGGAGGTGGAGGTAATCCCCCCACCCCCGCCCATCATCCTTCGGGGGAGGTAACTCAATCCTCTTCTCGTGACCATTACTACCTTTTGTCTTACGCGAGTAACCTATAGTCGTTTCCGTTCTAATGAATACGATTAAATATAGAGGCTTAAATAAATGTGTAACGGGTTTAAATAATTTTATAAATGGTCTTAATTAATTTGTAAAAGGTTTAAATCATTTTGTAAAGGGTTTAAATAAATTTGTACAAGGTTGAAATTATTTTGTAAGGGGTTTAAATTATTTTGTAAAGGGTTTAAATAAATTTGTAAATGCTATATATGAACTCAATCGGAAATAAGACTATCCCTCCCCATGGATCGACAGTGCCTTAAATGGTCCCTCATATCTGCTTCCCAACTCTACTTTCATTTCATCCAGCTTCAATCTGGAGGTTTTAGTTAAATTTTTGCATTAGTGGGTTGAGAACACGGGGAACAAACTACGTGATAAATATGGACGCCACCTCTACATTGGTTCTACCTCGGGCAAAACTATTCCTCTCCAGTGAAACCTCAATAACTTCTCGATGTTCCCAATAAGTATGATCCTTGCGGTTCGAACAATTTTGAAAAAAAAAAAAAAAAAATCGTTCGTGGGTGTTGTTGAAGAAATTCAAATTTGATGAACCTACGAGCAAAATTCGGGGAAAGCCCACTTATCCAGAAAGTGGATCGACTGTGCCCACAAAATTGTCCCAATACCTTCAACATTTTCTGAAAATAATGTTGCATTCAATGTAATGCGTGTTATTTATGAAAAACTTCGTTCTTGCAGTACCTATGGCAGTAAGAGCGGATTTTCGAGAGAAAAACCACCATCTACCTTGATTTATGGGGATGTGGTAGCTGCTTATACTATAATACTCACAAAAACTCTCACTTCAACAATACAGTTCTTTTTTCAAAAACTGACTTGTTATTAAAAAAAAAAAAAAAGAAAAAAAAGTAAATGGAGATTCGGTGTTTTTGTTGATTTTTGAACCTCCAGCCTCGTCTTGTAAATGGTTCCCTGTACATAACCACAATCAACAAAGAAGTGACTACACCCAACCTACTTGAAACACTGTATGCCGGTACACTACACATAGAACTGTAAGTAGATAAATATTCAAATTTTTAATAATCCTGTACAATATTTTCAAAGTACAATAGTCAACTGAAAAACATCGTTTCCTTTGCGCCTAGTGATTAAAGTTTAGTATCAATACCATGCTAAAAATTCCGGTAATGCAGCATGGCTGAAGGAGCTAATTTTCAAACAAAACATTTGGAAATTGGAACTGAAACTGACCCCCTGAAACCAGAGTGAATCGACGTCGTGCAGAATAATTACGTCAAAAAATCATTTTTGGGTGTTTTGAACCAAAAAAACTCGATGCAGTCTGAACGTGCTGAAACTACTCGCAATCGATTCAGCGACAAGAAAAATATGGTAAATTACACCTCACATACACCTACATAAAAGATAAGCAAATTTTTTGGATTTCGCAGAACAATTTTGTAAATTTGGTAAGCTGGGTGCGTCTAATTGGACAGGGACCAGTTCCAATCGATTCAGCACCCCAAACAACATGACTGACAACAACCCACATGCCTATGCAGCTTAAATCATTCTTGTTTTGATTTTTGGGACCAAAAATTTGTAAACCTGGGCCCCTGCGCACAGTGCGATTGGGCTAGGTAACGGACTCACCATTACTCTTGCGGAGAAGGATTTTTTACGATAGAAATAAAGGACTAACCGTGCGGAAGGACACACACACAAACGCGCGCGCGCGCGCGCACGAAGTGAAAGTCTCTAATTTAGATCTCCATCAAACGAATTCTGGAGGGGTTTCCGGTTCACAGGGAGCATCTCTGAAATCTTCGAACGAGCCAAATAGCTACATTTTCTTTGAAAATTCGCTAAAAAGACCACGTAAATTTAGGACAGATTAATAGGGAATGTCATTCCCGAAATGTTGTGGACAAGAAGGCAATATTGAAGAAAATCGATCAGCCTGGTCTCTACAATCCAACATTCACCCTACACCGGCTATCACCACAACATTATTTGAGATGACCGACAGGCAATTTCTGTAGCTAAAAGACGTACCTACCTGGCGGATTATCAACTGGTACTGCGTACTATGAACTGAGCGCAATTTATGGGATGAGCCAATATTGTGTTCGATGAAATGAAAGAACCCGTTTCGATGTGGGAGGCTGAAGGAACAATGGGCAAAAAGAAGTTATGGATGTTTGCACAGTTGGTGTAGTTGTAACCCCACCACAGCCTGTCGTAACTGACATCGACCGAACCATCAAAAACGAGAAACCGGGGTCTCTTAACGATCGTTAAATACCTAGGCTACCACGCAGAAGTTACGGGAGGGTAACTTGAAACGCGAACTTATAAGCGAAAAACTGAACCGTAAACAAATATTGGTGTAGAAAACAGAGGTTATTTTAGATTTTAGAATGGCACCATTACTTTCGTGATGGGGCTGATTGAGACTGATGGGCACAACACAACTTAAAACCATCGAACTAACTCAAAAAGCAGTAGCTTTTAAGATTTCAGAGCAATATCTCTAACCCACACACATCAGGCACGACTATGGAGTATTTATGAACGCCGAATCGCACAAGTTCATTCCGTTGGAGTATTGGTTACCATTGGGTAACCCAACAAAAAACCATCAAAACTACGTCAAAACAGCAGCTTTTGCATCCTTTCAATATTTCAGAGCACTATCTCTAACCCACACACATCAGGCATGATTTTGGGGTATTTTGAACGCCGAATCACACATGTTCATTCCGTTGGAGCATTGGTTACCATTGGGTAACCCAACACAAAACCATCAAAACTACGTCAAAATAGCTGCAGCCTTCAATACTTCAGAGCATTATCTCTAACCCACAAACACACCAGACAAGACTTTGGAGTATTTTTGACGCCGAGTCGCACAACGATGAATTTCGCGATTGAGGCACTGATTATAATAATAATAATAATGACAGACCTTTACTGGTATATAGGGCAGGATGTCCCACCTCGCATACCAAACATCAGACCCTTCAATATTTCAGAGCACATACCGGACAAGATTTTGGGGTATTTATGAACGCCGAATCGCACAATGATGAATTTCGGGACTGATTATCATTGGGTAACCCAACATGAAACCATCGAAACTACGTCAAAACAACAGCAGCCTTCAAAATTTGGAGCACTACCTCTAACCCAAACACACACCAGACACAAGATTTTGGGGTATTTTTGACGCCGAGTCGCCCAATGATGAATTTTGTGAGTGAGGAACTGATTATCTTTGGGTAACCCAACATGAAACCATCGAAACTACGTCAAAACAGCAGCAGCCTTCAATATTTCAGAGCACTACCTCTAACCCAAACACGCACCAGACAAGATTTTGGGGTATTTTTGACGCAGAGTCGCCCAATGAAGAATTTCGTGACTGAGGCACTGATTATCATTGGGTAACCCAATATGAAACATCAAAACTACGTCAAAACAGAAACAACTTTCAATATTTCAGAGCAATATCCCTAACCCATACACATCGGGCAAGATACTGGGGTATTTATGAACGCCGAATCGCACAATGAGTGTGGGGCACAGATTATCGTGGGGCAACCCAACATAACAACATCAGAACTACCTGAAAACAGAAAATCTTTCAATTCGATGTATGTTACCTTACTTGGGATACTTGAATATTTTCACTCACCATATCCCTGGTTCTAGATGACGTTGGATGGTTTCTATAACGTCGAATTTGTACCCTGAAACACAAATGAAATAATTTCATATTACATAGGTAAATAAATACGTAAAAAATAAATAATAAATATACAGCAACAACAACAATGTTCCCCATTTGTTAGCTTAATTTTTTGGAATCAACGTTAAATGTTATGTTCCATAACTACGTTCTATTTCAACATGTTTATAATTAGTTTTTGGAGTAGCTTCTTCACAAAATCGTTATACTCTCTATTTGTTATCAAGTTTAGATATTATTATTTTTGAAATCGACTTTAAATTTCACCTTAAAAGGCGACCACTACCCATCAAAGCCTCTCCCGAGTACCCTATATTTCAACTTTTCTCCAAAAATCGTTATATTCTCCATTTATTATAGGTTTCCGAGTTTACACCTCATTTTTGGTATCTACGCTAAATTTCAACTTTAAAAGCGACCAACAGTGGAAAGGTGAGCCCAAATAAACGTAAACGTTGAAAAATCAGTGGATGGGTCTTATACATAAATTCTGGAAGAATTCGTGTATAAGAATTGGGCTCAACAGATCTGAAGTTGTGCACTCGACCGACTTTTTCATCATTATTCAGGAAAAGGTGGAAAACTCACGTATTTCAAGACCTCGTGGTTACGTGAAACAATGTGATTTTCGAATCCAAAAACAACAAAACCGAAGACTCGAAAACGCCCCTTCGACTCAACTCTAAAAGAAATCGACAACTTCCAAACTTTTCGCGATAAGTATGCTGAAACGTTTAATGAAAAAAGGTCAAATCGCAATCGAAAGGAATTCGCGAGTTTGTCAGTGAGGTTAAGTTTTTGAATCGCATACGACGTGGCTTGGGGGCCTGGAATGAGCTTACACACGACACGCTGAGGTCAGCAGAGTCGAAAGGCTTGAGGAAAGGGAGGAGGGGGGCTGATGAAACCGGCCATCGCTGTAGAAGGTTTTTTTTCAAGCTTGCACAAACAGAAAACTCGCCCGACGAGAATAATATAAACTCCTGGAGAAGAAAGAATATTATAGGTTGTTACGAGAAAGAGTCATCTGTTTGTGGAAAACGCGGTTTTCTTGGATATTTACGACCCAAATCCGAATTTTGACCAGATTTTCGAAATCTACGTTAGATTTCACGTCGAAAAACGATCACCACTTCCGAGCCACCCCCCAACTACCCGCTATTTCAACCTGTTTGAGCAGTTTTATTTTCTTCACAAAATTGTTAGGTAAATATACTACATTATTGTTTTCACAGGTTTTCGAGTTTAGACCTCGTTTTCGAAAACTGCGTTAAATTTCATGTTATAAAGCGACCAATCGCAGTATACCTGAGCCAATTCCTAACACTTTTAGCGAATTTTCAAAGAAAATGCCGCTATTGCAATGGATTCAAAATGTTGAGAACATGAATTTTTGAAAATTATTTACAGGCAAATCCGTTTCAGAGCATCCTAATTCATCCGGATTTTAACAAACATTTATATACATAAATGCATATTTATTTGTTTTTGTGTCACTCCAGACGATATTTGTCCATGGGTACATGATAAAAAGTCCAAACGTCGCCAAAACGTTCGTATTGCCAAACAAAAGGACGATTTCAAAGAAGAGGAATTTTCAAAAATTCTAAGGGGTCAAAAATAGGTAAAAACGGCTAAAATCAACCTTAATCCACCTGATGTTTGTGGGATGGTGATTCACGACGGAGGGACTATTTCGATGATGAATAATGTTTTTCTAAAAAAAAAAACTGTCTTTTCTAAAAAAAGTTTTTTCTAGAAAAACGGTCAAAAATCGGTAAGAATGGTGGTAGAATTTTTCGCTATATGATCTTTTTACACAATAGCACGAATAGTTCTTTGAAAATTCGCTCTTATAGCCACGCTGCATGACTGAACCTTTCCACTAAGTTTCTATAGTTTTTTTCCTGGAGGTTCAGCATAAAAACAGTCATAGTTATGTGAGACCTTAGGATTTCTAATCTCAACCCCACTTTTAGAGTCTGTCATCTGAATGTGCCAGTTCCTAACTGCCCTCCAAAGGCGAAAAATACCCAACATTTAAACGTCCCAGCGAGAGATATCCAAAAAATTACAACACGAGGAGGTCTAAGCTATGACACTCGACGCTCTCATCTCTCGATTGACAAAAACATCCGTAAACTCGACCCTTACCGTCGTGGATCATCCTTTGCAGGATGTTGACCATATCCTTGAACTCCTTGCCGAAGAAACTCGCATCTCCGGACTCGGGCATGTCGAGGACTTTTTATTTATTTAGAGTTAAGGAATTATTTTCACACGAAGAAATACATATATGAAACACAGACAACGGAAACATAAAGAAAACATTGAACACAACTCATCAATTTCAAATTGGAGAGGGTCTATGTCAAACATAAGCGAAATTTTACATTAGATTCAACGGCCGTTATTGGTTAAAAACCTTCGTTCATAGGTTTGGGGCTGTTTTAGAGCCAAGCAAATCCGAAGAGCGCTACTAAGTCCTTGTCACGGTTTATTATTCTATTGGACATACCTACAGAAATGTTGGCTGTTCATTTACTGTTTCTTCCATGTGCAATAATTGAAATGTTTGCTTTCCTCCAGAAATTGAAACGGTTTCCTCCAGGTTTGGCCACCGAAAACACAAATTAGGCTCCTTTTTTCTATTTTTACAAATTACCTTTCATTATTGACAGTGCCACTGAATTGTCTTGATTTACCTGCTAATACTACTTCTAGTGTTAATTTTTGGAGCTGAACCTTCGTTAAAACCTCAATCAATCAACTTCATATGCGGTCTTCTTGCCCTAAAAAACATGGAAAACGATACGTCACAAGCTCATGTTCACTAAAACCTCAAAAACACCACCGGGCGCTTTCCGATCGGGCTGCCGAGCTTCGGAGCATAACTAGGGCCCAAATAGAGCCTGTGTGCGAATGTACGCCGATTTTAGAGCAAAATTCAGGTAATTTAAGCTGAAACTTCGTTAGAACCTCAGTTCTTCGCTTGCTGGTCAAAATCGACTTCATATTCGGTCTCCTCGCCCTAAAAAACATGGAAAACGATAACACAGAAGCTCAAGTTACTAGAACACACACAAAAAACCCCTACTTTTGCACAGATTTTTCACCCATAACACCGTTTGGTATATTCCGATCGGGCTGCAAAGTTTCGGGACACAACTAGGGCCTAAATGGAGCCTGTGTGCGAAAAAAGAATTTTTTAGACTGAAAATAAAGCAGATATGGACGATACGGTGGACTGAGAGCACATATCTGGAATCGACGCACCTTGAAACGTAAAAGAGCAATTTTTTAGGGGGTGTTCGAAAACTTTTTTGCTGAGTGAATGCATAGGTGTATTATTCACAGAATAATAAACCAAAACTTGGAAAAAAGGAAGTTCTCTAACGGGTGTCTTCAAAGCGGCTCCAGCAGGCTTGTGGCTGGAGCAGGCTCGTGTAGGCTTTTGCACCCGTTCCCACGGCCTCATTGACATAATAACATAATACATATAATATACCTATTTATTTTGGCTTTTGAGCACGAATGTTTCTTTCCCAGAAATTACAGGAGCTATTAGGTTCACTGGTACATTTTCTTAAAGGGTTCATGTACGAGTGGAGGATGGAAGTATCACAAGGCACTCAGGTTTTTTGAAAGATTTCGTCTTCATGACACCAAAGAAACCCGTAAGTAGGTAGATCTTTTCAAATTATATTGCTACATATACCTATTGATTAGTGCATATTTCGAGGACCTGAGGTGTAAAGAACAGATCGAAGAGAAGATCATACTTAGAGAATTTCAGTTTTAATGCATAACTGGCAGTAAATTTCTAAATATTTCAAGTGCAATTCGGGGTTTTCGTGTGCTTATCGATGCGATTAGTTGACATTTGAACAGAAAAACCTCGCTTTACAACAGAAACTGTAAACCTTTTCCCATCATAACGTTACCTAAGATATATTCATGTGAAATGTAGCGGATCATCATTTCACTTTAATAAAAACCACAGAGACTTGGTAATATCTCACTTGAAACCGAGATTATGCATTGTGAGGGGCCTCTTTCAATCTGGATGACCCTATCGCCTGCTAACAAAGAGAGGAATCTCAACCAGAGATAAGAACCTTCAATTTCTTTATTTCATCTCACGAAATCTTTTAATCGGCTTTAGTTTCATAACGCTCCTCGAAAAGCTGGAACATTTTGCAGCAGAACGAAAAATCGAAATATAGAAACAAACGAAACCCCTATCAATTCTCAAGATGTGCAGTTCATGGATATATTATTTGATGGATGTATTTAAACATTCATCTATAGCTCACTAAAGGAGACTTACTGAAAATGTCTTGAACGAGCTTTTCGAGAATTTAAACAGCTTCAATTTGATTTACATCATGGGGGCAACAGGTCGGTAACTGATCGCATACTGCAGCGAAATTATAAGGTCCCGACAAGAAGACTGGCACCCGACCTGAAAAGCACTCTTGTACCTACCATTCTAGCCCGAAAACACACAAATGATTTAATGTTTTCCGTGAAGCGGAGAAAATTTAGATGACCTTACAATACGACAGGTTTTCTTTTTATTCCCCGTACCCAGCACCCTGCACCTCGTTTTCACAATTTAAAAGCAGTCTTCGATTACGTCAATCCAGTTCACCTCGATTATCTGCCGATAACGTACGAGCGTAAGAGGGTTTCCCCATCACACGATGCGAAATTCAGGATATTTTAATCGACACATACGGATAACGGGAGTCGCAAGTAACCAATCGACCTCTTTTACACTTAGAAGCACAAACTGCAAGAGGGTCATGCACCACAGAATTTTAGCGATCCCACCCAACCACTCCACACAACCCCACGGTATCCCTACGTTTTCAACCGTGAAGTGGTTCAGTTGTATTAAACGAACATGAACTGTCACATTCGTGTTGGTACTTGAGATATCTACATGAACTCGAAATTTATTCCTGATTGTAGGGGGAATTATGGCGTACGTTACTGATGGAAAAGTGAAGAAAAACAAAAATACTTTAGTAACAAAAGAAAAACGTACTGTTCGAATTGATCCGAAATTCACGTTCATTCGAAGGTAACACAGAATTTTATAAGTAATGATAAATTTAAACAAAACCACTTTTCACTTCGGACAGTACACAAATTACGTAACTATACTATAAAACGTTAGGTTTAAATAGTACGAAAATCTTTCTGTGGAGGATTAAAAACGTGGAAGTGAACGGTGTATGGAGAGACATTCGAAACTGAAGTGGGGCGAGCTTATCTTTGGAAGTTTAAAAATAAAAATAAATCCAAAATTATCGTTTTTGAAAAGATATCTTGGGTTTAAGAAGGGGAGGGTGATTCGTATCGAGGCATATCGGAACGGCATTGGCCGGGGGGGGGGGGGGGGGGGGGGGGTGGAGCTGGATAACGGGTTAAAGGTGGCAGATAAGGGTTGAGGACCCATAGAGAAGATACGGGAAGTGACGAGAATGAATATGACATACTAGAGGTATGACAGTAACTACGTGAATACAATTTGAAAATTTCGATTTAACGATTTTCTTCTTCTTCATTTAGATGTCTACACTGTGGCATCTCTACGTAATGTTCACGCTTCATCTCTACGTAATGTTCTCGCTTAACATTACGTAGAGATGCCACAGTGTAGATATCTAAATGTTCACACTTAAGAAAGCGAATTACAGAAATATTAGTCGTTTTTTTAAAAGTAAAGTAGGTAATTACTAACTAAATTGGCCTAAGAACGTTTTCAAGGAAATCTGAAGCGATTCCAGGAGAACTTGAAGGAATTCATCAATATGAAGCTCGAAGACACGGGCAAAGCCTACGCTGAGCAGCATGCGATAGTAAACGAAGAGACCCTCATTTCCGTATGTTGTATTTGCCTATTGCCTACTCTTGGAGGTACATGTAAATATGTTGAATAAAAATATTCTATTCTATTAAATCTGAGATAAAATAGTTTTAAGAGATACTTATCACACTTTGTACAGTACCTACCTGATGTACATATTCGTTTATAAATAAATTGTTTATTGGAGTCTGAAAGATACAAATTTGGGCCAGTCCAGTTAACAAACACAAGCAAAATAAGTTTTACAACGCCCGGAATGCGCAATGCGACTGAAAATTCATGTTTTGAAAGTCTAGCCACTTTGGCCCTTGCACAAAGAATGTCAGTGGCTAGATATGAAATTCCTGTGACCTCGTTAGGTACCTTCGACACAACCGAACCATTATATCCGTTACATTGATATAATAATGGAAATAGACTACCACATGCAAAATACGTTTCTCAACGCCTCAAATGCACAATGCAACTCAAAATTCAGCTTTAGATGACAAGATCATTTTTTGGCCCGTGCATAAAGAGGTTATTATCAATCAGCTAAATATGATATTCATGTGACCATTAGTGGGCCATTCCCCGTTTACCCTCGATATTTCTGATTATTTGGGTATTACCAGAGCCGGTACGTAGGTGCCAAAGTACTTTTTTCGATTCCTGTACGATCTCTTCCGATCTCGTATAAAGAAGTTATGATAACATCGTTTAAACGTAAACCTGCTTCAACAGCAGATATTTCATTTATACAACAGGTTACATATTATATATAAATACGCAAACTTACACGGTGTTACGACGGACGAAAAATGGTTTTCAGTGCAATTTTCGTCTGAACGAATGGCGTTGAAATCCCGAAAAACCTTCGGAAGACGGAGAGGGTAAGGGGTACCGAAATAAAGGTTATCACTCGTTTTTAATAGTGTGGCCTCGTTAAACAATGGGGTTGTTATTTCCGCGCGGATGAACTGCCACAATGGCGAGGAGGCATAAACAGGTGGAGAATCGATCGACAGAACGAAAACCGAAAAATATTCCGCAACGAAGAATTTTTCAACGGGTTTTCGAGATATACCTACTGATAAAAAACAAAAAACTATCTATTAGATAGATGAAGCCAACAGCCAAATATCGAGATTACACACTACAATAGTTTTGTTCGCATTGCATTTTTCTTACGGTAGCTGACTCCCAGAAAACTGTGAGATACCATACCATCCATGATCCAATACAATCTTAATGAGAGTTTTTTTTTACAATGATTGGGAATCGAGAAGGCAGTGCACGGCCAGTTTCTCGTCCGCCTTATCATCTTCTGTGTACTGGAATGATGATCAGAAAGCTGGCTTTGGATAGTCATAGAAAACACTTGGCACAGCCAGACACCCAAGAGTCCAAGAATCATTGTGAATGGCCAAAATAGCTTTCTGACGGTCAGCGTCAGAGGGTCACTGCGAACCATCGATGTATAACCATAACCATATAATGGTTATACATCGATGCTGCGAACTAACCTAATGCATCTGGTAACAAATTCTATAAAATAAATAAATAAAAATTACTGATCATGTAGCAGAGTTGCCACCCGTCACGAATTCCGTGGGGCTACCACAATACGCCATGGTTTTTTCTTTTTCTCTCTCTAAATATGTCTTTATTGTTACAACTGCATAAACGTCTAGTAACTTATCTTTTCATACCTGTATAATATTCATAATGTTGTACAACGTTTGTGGACTACAGGTCATCACGTTCAAACAATAGTGCGGGCCATGGCAAGGTCCAACGGCTTGGTTCTCTTCAATCGTCCTATGTCTCCACTTTTATCCATAAGGCTCAATACTTCGATGCTTATGGAGATAGATTTCGTGCTCCATAGCGTGGTTTTTTATAACTTTATTCACCTTATCTATTGCAAGGTTTCGGTGAAAATCATCTGTTCGCTAAGGTGGCAACCCTGTGGTAGGGCATTAACGGATGTCCAAAAATTAAATTGGTATCAATCCATGATGCATGAGAGTCGCTATCGTGTTAATAACAGTTTTCATCTGGTGACAGAAACGCGAAAGCGATCAGAGAGGATCGGGAAAGAAGGGGGACTGCCCGAGGTGAGTTTCCAGCATTCGGCAATGAGAGCAGCAGAAATTTCATAGGACATTCAATAATATTATTCAAAAATGAAATCCATCTATGAGAATTGTTATAGTGTTAACGACACTTTTCTGCTGCTGTCAGAAACAAGAGCACTGCCATAGGACAGTAATTTATTGTCCAAAAATGAAATCCATCCATGAGAATCGCTATCGTGTTAACGACACTTTTCTGCTGCTGTCAGAAACACGAACACGTCAACTTGGAAGTGGTATGAACATCTGTGGAGGTGTGGCACATAGCTCTGTCATCCACATTATATAGTTACCCTCACAGACTCTGGAATGCTGATGGGGGAGGGGCGAGTGGAAGGGGAAGTGAGTGGTGTGAGAAGAGGGGAGATCATGGGTGAGGAGGGGATTTGGAGGGTCGTGGAGGGGGGGAAGAGATTTTTCAAAGGAAGCCTTAGGCGCCTCACAACCAACTAGTATAAGTATACGGAAAGAAGGAAGACTGCCAAAGGTGACAGCTTCCACCAATTCCACAACAACAGTACTGCAATAGGAAGACTGCCAGAGGCGAATTCCACAGGACTCCCACGATACGCTGAGATGAAAACCATGTGGTAGGGCATTAACAATTGTCACACCACTATCGCTAATGCGCAGAGGTCGTGTTTCTGCTGTTGTCACCAACACGAGCACGATTAGGTAGGCAGTGGCATGAATGTGTGGTACCCAGTTCCCTTGTATCTAGGGAAAGAAGGAAGACAGCCAGATGCGAGCTTCCAGCATTTCTGCAACGAGAACGACAGTATTGCCGTAGGAAGAATGCCAGAGGCGAATTCCACATGGTGTCACAATACCTACCCTAATGTGGCAACCCTGTGGTAGGGGGTAGGGCATAAACAATTATTCAAACATGAACATCCGCTGAGTTATGGCAATTTCACTGCAGTTTTGCTTTTACATACATTTTTTATGCGAACTGGCCCAACAACGAGTAGATAATCGCTAGAAGTGATGAAATGAGGAAAAATGGAGAAGAAGAAAAATAGAAAGAAAAAAATGCAGGTGGTTGAGTTTTCCTGTCATGCTGCACGACTGGAACTCAAACATGAGGAAAATCATACTCCTCATCCTCAAAATCAGAATCCATAATTTCCATGCCCGATTCAATGAGCATAGGAAGAAACTGTGAATAAAAACACTATACTTGTGGTTAACAGAGGTCTACTTTCCACCTCTGTCCTATGATAACCACAAAAGGACCCTAAAACGTACTACTTTTGACACGGTACTTCCGATGGACCTTGAAGGTAAAACTAACTAGGTAACTACCCTTTTTTCAACTAGGAGTGGGCAAGGGTGTGGCCTGAGCAGTTGGTAGAAGTGCCCCCCCCCCCCCCCCCCCCCCCCCCCGAAGGATCGATCTCCTGTGAAGCTTTTTCTGCTCCTCTTATTTCAATTGATTTAGGCAGGATATCTGATGAGTTTCTATCTTAAATAATTATTTTACTGAGGTAAACGGCACTGAATGAAAATAAAAAGAAGACTCCCACTGAAGCTTGTTGGGTCGACCTTAAAAACAGTGACTCCGAAGAGACTCATCAACTTGAAATAACTTTAAAAAATCAGTGTCTACCAATACCAAGCGCATCAATCGAGAGTATTTTCTCTATTATCAACACTATTGATAATACACAATAACTACAGCTCAAGGTAGAAACGCTGAACGAAGCTATGTAAATCTAAACCATTTCGATGAAAACCGCACCGAAATGTTTTCTTTCTTGACCAAACGCGAAGATTTACTTGCAAAAATCCATAGCAGTATTAAATACTGATTTATGAGCAGGTTATTTTTATTGGTTCAGTGTGAAAAAAAAAAAATGTAAATAGGTGTGACAGAGTGTGACAGTGGGGGTGGACCCTTGAGTCCCCCTCCTAGAACAGCGAGATTATCACCGGTTAAGAAGAGATATCGATTAGGCTTCCACTCACCCGATCCCGTCTTCACCGGACCAAAAAACTACTGGAGAACTGCCGCACTATTACATAGGTCATCCCCTAGTATTTTTTTTTTTACAGAAACTATAACATTTTATGCGAAGTAGTTGTAGTTTTAGCTAATAAGTAAATTAACTTTAAAACTTTTTTTATCGAACTGAATAGTTTTGACTATTTTACCATTTTGAACAATTTCTGACTTTTTTGACCAAGTGCAGTAAATTTTCTCCGGTAAAAAGTGAATCTGACGTATATAATATATACCCCTAAGTTCCTGAGGGCCTTCTCTACTCTGGGACTTCTACTGATAGACTTTTCGAATTACCTTATCTTTCACAACGAGAAAATATTTGACCAACACAAAATTTTCATTTGTTGTTATAATTTATTAGAAACTTTGCTCCCTCAGATGCACTGCGTTACTGTTAAGTACCTATGTTTTTTAACATTTTACCAACAATTTTCGTTTTTATTTTATTCATCATTTTATATTATTATTCATACATTATTGAAAAATAATAACGGCAAATAACGGAAGTACTTATTCACTTTTTATCCGAGAAAAAATTCACTGGACTTGGTCAATGGCCAAAAAGCCAGAAATTGTTCAAATGGTAAAACTGTCAAAGCGATTAATAAATTAATTTAAGAAAGTTTTAAAGCAAATGTACTTATTAGCTGAAACTAAAACTGTTAGCTACTAGCTGTCTGTGAGGACGAATACGATTTTTTAAGGAAAAGTTAGCTGTTAGCTATTAGCTGACAGCTGCAGCTAAAGCTATTAGCTGCCACCAACAGCTAACTTTTTATAGCTGAAGTTATTAGCTGTACATTTCAACAGCTAATTTAGCTGTCCCACAACAGCTAATAGCTAAAAAATTAGCTGTTAGTTAAGCTAAATTTCAGCTAATTTAGCTGTAGCTTTTAGCCGTTAGCTATAGCTAATTTTTGCCCATCACTGGTAGAGGAGGAAAATACTGTCCACAAAGAACGAAATGTCCATTAAATGATGAAGAACGAAAACAATATGAACAATTTCTAATTGAACAGGATCTGTACGCTACCGTTCGAAATTTTGAACTTTATTAAACATGCTCGAGTGCATTTATGAGTTATTTATGGAACATTACTTTTGATGCATCTATTTTAACTATCATTATTAGTAAATACTTAATATAATGTGCTGGCAATATGTGCACACGACACAAGGTCAATAAAAGAAAAAAATGGGATGAACCCAGTGTATTTATTTTCTTCTCGTCTTCCTCATCTAAAATTAACGCTATTACAGCAGGAGTCCATGAAGAAATTCTTTATTAAACGAGACACACAAGATTTCAAAAGGCCTACCACAGCAATGAGGCATTGACACTGGAGTGCTGTGTGGATGTCGGTGAAAATTGCATCACGGATGCCACTGACACGGAAAGCGACGGTACCGTCACGGACAGTGTATATCGATCCCAGCTGCTGCGATCAAAATATTTCGAACGACTCCATTCCATATTCCCGAAAAACATTGGTGTAGCAATGACGCATATCGGGTTTGCTACACGATATGCGACAAATGACGTCAAGAATCGCATGTTTACAAATTCGTTCCAAGCTTCAATCATCCGTAAAATATATAACATTACAAAGTTATACTTCAGCTGAGAAAAATAATAACAAACTTCAAGTAGGTAAATGGGAATAGAAGGTAAGCACGTGACATTACCGTTAGACTTCCGTTGAAAGAACTTGAGACACTGAAAAATCGGCGTTGACAATTAATGAAAACTTGAAATTAATCTACAACTCAATGAATAGGTATAGAGAAATGAAAGTGGTTTACAACTTCAAGCAAGCGTGGCGTTGTTAGTTTGTTATCAGTTATCACTTTTATCTGCGAGTGCCGATAATAACAGGTTGACCAACGCGAGAAAAACAAAAATCCGCAGGGGACTGAAAGAAAATCCGCAGTAGTTACGTATAAGGGTATATAGGTAACCACTTTTAGGTCACATCAAGCTGAAAAAGAATAGGTAGGTACCTCTATTATGGAGGTAATAGCTAGATAGTTTTAATTTCAATTACAAAATTCTCGTCTATTTTGCGGGAATTCCCCGTTTTTCACATACAGAGATTAGATTTTGAAGCAGAGGGGATCTTTTATAGGTGTTTTTTTCTTGCCTAATTTTCGTCAAGTATTTCTATTTTGCGCCAGAAAGTCGGTTCTGAAGGACCGTAGGGATGGGACATCGAAATCGATATTATCAAAACATCGATGTTTTACTTCGATATTCCTATTTTTCGCCATCGATGCCTCACAACCGATATATCGATGTTATGGTCCGATAATATCAGCAGAAAACACCCTTCAACCAGCTCTTGCCTCTTGGATCCCCTCCCCACTCTTCCTTGAACCACATGTTACTCCTTCTCCTTACAGGTCATAAAATACTCAAAAGTGCTCAAATACTCACTTCATCAAGTATTTTCATTTTCAGAAATATTTGAGTAAAGAAAAAAAAAAGAAACAGAAACATTTTATTCCGAATTCAGTCATTTACAAAATAAAAATAAGAAACATTCCAACTCTGAATTATATACGTAGGTACTTGATAAGAAAAATAACTCTTCGTCGAGTGAGTGGAGGAAACAAGTTTCTTCAGATTTTCTGCTTTCAGCCTATTGCACTGGGGCGTCAAAATGTTGCCAGTTTCAGAAAACACTGAAAACTTCAGAACTTCAGGTTCTGAAGGTACACTCGTAGAAACGCGTAGAAGAGGGATATCGAAATCGATATCGAAAATATCGATGTTTTGGCTTGATGAAACATCGTTATCGATGCTGTCTACAAAATATCAACATTGACATCGATATCGATATTTTCTTTCGATGTCCCATCCCTAGAAGGACGTAAGATCATGTTGGCCCTTGCACAAAGAAGTTATAGTATCAAGAAGGTAATTATGAAATTCATGTGACCACTGGTGGGCCAGTCCACGAGTACCATCGAAACTTTGACTCCCTTGGCTTTGTTCTTACAATGATACGACATTGTAAAAACAAACACACGCAAAATACGTTCTTTAACGCATGAATACGACTGGAAATGTATGTTTCAAGGGATATATCATTTTGGTACTTTTATAATGAAGTTATAGTATCAGTCGGCTAGATACGGAATTCAAGTGACCATTATTGGGCCAGTCCCCGTGTACCATCGATATTTTAGCTCCTTCGGCTTTGTTCTCACACTGATACGACAGTGTAAAAACAAACACGCAAAATACGTTCTTTAACGCCTGAATACGACTGGAAATGAATGTTTCAAGGGATATATCATTTTGGTACTTTTATAAGGAAGTTATAGTACCAGTCGGCTAGATATGGAATTCAAGTGACCACTATTGGGCCAGTCCCCGTGCACCATCAATATTTTAGCTCCTTCGGCTTTGTTCTTACACTGATACCACATGGTAACAGACGAACACAGCAAAATACGCTTTTCAATACCTGAAATCCGCAATGCGACTGAAAATTCAGTTTTAGGAGATAAGATTATTTTGGCCCTTCCCGAAGAAGTTATAGCATCAATACGGTAATTATAAAATTCATGTGACCGTTGGAGGGACACAGTCCCCGAGTACCTACTCTTGAAATTTTGTCTTCGTTGGATTTGCTCTTACATTGATACGACGATTGAAAAACACATGCAAAATACAATCTTTATGCCCGAAATATGCAATGTGACTGGAAATTCATTTTATGAAGGATGTAATATCATTTTGGCACTTGCATAAAGAAGTTATAGTATCAGTCGGCCAGATGTGGATTTCATGTCACCATTAGTGGGCCCTTGTACCTTCGAAATTTAGGCTCCTTTGGATTCGTTGTTGTTGATATTTGGAAGGTAACTGAGAGACATGGTAAAATTCATTTTTCAATAGAAACGAAGAATGCGACTAAAAATTCAGCTTCGAAGGATACAAGACCATTTTGGCCTGTTGAATCGACAGTAAAGGCTTCGTCACTGCTGAGAGGCTACAGACAGGTACAATGGTTAGTGATAGGCTCTACAGATGACTTCAGGTCGCCTAAGAGAGTGAAACCCCGATTGAAAACTTACAGGTCCTCAAGGTTGGAGGCCGAGAGTAGAGGCGACAGCCCACCACGTAACGTTACGAACTCTCAACAATAAGGTTGCCTGACGGATGAACGGAAACGACTCGAGTGTGGAAAAGGACACACATTGAGGATTGCTGCATCTAATGTGGGGAGTTTGTAAGACATAGACGCAAGTCATAAAAATTCTGCCAATTCGAGTAGGCAGTATAGCTTCCTCACTTGAATCACATGAACGTATAGAATAGTTGGATAGGTTCGTTTTGATACGGGACCATCTGCGATCCAACCCACGTATACCCTCAAAATTTCAGCTATGTACGACTATATTTCGCGTTGTTAGAAGCGTTACAAAGAAATGGTTAACACTTCACGTTAGCGCATGCGCGGACAAAAGTTACATTACGATTCCAATGAAATTCATATGGAACTATCAAAGTATTATTCCTGATCGACCCTCCAAATCTTAACTCATTTCAACTCCATTAAAGGTAGTTATGGGCGTTTTAAGTATTTCACGTTTGCGCATGCGCAGACAAAACGATTTCCATGATTTTGAAATGGCACCACCTGCGATCCAACCCGCGTGGTACCCACAAAATTTCAGCTCTGTACGACTATTTTTCGCTTAGTTAGAAGCGTTACAAAGAAATTGTCAACATTTCATGTTCGCGCATGCGCAGACGAAAGGTACAATAAGATTCCAGTGAAATTCATATGGAACTATCAAAGTATTATTCCTGATCGACCCTCCAAGTTTGAACTCATTTCAACGATATTTAAGGTAGTTAAGGGCGTTTCAAATATTTCACGTTTGCGCATGCACAAACGAAAGTTGCTGTAATTTTTTAATGATTTTGGTATGGGACCATCTGTGACCCAACTCGCACCTACCTTCCAAATTTCAGCCCATTTTAACCATTATTTCGGGTAGTTATGGGCATTACAAGGAATTACCACAGACAGACGGAACCAAAAATGTTCCCCGATGTCTGAAACGCAAAATGGTAGTGGCAATTTTTCATTTTGGAGGTCATGTTTTTTTTTTAGTCAATCACGAATCCAAGGCTCTCCTACCTTCGGTAGTGAAGAAGCAAAAATAGAACGCTGGTTAGATGATGCTGAGGAAGACCTAACGAGACAAGAAGTACAGGGTGCGGCAGAGCCGATTGACGAGTTTCAAAGGGCTATTTAAAAAAAGGTAAAAGTTGGAGAAAAACGGTTTTATTTATTCGAACCATTAGGAAATATAGTTTTTGTACTCAAGTTTTGAAAACGATATCGCTAAGTTGGCGGCCGTCAGCAGCGATACACTGATGTAGTCGATTTCGGAAGTTTTCGGCATATAGCGAGCGGTATGGCCCGGATTTCTTTGGTTATTCACTGCTTGAGTTGTGGCAGGGTGAGTGAACGATGTTTAAAGACCTTATCTTTAAGGTAGCCCCAAAGAAAGAAGTCACAGATGTTCAAATCAGGTGAGCGCGCTGGCCACCCCACGTCCCCTCACAGTGAGACCAGTCGCCCCGGAGCCGTGTGGGCTGTAGCCCCATCCTGCTGGAACCAGATGTCACCCAGATCGTGTTCTTCAGCACGTTCTTCCAATTCAGGCTGTAGGAAGGTTTCCAACATCGAAACGTAACGCTGGGGTTACTGTGACGGTGACATTTTCCTCCTCGAAAAAGTAAGGGCATATCACTCGGAATTGAGACACAGCGGTTGTCCATGTCCCCGTCCTCGTCGTTTACTTTCTGTTTCCTCAAGTTGGCGAGCCCAACTTTTGATTGCGCTAGCAGAGGGGACAGAGGCGTTGACAGGAATGTCGAAATGGCGCCGAAACGCCCGCTGGGTCACGATCACAGAACGGTTATTTTCGTAAAGCGTGCGAACGGCAAAGCCCCGATTCATTCCGGTCCAAATCATGGTGCAGACTAAAAACTACAGACCCTAAGGAACACAAAGAGCCCTTCCACACATACCTGACCCCACCACAGCCCGAGCAATGACCCTTCGAAACTCGTCAATCGGCTCTGCCACACCCTGTATGAAGACGGCATAGCCGAACACAGGAAATGAATGGTCTACCATTGGTTGACAGGGTCAACCGATTTACCAATGCTGGAAGTAAAAGAAAAAACTGATCAACAAACATCGAAGTTAGTTTTCGTTAAGGATACAGGTCAATATTTCTTGGATGCTGGTGAATTTCGAATCTCCAGCTCTGTAATGGCGGGCAACGTCTTTTCGCAGGTCACAAAACCTGTTGTACTGCGGGGGGAGCTCCAATTCCTGGACAAAAACAACATCATTTTATTCACCTATGGTTCAATTCTGTAGTTCAGTTCCATATATCAATATCAATGCTGGGGAGTCTTAGGCACAACTGAATGCACCGTTTGGCCAGACAAACATAATATCAAACAATACAAACTCGCCAGGGTTGCCAACCGCAGTGACTTGCCCAGGACCGTCATGATTTCTAAAGAAAAGTCCTGTGTCCTGAGCAAATACCACAGCCAGTTAAAGTCCTTATTTTGTCCTGTTTTCAAATTGGTTGGATTCTAACCATAGAACTATAATTATGTTGATCTCTCGGATCTTGGTTGGATCTCGTGATCGAACACCATACAGGTACACCACAGAATATGCATTACTGCAAGGGTCCTCTCCTTTTGAACGAAATTGTCATAAGACAGTATTCAAACGCCACATTTATCTGTCAGTGTCGCCAGATCCTCGGATTTCAAGCATCTAAAACGCTGTCAAGTCCTTGTCACTTGGGTTCATTATACTAGTGGACATACCTACAGGAATGTTGGCTGTTCATTTACTGTTTCTTTCATGTGCAACAATTGAAATAGCTATTTTTTGGTTTCCACCAATTTTGGCCCCCAAAAACACGAATTAGGCTCTTACTTTTTTTACAAATCATCTTTGATCATTGACAGTGCCATTTAATTGTCTTAATTCACCTGCTGAAACCACTTCTAGTGTTATTATACAAATTTACGGTAATTTCAGACGATTTCCCAGATTTTTGACTCATAAAAAAAAAAGAATTTTGGGAGCTGAACCTTCGTTACAACATCAATTCTTCACTCTTCGGTCAAAATCGACTGCACTTTCGGTTTTCTCGCCCTAAAAACATGGAAAACCATACCTCATACGCTCATGTTCAATAAAACCTAAAAAAAATACTTGAAAACCCCTGTTTTTCCCCATAACACCCCTTGGTGTTTTCCGATTGGGATGTCAAGCTGCCGAGCACAACTAGGACTCAAATATGTTCCCAAACGGACACCTCACAAGCTCATGTTACTGTAACACCAAAAAACCCTATTTTTACTCCCAGCGGGTATAACACCCTTGGGTATATTCCGATAATGCTGCAAGTTTCGGGGCACAACGAGCGCCCAAATGGAGCCTGTGTGTGAAAGAACGAATTTTTTAGACCGAAAATAAAGTAGATAAGTATGGATGACACGGCGGACGGCGTTCGATTTAAAGCTAGGTTCACATGGAGACTCAATTCTGGACGGCAACGCGGCAAGGCAACGCGTTTGCCGGAAATTTTGCCTCCGAGGCAAAAGAGCATAACAAAACACAAACGCAAAATAACGAACGATTACTCGAAACCCCAAAATCAACCAAAAATGTCGAATTTCAATATGGCCGAACAACCAAACAGGAGAGGTGTGCGCAGCAACCTCTGGGCAGATACGGCAATGGATCTGACAGCGGAAAACATCTGGAGATTCTGAGATAGTATCCAAGACATTGCGTTACAGGCCAATAGCAATGCAGAATGCGTAGCTGTGCCGGACTGCCGTCCAGAATTGTGTATGTGAATCAAGCTTTACAGTTTATTGTTCATGTTCATAGCTCCAAATCCATTATTTTGAATACCCAGACACTTTAGCTGGACCACAACTCCATTGAACCAACCAAGAAACAGCGCCTATTCCAAATTTCCATCCCGTTTCATACCACGTATGGTATATATAACTTGGCACTTGAGGAATTAGGCATTTCACTGGGAACCATGGACCATCGAAATGAGCAAAATCGTAACAGGAGAGAGGTTGGGATGATATAAATTCATTTTAATACCTACTAAGTCTACCTTCTGAAGAAATTCAATTTAAATTTCAATGAAACGTGATATAGAATAACTTTAATCAAGCGTGGTGATTGTTGTGAGAGGGGCGAGAGGCTTGAACTAGTTTTCGTCATTGACTAATGTGGGGTTTGATCATTTATAATGAAATTAGTACTGTTCGCCAACAACGGAAAGGTAGAATAAATGTAACTCAAATAGGAAAAACAGGAACTAGAGAGGGGGGTTTGAATGACAACAGCCTCTTTTTGCCGGTGAAAAATTTCTACGGACTATTCACCTGCTTTCAAGAGGGAGATCTACGGAAATCTCCCTCGTTCTACGGAAACTTGAGGGCCTGTCTACGGAAAATCATCCACTTGTATGTGGCCACACTGGTTGTGCACTCTTCGATCCCTCAGCAGGGGTGTGAAGATAGAATCGAATAGTCATAGCAGTAGTACAGTTTTATATATCAATACTCAGGACAAATCCGCTGAGAATTTAGTTAATTCTAGTACACAAATTAGGAAAACGTTATTGGAACAACTAATTACGAACTCAATCTAAGTTTTGGGGCCTCAATTTAGTTGTTTTATACTTAGAAGTAGATATCGTCGATATACAGTAGAGCAGTATTTATTTCTGTTTCCACATAAATAAATGAACTGATGATAGACATTCAACTGTACGATATCCGCACATACAGAACGGATAAATCCGGGATTCCGGCGACCCTGGGACATCCTGAAGCCTCAACTGATATGGCAAATTCATAATTCGCAAACAGACTATTACCTACCATGGCCCTTAACTCACTTTGTTCGACGCTTCGGGTTGGAGGCACTGGCGGAGCGGGCACTGACCGTCTGTGACTATAGTTAACGTGGCTGGGTCGACACACAGCGACCTACAGTAATTTTCAAACTGAAAACAAACAAAAAATAACAATAACAGTGGGTAATAAAAAAGGATTTGTTTACAAATTGTACAAAATCACCATTTAAACCGAAAATTGGATGCAAATGATGTGGCTATGTTTAAGGTGGCTTCGAACATTATATCTAAATCAAAATCATAAGTGGAACGTTTTAAAATTTACAAAAGGGGTGCCCTATGGTTTTCAATTCTCACTGGGTATATTCGGACAGGCAGTTCTGAACCTTTCGTAATGGACCACGCACACTTTTGGCTGTTCGGACAGCATCAAAACCAGTTCTGAAAGATTCCGAACTATAAGTCCGATGTTTGGACGTAGCAGTTCGTAAACATGTAGAACCAGTTCGAGAGGTTCGGGATTTTCTTCAGAACTTGTAGTTCGAGACATGCGCAGTAGACTCACTCACTCACTCGTGTAACCATATTATAACCTTTGTATAGGTGCCAGGAAAACGATTATGTTAGTTTTCAATTAGCATTCCTATTATAGGACCATAGGGTGATTAAGCACAATTATTTCGAAGGACCTTATCATTCATTATACAAATTTGGATTCGGTGTAGGAAAAGCAGAACTCAAGAAATACGAGCGTAACCAAACGAAATATATTAAAATAAAATAAAAACTCTTGTTTTAATGCCTCTAAAACTGATGAACGAGAAGAAATGAAAATAATAGATTAGGTACTAAAGTCCGTGATAAAAAAAAGAAATAATATAACTGCTGACTCGTAGGTAGATGGACGTAGGTCTCGTTGGGGCCCAACAATGAAGCAAATGTCCCGGAAGGTTAAATGGTGAGAAATCGCCCAAACGTTAAAACATTGGAATGTTCTTACCAACAAACTTGATGGCAGAAGATGACTGTCCGCGTCTCGGAACACCAGTGGATGGAGAGCCTTTGGGGAAGAGCAATCCTGTACTTCTACGGCGGCAGCAGCAGAAATAGCCTCGATGACCCCGTGAGGATGATACGGTGGAAGAAGACCCGATCGGCACGGTTGATGAGCACCACAAGCCAGATCCAGCGGGAGTTGGCACGATGTCGGGAGGAGCACGTGCTGATTAATCGTCACGATTATTGGTGGGATGGTGGGACAGTACGGGAGCGATTCCGAGTGACGACTGACTACGACGAGGATCTCTTTGGCTCAGGTCCTGTGGAAGGGGGTTGTTTTGGGCGAGCTTCGAAAGGTTCCAAAGTGGCCAGATCTCGCGGCTTGTGCAGCTCCAGTTTGTAGTTCGAGCAGGGTCCGAAGCGATAACTACCTACTTATCGACCTAGCTATTTACCTACTCGCTCGATTTCATCTAATAATCTTAGAAATTTCCAGTCACCTACTCGAACATACCGCCCATCGAAATTTCTGTTTTTTTTTTTTTTTATTTTTTTTTTAATTTTAGTTCAGGAAGAAGGTTCAGGGTTAGGATGAGTAATGGCTTTGAGGGGTATCAGGTTGGCTGCGGAGCGTTTGAGGGTTCCCGTGGGGGTCTTCAGCGTGACAACCCTTACGGCACCATCTGGTCCAGGATGTGTGGCCTGCACTCGGGCAAGGGGCCACTGAAGAGGTTTGGAGTCCCCATCCCTAATAAGGACGAGGTCTCCTGCCTGCAGATTGGGAGGCTTATGAGTCCATTTTTGACGTTGTTGAAGGTTCTGCAGGTAGTCTCGCGTCCAACTTTTCCAAAAGCTCTGGGTCCTTTGTCTCAAGAATTGCCATCTGGACAGTCGATTGTCGGGAATGGTAGATAAGTCAGGTTCGGGAATTTGAGTGATTGGCTTTCCTATTAACAGATGTGCTGGAGTGATGGGCTGCGGATCATCTGGATCAGAGGACAATGGAAGTAACGGACGGGAGTTCAAAATCCCCTCAATCTTCGTCACGAGAACAGTGAGTTCTCGTTCGGTGAAGCGTTGATTCGCCAATGTCTTGAAGAGGTGGGTCTTCATTGACTTAACCCCTGCCTCCCAAAGTCCTCCAAAAGGGGTGATCGAGGAGGGTTGAAGGACCATCGAATACATTTGGGGGCGCAGTGGGAGGTGATGACGTCTTGGGTGGATGGTTCCTTTAGCCAGGACTGAACTTCTTGGAGGTAGTTGGCCGCACCCTGAAAGTTCGTTCCACAGTCAGAAAAGATGCGTGCTGGAATTCCATGGCGGGCGATGAAGCAATCCAGGGCATCTAGGAAGGCTTCAGTTGACAGACTGGGGACTACTTCTAAATGAAGTGCCTTGGTGGAAAAACAGATGAATAAGCTCACATATGCCTTGTGTGTGGGTGAATTACGGCGGGAGGAATCTTTACAAAGAAATGGACCTGCAAAGTCCACCCCAGTGTGATGAAACGGGGCATTCTGTGCAAATCTGGAGGCTGGAAGATGTCCCATGTAAGGCGTTATATGTGATTTAGAGAACCGATGACAGGTTAAACATTTAGTCTTTATTAGCTTAATCAATGATCTTGCTCCAGGAATCCAATATCTTTGTTGTATGTAGGCAAGGAGTGCTTGCTGCCCGGGATGCATAAAGGTACGATGATAGTATGATACAAGAAGTTTCGTAAAATGTGCCTCATGAGGTAAAAGAAGCGTATGTCTTTGTGGGAATGGCATATTAGAAAGCAACAGTCTTCCGCCCACCCTGAGTAAACCATCAGGATCCTCAAAAACGTTCAGACTGGCGAAAAGATCCTGAATTTTGCGGTTGTGCCTATCGGCGAAGTAATGCTGTTGGACAATTCCTATGCACTTGACATTAGCGGCAGCAAATTCTAATGTGTTGATTGGTCCTCTCCTCCGAAGAGTTTTGTTCTTCTCCTGAGAGTTCCGTTTGAATCGAATTATATAGCCTACAACTCGAATTAGTTTGGTGTAAGATGAAAATGTCTCACTGAAGTGGATGAAAAAATCTTGACGGTAGACGAAAAGAGCAATTGCCGAGGTCTTTACTTCGGGCAGCTGAACTGCTTCTGGTGGAGAAGATGGCCACTCTGATTCAGGGAGGCATAACCAAGGAGGCCCCGCCCACCATAGCGTATTACGGATGAGCTGATGAGGGAGAATGCCTCGAGAACCACAATCTGCTGGATTGTCAGAGGACGAGACATGATGCCACCAATCTAACCTAGTTTTAGCCAAAATATTAGTTACACGATGAGCAACAAATATCTTCCAACGATCAGGTGAAGTGTGGAGCCAGCCAAGCACCACTTGAGAGTCAGTGAAAAAATGATGATTGGTGATCGTAAGCGATTTGAGAAACGAACTGACTGATTGATACAAACGTGCCAACAACAGAGCGCCACACAATTCAAGTCGTGGTATTGTGATGGTTTTTATAGGAGCCAATTTTGTTTTGGATTTCAGGAGGAAGGTTTTGATTATATGATTTTTGTTTCGAACTCGAAGGTACAGTGCAGCACAATATCCCAGCTGGGAGGCGTCGCAGAACCCCACAATCGAACATATTGATGACGGGTCTAGGTTCAAACATCGAGGGATGGTGATGAGTGAAAGTGCAGAAAGATCGTTGGTAAATTTACTCCAACGCCCTTCAATATCAGGGGGAACACATTCATCCCAATCCCTCCCTGATTTCCAAACGTCCTGCATGATGATTTTAGCGTAAAAAATCACTGGTGCGAGGTAGCCCAAAGGGTCGTATATTCTAGCAATCAATGAGAGAATAGAACGCTTAGTGGGTGGTGACTCTGTAATTTGCACTGAATAGGAAAGAGCATCCGATTGTGGGTCCCACTGAATACCCAGAATTTTAGTACCCATTGGCTGCTCTGACGAAATGGGGACGGGTTGTGTTGAAGAGGCCTTTACGTCTCGGAGAAGTTCTAGAGAGTTGCTGCTCCACTTACTCAACGTAAAACCTCCTTTAGCGAGAAGCTGAATGAGTTGGGTTTTTAAAGATAGTGCGTCCTTTAATGTTGCAGCACCAGTAGCAATATCATCCATATACGATGCGTTAACCAAAGATTTGGAAGCGTCTGGAAACAGACTACCTTCATCCAAAACCAACTGACGTAATGTGCGCAGCGCGAGGAAGGGCGATGAAGAGAGTCCATAAGTGACAGTCGTAAGTTGGAACTCTTGGACGGGTTGATCCGGACTTGAACGCCAAAGTATATGTTGATACTTTCTGTCCGATTCAATAACATCGATTTGCCTATACATTTTTACAATGTCGGTGATGAAGACAATTTGGTGAAGGCGAAAATTCAGTAAAACGATACAAACGTCGTTTTGAAGTTTGGGTCCTATGTGAAGTTTATCGTTTAAGGAACCCTTGGAGGTGCGAGCGGAAGCGTCAAATACGACGCGCAACTTTCCTGAAGTATCACCGGATTTATAGACGCCATGATGAGGGATGATGTATTTACCTGGCTCAGGACATAGTACCATATGCCCTAATGAAACATATTCGTCTAAAAAATCATGATACTGAAGTTTTAGGGATTCACTTCGTGCGAGCTTGGCCTCCAAGTTGTACAGTCGTGACAGGGCTTGAGGCTTTGATGGTCCTAATGATGTATCTTCACTCTTAAAAGGAAGTGCCACTACGTAACGGCCATCAGGCGAACGCCGATGAGTTCGCATGTAATGGTCTTCGCAAAACTTATCAGCGAATGACATGATATCGGATGTGGAACCAATCTCTTCCACTTCCCAAAAACCTTTCATCGTGTCTTCCAGATTAGTGGTAAAATATGATAGTCCATGCGGAGGCGATGAGACTGAATTTTCATGCAATTCAGGAGAGTAGCGGCCAATGATGATCATGCCAAATACGGTTTTTAGAAGTGAGGGATGGTGTGGATAAGGTGTCACAGGACCCCCGGTTATGACTTCAGTAAAGACGTCAGCACCAAGTAACATGTCGATAGGCCTTGACTGCCAGAAAGAGGGATCCGCTAGATCATGCTGCATATATTTTTGCCAAACTACTTTCGGTAACGAGGTCGGGGGAAGGTGTGACGTAATGCTGGGGATGACAACTGCAGTTGTTGCGATATTACGTCCTCCAAAATGTTTAGGGAACAGTACGCAGCGTACCCTACCTTGAGTGATGAGTAACTTAGTCTGGCCGATGCCAGCAACTGATTTTGAGTACGGCGACAGAGACAAGCCTAAACGGTCCACGCATGATTTTGTGATGAAGGAGTCTTGGCTGCCTGAGTCCAGGACGAGTCGTATTGTTTGGAATGAACCCTTGGAATCTCGAATTTTCGCTTCAGCGGTACCCAAAAGCACTTCCGAGTGGTTCGATGCGGCGATCGAAGTTAAGGATTTGCTATGAGGAGATTCTGAAGACGTAGATTGCTCCCCTGCTCTCCCAGCAGACGATTTCTCAAGATGCAAACTACTATGATGCTTTCCTTTACAAGATTTGCAACGCGTATTAGAGGAACAAACCCGAGTTTTGTGTGCAGGATGGAGACAATTTCGACATCCTTGAAAGGTTTTCAAAAGATCCAGGCGTTGCGCCGGTGATGATGACTGGAATTGTGGACAATACCTTAAGGTATGACTTTCCGCACAGATAAAGCATTCTGGAAACCTGGTATCAGGAGTATTTGACGATGGAGTTGATGGATTATGTTCAGATGGTTTCTCCTCATTATTTGCTGTTGAATTTGTAAAAAATGAGGATTTTGAATTTGAAAATCCCTTTGGTTGAAATTTAGCAGGAGTCTGAGGTACTGGAGTTTTCGGAGGATCAGCAAGTTTGGTTTCAGGGATCAATAAGAGCGCTTGGTGACGCTCTTGAACAAAATCGAGCAATGTATCGATATTTGGGAACTCAGTGGTTGAGTGTTTGAACTCAAAGGCTTCACGAGTGGTACGATCGAGGCCTCTTACAGCCAGTTCGAACAAGATATATTCGAAACCATTCGCAATTTTCAGGTTTTTCAATGAAGTAACATTTTCTCCCACTTCGGACAAGAAATGGTTAAGTGACGTTCGCGTATATCTGCTGGCTGACGGTTTAAAATTCAAGATATGATTAATATAATTTGATGCAAGCTGACGTTTATTATTATAGAATTTCATTAGTAAATCCCATGCTTGAAAATAATTGTCCTGTACGAATTCTATTGATTTTAACTGTGCCAATGCTGGCCCACTGAGTAAGCCAACCAAAAAATGGTATTTTTCGATTGGTGTTAAATTATCGTCCCTGTGAACTAGCGACTCGAAAGAGTCTCGAAACAGAGGCCATTCCGCCAGGTTCTGACCACTAAATTTAGGTAGATTCAATTTCGGTAGGTGAGCGCGCGTTGGGTGTGAAAAGGTGGATTGATTCATTGATATATTCGCTGAAGATGTCGCCACCGATTCGGATTTCTTTATATATTGTTGATAAAGGGCATGAATTTCATAGTAATGCTGTTTAACTTTGCCTCGTATATTTTCATGAGCGGCTTCGGGAAACTTTGGGAGTGTACTATCCACGGAAATCAAAGCAAGTAGATCGTACCAAGAATTGTCGAAATCCGTCATTTGTTTTTCTACAGTACAATACATGCCAGAAAACAACGTAGCATTATCCCTTTTTTCCTTCAAGGTTCGACCAGTGTCTCGAATGACTAATATATCACACGCTATCCGTCTTAATTTTTCACGTAGAATTGTATCCTTGACAGCATTTGGAACGTCCGTCATAGTGTAAGGCGGGATTTTGAACGTGGAGTATAGGATTGAATTAATAAGGATAATATAGATTTTGTAGGTATTAGAAGGATTCTACCAGGGAAAGGGTGCCTATAATTCCACTATATATTTTCAAGGTACCCCTACAAAGGACCCGCAATGCACGGCGGTAGTGCGTGCTAAAATAGACACAAGGTTATTATTAACTGCAATGCGAATCGAGTACAATAACATAACAAATGTGTATGTAACAATGTAAGGCGATAGGAAAACAAATCAATGAAAATTTAATAGGTAGATGTATAGAAAAATCCGGCTCGATTTAGGATCAATGTATAGGTGCCAGGAAAACGATTATGTTAGTTTTCAATTAGCATTCCTATTATAGGACCATAGGGCTGGTGATTAAGCACAATTATTTCGAAGGACCTTATCATTCATTATACAAATTTGGATTCGGTGTAGGAAAAGCAGAACTCAAGAAATACGAGCGTAACCAAACGAAATATATTAAAATAAAATAAAAACTCTTGTTTTAATGCCTCTAAAACTGATGAACGAGAAGAAATGAAAATAATAGATTAGGTACTAAAGTCCGTGATAAAAAAAAAGAAATAATATAACTGCTGACTCGTAGGTAGATGGACGTAGGTCTCGTTGGGGCCCAACAATGAAGCAAATGTCCCGGAAGGTTAAATGGTGAGAAATCGCCCAAACGTTAAAACATTGGAATGTTCTTACCAACAAACTTGATGGCAGAAGATGACTGTCCGCGTCTCGGAACACCAGTGGATGGAGAGCCTTTGGGAAAGAGCAATCCTGTACTTCTACGGCGGCAGCAGCAGAAATAGCCTCGATGACCCCGTGAGGATGATACGGTGGAAGAAGTCCCGATCGGCACGGTTGATGAGCACCACAAGCCAGATCCAGCGGGAGTTGGCACGATGTCGGGAGGAGCACGTGCTGATTAATCGTCACGATTATTGGTGGGATGGTGGGACAGTACGGGAGCGATTCCGAGCGACGACTGACTACGACGAGGATCTCTTTGGCTCAGGTCCTGTGGAAGGGGGTTGTTTTGGGCGAGCTTCGAAAGGTTCCAAAGTGGCCAGATCTCGCGGCTTGTGCAGCTCCAGTTTGTAGTTCGAGCAGGGTCCGAAGCGATAACTACCTACTTATCGACCTAGCTATTTACCTACTCGCTCGATTTCATCTAATAATCTTAGAAATTTCCAGTCACCTACTCGAACAACCTTACTATACTCTACCTGTGGCGTATACTATATGTTTATTTTCTTATCGCCCATGTTGTTATTACGAAGTACAGGTATTCTACGGTTATTGCTATTGTTTACAAGTTGAAGTTTGCCTGTTTAACTACTGTCAAGCTGGATCGTGAGGACTACTTGAAGATCCCGTGGTCAAAAAATATATACTCTTCAAGTTCTAGTGACAATGAAGAGGAAAATGAGATTAGTCACTCATTTTTCACGTAAAAACCTATATTCCTGTGTTATATTTATATGTACTGTTGTTGGTACCTACATGTTGATTGTATGTTCATAATGTTGGCAGTAAATGTTTTTGAATAACAATAAAACGTTTGGTCACTTTGCTTGTACTTTGTTTCCCAATACAATACACTTGACTACATTCTTGAGATTGTAGTGTTGTTGAATAAGACTGGTTAATTTCAAGGAAAATGCCTTGACAAATTATGTTGTTCATTGCAGTCTTACCTTCAACAGAGTATCTACTTAGGTACAGGTAGGTATCTAACATAGTAATATTAGTTAATAATAGTAGTAGTAACATTAGACCCCAGTTGTATCTCCTAAACAAAACTTGCCCACCTTTTGTAAGGTAGGTACCTAATAAGAATTCATATTGGATTATTATTTTCAATAAAATCGACAAATATTTCTAGAATTTTGACGTTTTTAGTACAAATTTTGCGCACAAATCTGGGAATATAAGGTTCAAGGTTGGCTCTAAATGACCAGCAACTAATCCCACAAAAAAGCTGTTAAAAAAACTTTGTTTGAAAACTTGATATTTTGATAGGATTCTTCAAAAAGCATTGGTAGTGGCCACAGTTGAGGAAATTGTTTAGGTTTTTCATGAATTTCAGTGTTTGGTTTTTTTTAAATTGCTTTATGTATACCTCATAAGAACGGATAAGGTTGTGACTGCCTGGACTCGGGAGTTGATGTTTTGGTTATTAGTTCCGAACTAGTTCGAAAAGCGTTCGGCCGGACAGAGTTAGAACTAAAGTTCTGACCCCCCCCCCCCCCCCCCGCCCTTTAAGTTCTATTCGTAACTGGTTCAGAACTGCTTGTCCGAACACACTTATAGACGAACACCCAACAAAGCCGGAAGTATTCCTCGCTTCACTACAGAAATATGTATCATAATGTGTGAACCTAATCTAATTCTCTCTGATAATAATTCTCACTCATACCTATTAAAACAGTCACGCCTACACATGATGCATACATAATATTACGTCAAACAAAAATTAAATAAACATCCGGAACATTTCTTCGAAAATTCGCCCATGTTGCATGACAATAATTTATTTCAGATTTTGTTTTTCTCCAATATCGTTTTGAGTTTCACTGGTTATGGCCATGCTGCACGGCCATCTACACCGGGTTCAAGTCCTAAAACACATTTCCACCCACTACGCCAAGCAGAGACAATTCTGGGAACGAAAATCCAGTGAAACCTCATCCTTAATTAGTCTCAAACGTTGCGCCCATTGTTCCGTTTTTCCTGTTGTTTCCCCATGATCCTTTGTTATTGAAAGAATATTTTTAAAGAAAAAACATCTTATTATAATTATAAAAACGCAGAGATGAATCAACGATTGGGCTCCCGTGGGATCGGCAACGCAACCCACCCGAGTCGTTGGCAGTCGTTTTCCCTGGTTGATGGTTTAGTAACGAATATCGGTGGTACTTGACTTATTTTCAAGTAGGATCGTTGTAAATATGTATAACTTTTGAAACTGTTCCAAATATCAGGAGAGCTTGCTTGAGAACATCTCGAAATCTAGGGCCGACTTTACAAGCACTCCTTCGAGTCTCCTCTAGGAATGGGGATCTCAAGGTGCCTACAGGATACTCTGACGTGACGCCGGACCAGGTCAGATACGAAACTGTGTTCACAGTGGTGTGATGTGCTACAAACCGTTGTGTACGACCCCGTCAGTTAATGCCAAGCCATCGCGAAGAAATGTGCTTCTTTTTCAGACTAACTGGATGAGGAAGAAATACCTGCACTGCCGAGTAGAGTCAGTTGCTCTTCTAGACAGTGGGTACACCCCGTCGTGTTATTTCATAATTTTATGCCCCAACTGATCAAGGACTAATAGCGGTTTGTCTTGTATTACCGAATGACGAAAACTGGAATCCACTGCGCAACTTGCCGGCGCAGGTCCTGACCAGTGATGGCTCCTTTTGAACTGTGGTGAAATACGTCTCTTCAGGCCATTCCCGGACAGCGCCAGCCAACACCAGGCTACCATCAGCTACTGCTCGACAAGCAAGCTGCTGATGTGCTCAGCTGCTGCTTGTTGTGGGCTCCCCGCCCACATATATGGCAGTGGCCTGTACTGCCCGACTGTGCGTAACATGGGCCTGAAGAGGAGCCCTGGATATTGTTATGTGATGCCCTAGCGTCTATAGTTAGTTTATCAGCTAACTTAATGTCTCCAGTTTTGTTCGAAAAATGCATATCACTTCTCATGTGTGACCTTCCTTCTGCGAGCCAAGGCCTATGGCTAGCGTTTATTGGAGGAAGCGGGGGCAGAGCGTTTTCCGAGCGAGGCCTACTCATGTGCCGCGACTTGTGCATTCCTTCGGATAGCGGCAGACGGAGCACGGAAAATTACGGTCTCCGAGCTCCACCAACATAGGGAAGAACACAGGTTAACAAGTAAAATGTGGCGCACCTGGAGGAGGCAAGCAGTAGGGTAAATGCCTATGCACATGGTGCACAGAATGTACTATTCCAAATGTAGGTAGTGTTTCATGTGGAAGGGATCAAGATACCCTTTCTCTATTCATCTGCGAAATGGATGTTAAAAAGTTAGTTTGTGAGCGATTCCGCTAAAATTTGAAGAAGAGAACTGAAAGACTTGAAATTATGGGGAGAGGTCACCACCACCTTTTTAAATTTTAATCTATCACTTTCATAACAACCTGAATTCAATTCAATTCCCCTTTCACTCTTCTGGGGAGCATAGCAACTAGTTCTGTCCACCTGGTACGATCCGAAAGCCATCGTCTTAAGGTGGTTCCTGGAGAGCACTTTTCGACTAGCTTCACGCTCCACAATGCATCTCCACGTGATCCTGGGTCTGCCTTGGCTTTAGCACCTCGAGAGTTCCATTCCACGACCAATTTGCCACTGAGTACTCTTGCCTGAGCGCGTTCCCAAGCTGCATTGGCACACTTTCCCTCCAGCAGAAGGACATTTCCATTTGGGTTCATCTCCACAACTCCTCATTCGAGATCACTTCGAGCCATCTGACATCTAGTACCCAGTTTGCGGTTAGTGGCTGCAGTGCCTCTCCAGGTCTCAGCCGTAGAACAGTACCGAGAGGACATTGGATTTGAAATATCCTGAGCTTTGAACAGATGTGGATATGGCTAGCTCTCGGAACAGGAAACAACTGTGCAAACGCACCCTTTTCGCCTTCTTGATGAACACCGCAACGTCTGCATTGGCTCCTCTATTCTCAGCAATCACACTTCCCAGGTATACTACCTTGCTCGCTCGCTCTGTGACCTCGCCCCTGACCAAAAGAGGCTGTTTGCAGGAGGAACTGCCCCTCATTTCCTGGGACTTTGCAATACTTACTGCCAGCCCTTCTTTCCCTGCTGCTTTTTACGGATCACTGATCCCCTAAATACCGCTGTATCTGTGGGAAAGTAGGCATACGTCATCCACATACTCAACATCCTCTAGTCTGTTTGATATGCCCCACTGTATCCCTCTTTTGCAGCGTCTATGCATGTTCTTCAACCAACCCAAAGGGTCAAAGAAAAATTATGCAATCAGCCTGAAATTTTTTTTCTGGAACGCCCCAATTCATGGGTCTTGACCCAATACGAATCAGAGAAACATAATTATGCGTGTTTAACTTCATCTCGTGAAGAGGGTTGCCACCCCCTGGAACAAATTAAAAAAACTGCAGTTCAAGGGTTGAGTTTCTATACCCAAGAGCAAGGCACTGTGGAAAAAAATCAGATCTTAAGATTCATAGTTCAAATCAAAATAGGTGGGAAAACGTCGTTTTTGGTAGTTTCCTCCTGCAGTTTCTTCTTCTTCCTAGTTCCTAGTTCTTCCAGTTCTAGTTCCTTATAGTTTCCTACCCTCCAGCTCCACAAGCACATACGGCTGAACATCGAACAACTGAAGCGTTGTGATCAACTGAAACCTCTGAGTTTCTTCCATTGTGCTGTATCATCCAAAGCGAAACAATCGCCTCTCGCCCGCTTTGTGTGGCATGTATAGCGGATACGCCTGCTCCGCTCAGTTTTTCGCCCGCTCCGCCCCCACCGACTTCAAAAACGCCAACTATTCGTGTCAAGAACCTAAGAGGTTAACTTATCACCTTGAAGTTTATAAATAATTCACTATCCAACCTCAACAGATGGTTAAGCGCTGGGCTAGAGATGGTTAATAGTAGTCAAACTACTTAAAACTTACTAAAGATATAGCGTTTTGCAGGGATAAACTCGAGTTCCTGACTGCAACTTCGGTTAGTGTCGTTTCTTGTTTGACATCTTCCGATAAGAAGTTCGAATGGAGATCACAGTTGCTTGGCTTAACAACGTATTCTTGGAGACCTAGCACCTGTAAAAATAAATATAAGAATAAATAAGATAATCTGCAATGAAAGATTACGGTCAACTTTATTTTTCTGAAGTCTGTTTAAGAACACCGAAAAGAGAGTGCGATGACAACTACGGATAAGTGAGCGTTACTAAAATTGTCAAAAATAATTTGTCAAACTGAAACTTTTAAAACTGGAATCTTGGTTAAGTACGTCTACTGGTGTACCAATTCAAACACACTTACTTGGTTAGTATTTACATCAATGACTGCATAACCTAAAAGGATGATATCGTGTTCGTCGGCTCCCAAATTGGCACCAAGGAGGCCAGACGTGCAAACGTACAGACCGCAGATGGCCATCCTGGAAAGAAGAAAATTTGAATGTCAGTTGTACGACGAAACTTGAGTGTGTTGTATTAATCAGTGACGTATTCAGGGGGAGGGATCATGACACGCCCCGCATTGGCTCAAAAACGTTTATCACAAATTAGAATTAAATGTTCAAAAATGATAATCACAAAAGTAACAGAATCAAATACAACAAAAACAGATCGAACGGTAAATAAAAAATTCCAGTAATGCAGCATGGCTTAAGGAGAGAACTTTCAAAGAAACCGTTAGGGAAATTAAGGATTTAAATTAATGGCCACCTGCCAGAACACTCACTACGGCCTGACTGGGCACTCGTCGAGACCAGAGTGGAACGTCGTGCAGAAAAATTATGTCAAAAAATCATTTTTGGGATTCTGAACCAAAAAGCTGTTATGCTGATTACTCGATGCAGTCTGAACGTAATGAAACTACTCGCAATCGATTCAGCGACCAAAAAACCCTGGTTAACGAACCTCAAGTGCGTACATATAAAATGTACAATTTTAACACAGAATATATTGTGTTTTAGCCATGGACTAACACTGGCCAAAAAAGCTAACGACATTTCGTAACGAAATCTGGGACGACAACATTTCTAATGATTTTCACGTACAACCGATTCGTTGCTACGGAACTTTAACTTCGCCAGTTATCATCGTGCAAAAATCGTTCACCACTCATTGGATAGCTCTTGATTTACCTAACCATATTACGTTAACCGTTAACAGTAAATACATAATTTTAAGACCAAACAACCGATAAACGAATTATCTCTTGGAGATGTAGGAGTCTTGGAGATGAAGCTCGGACTGTGTTTATGTTTAACAAAATTTTTATGAAGTGCACTCGTGAGTGTGTATATAAGAAGCTGTGTATAAGGCACCACCAGTTACGACGAAACATTAGTGGGAGGAAGTTAACCAATCTTCAACCGAAGATTGAAGACGGGTTTATTTGAAATGCGTGAGCTAAAACACACTCTGTGTTTCTATAATTTCGTCCGAAGTATGTAAATAGAGGGAACCGGGGGTCCAGGGGGCTTGCCCCCTGGCGAGGCACGAAGCGCCGAGTTTTTTAGTTCATTTATTGTTTCTTTCAGCAATAATTGAAAAAGCTGTTCTTGATGGTTTTCACCGATTTTTGCTCTCCAAAAACACGAACTGGGCTCCTATTTTAGCATGGAACATGCTTTAGCCATGACCAAACAGCCACTTTATTTTTTCGATTCTATTGTTAAAAGTTTAGCATAACATAAGCACAACAAATTGTTGTGCTTACCTGATTATGTTTAAAATTTACCCGAAAATGCAGCATATTAAGGCATACATACATATAGTGATAATCTACAGGTGGTTTATTGTTACACCACCAATGAAAAAAGTCTCTCCACTGTTTCGTAGCAACTTCGTTATTTATTAGGTACCTATTCAAGTGTATAACTGTATTTTCAGGGTTCTGGAGTTCTCCAAGGTATTGCTAAATTGATAATCTGACATAAACTAATTTCTCCCTTGAGAGGGAAAAACATTAAATCATGTTTAATGTTTTTCCCTCGCAAGGGAGAAATTAGATATAGTTTTTTAATGTCAAGAAAAAATGAAAGCCACAATTTCACTGAACTCTACAAGTATAATGTTGCATTTACTGTACTTATTATAGAACTCGCCATCAACATATGGTTGCTACAACAGAAGGTAGTAACTGTGTAGTAACCAATGAAAAACGTAGCTATTGACTCTTGTTTCTTTCGAGTGCGATATTCTTTATGGTTGCTACAACAGAAGGTAGTAACTGTGTAGTAACCAATGAAAAACGTTGCATATTTGCGTGTCGGAATTCACAGAATGACCCCCAGCCTTAAAACATTAAACATGTTAAAAACTTCACAAAGATGAGTCACGAAAATATGTTACGGAAGTAATGATGTTCACATACAACCAATCATTGGTAGGAAGAATATAACTTCCTCATTTTCCAACCCACAAAAATCGTTCACCACTCGTTGGAAAGCTCTGAATTTATTATATGTCACACCAAATCACATGTTGCCAATTTCCCCCTCCACAACCCTCCTGAGAAGTACTGGTTACGCGATTGGCTATATACGTATACAAACTAAGTCGTTAGGAGTTTCAGTTTCATAGATGCGTTGTTGGTGTCAGTGCAGATTGGTGTTGATTCTGCACCAATCATATGACAGTATACGAGTATACCGGCTACTATAAGAGCCAACAGGCTAAAGCACGTTCCATGTTTTATTATAAATTTTAGCCCCTAGGCTTCAAGTAGATAGCAACCCGGGGGGGGGGGGGGGGGGGGGGGCTGCGCCAAATTTTTACAAATTATCCTAGATTATTGATAGTATCATTTAACTGTCTTGATTCACCTGCTGATACTACTTATAGTGTTATAATACAAATTTACGGTGATTTTCAGACCATTTCCCAGGTTTTTGACTCACAAAAAATGGACTTTGGGAGCTGTTAGTACCTCAATTCTTCACTCTGGTCACAACCAACTTCAAGCGCAGCGCCAAGTTTTTTTTGTGGATTTACGACTACAATTATGTAAATTTGGTACGCTGGGTGCGTCTAATCGGACTGGGACCAGTTGCGATCGATTCAGCGCCCCAAAACCCATGACTTACAACACCCCCCCCCCCCCCCCCCCCCACATGCCTATGTTGCTGAAATCCTTTTTGTTTTGATTTTTTGGACCAAAAATTTGTAAATTTGGACCCTGCGCACAGTGCGGTCGGGCTGGGATAGCGAAGTCATGTTGCGGAGACGGATTTTTCTGCCCAAGAACCCAAGGAAATTCTCCGATGCAGAGAACGAATTTTGGAGGGGTTTCCGGTTCACAGGGAGCATCTCCGGAATTTTGGAACGGGCCAAACATCTACATTTTCTTTGAAAATTCGCTAACATGAATAGAAAGTTAATATCATGTTTATCTCATTACAAACGAGCAATGTACATGGCCCTGGTGAATATTTTCCGAGCAAGTAGGGGAGGTGGGATGGGTTGTGTAGAAGATACCCCCCCCTTCCTTCCCTATAAAGTTCGCTTCACACTAGACCGTCACGAGACCGGCCCGTCACCGTCACGAGATTCCGGCGGCCCACGACGGATCGGTCGGTGAAGGTCCGTGATTCCTATTAACAAGGACCGAGTTTCATCCGTCATGAATCCGTAGAAGAACAGTGCAAAGCATCAGTCGTTTGGGAAGTGAGAACTGAGTAAATAATAACGTAACGTCTAATATAAAAATATACACTGCCATGGTACCCCTCAAAATTCTACATTTACCACTCCTATGTAATAAGGTAAAGATTTAACAAAATAAACAAGGGGCACCTTTATATACCGCCCGGCTAGCCCAGCTCCTCATTCGACCGACCGACTTATCACTTTTCTCTCGACCGCCTCCCTCCCTCTCTCCTATCCTTCCTTGCACTCGCTGTGGTGATAACCGCGGTGTGCTCCCTTCTCGAATAATCCCTGTGGTGATGACCGCGGGCCACCTCCTTCTCCTCTAGCACCTGCTGTGGTGATAACTGTATGGTGCTAGCGGTTCTTCTTTCTGGCGTCTGCTGTGATGATAACCGTTGGGTGCTAGCCTCGTCTTCCACTAAAGCTTGCTGTGGTGATAACCGCGGGACGCTTGCAAGACTCCTAAGGAGCCCCAACCCTAACCCATCACCACATACACCTATTCCTTGATTTAAGTACACCTCTTTACTTATTTGATATTCCTCTCCAATTTTACTCCAGATGTTGTTCTTGAAATCAGTGTCCATGAATTGTAGAGCGGGGGATATGCCCCCACTACCTCATATCATTTTCTCGTCGCCCACGTTGAAGAATAACAAACTGAGAACAAACCTCAAAACCTCACGGAAATGAAGAATGACGGTCGTCAAAACCAGTAGAATGTCATCGCCAAGAAACTTAGAGGTGATGGCTTGGTGACGGCAAGCGAACTGTGGGCGCCTGAACGTTGGCCCATTTTAACCGATTTTTGGACCTTATAAAGTCAAATTTGACCCACTGTTTTTGACAAAAATTATGTTCATAATCGAAACAGTCCGTCTTTCTGTCGTGAATCACCATCCCACACGATGTCAGGTGAATTAATATTGTATTTAGTCCTTGATACCGAGACTGACCCCCAAAAATTCTATATTTGACCCCTATTCTGTATGAAAAACAACTGAAACTGTATTGTTCTGTCTTTACTCACCCTTCCATACCACTTTCAGATTTTATATCAATCGTTCGCGGCTTTAGCTGTTTTTACCAATTTTTTGACCCCCTAAATTCAAATTTGACTCCCTTAGAATTTGTGAAAATTGCTCACCTCCTTCTGTTTGGCAATAAGAACACTTTAGCGAAATTCGGAATTTTCATTATGTACCCAAGGTCACATATCGTCTGGAGTGACACATAAATAAATATATAAGTATATTTTAAAATAGGTACATATAATTTTTTGTTAAAAATCTAGAGAAATCAGGATGCTCTGAATCGGATCTGCCTATAAAAAAAATTCAAAATACATGTTCACATTGCAACAGCTTAATTTTCATTGAAATTTCGATAACACTGTTGCCAAATAAATACGGTTTTTTCAGTTTGTTACCTAACGTTACCTGTAACATTTAGTGATTTGTTAAATTTACATTCAACTTTGTAAAGCCAAACCTTACATTTTCTATGTTCGATTAACATCCCACCTCCCATTCATTCAACAATCCTGGCTAAGCCACTGTGTATCATTGTGGTACAAATTCGTCATATCGATGCCAAAATGATCGATTAAACCCTCGTGGGCAGTACATGGAATCGTGGCCTATTGAGCTCAGGGAAACGCAATTTATAAGGATTCCCGCGGTTTCGTGCTGCTGAGCAGTTGGGACATTCTAGAAAGGTACGTGATGGATTTTTGGCGTCCTGGACAATAAGGGCAGTTTGGCGATGTGGCTAATCCTTTTAGGTACAGTGATTGACTGGTACTGCTATGCCAACTCCTTGGACGGGGCTACGAAGAATTTCGTGTGTTTGGCTTGCGGACAGCACAGAAATACCGAATGGTGGCCTATTCAGCTCCGGGGAAATCGATTCTAGCCTTTTCATGCTGCTAAGCAGTCGGTGCACTCTAGAAGGATACAGATGCAGACGTAGGACCTACAATCAAGTTCAACATTGTTCGTTCCGGTGCGAAATATGTGTGGCTGTTGATTGATTCGCTTTGTGAAAGTAGCACAAGGCCTTGGAAGCTTCCGCTAAAAACCCAACGTTATTGCCCATCGTTATTAGATATGAAGTAGACATGAGTATCCCCCTCCCTCCCCCTGACTAGCCATTTAAAAATGTCTCTCGCCTTGACTTCCACAAACAATGGGAGTCGAGAATGATTTTAGAAAATTGGTGAGTGATTCCTGAGCACACGCACACCCTCTAAGGACACACCAACGTCTCTCGATGCTAAAGACCCGTTTCAATAGTCACGAAGTTTTAGTTCTCCAAAAATTGATCAAATTATAGTTTTTGGGGTATTTACGAAGTTTGTGACAGTAAACAGCTGATTTTTACCAATTTTTAGCCCCTAAAAACGCAAATTTAACACACCTTTTACGAGGAGGTACATTGCATTTTTTTCGTTTTTTTAATTATACAACTTTATTGTTCAATGAACATTACAATTGTGCTCATGATCGTCAATCTTCAGGAGGAAAGTAGACCCGCTGATAACGTATAAGTAGAGGTGAGACCATCGAATTAGTGTAATTCGACGGGTATGACTCGTTAGTCATCCCAGATTGAACTGTGTAAACGTAGGCTTTAACAATATCGGTTAACAAATCAGGATAATAATTATTCATTGTGTAAAACAACGAATATTCAACAACTTAACATTTACAGTTCGTGGCACTGATGTGGATGGTCATTCAGGGGTTCGATAGCAGGTCCACTGGTCTTTTCTCTTTGGCCTTCGAAGGCGCTGTGGAGATTGGATTATTGACTATTTCAGAGGCTTCTGCATTGATGGGTCGCAAAGATGCTGAAGACGGGAGATCGCCTCTGGCCACTTCCTTCAACCATCGGAATTGTGGATGTAGCCCATAAACATGCTGCAACTACAATCATTAGGCGTACTCAGCTTCCGGGTAGACCGTATTATTTATATGTGGCTTTTCGCAGCGGAGCCCCAAAGGCCACATGAATCAGCCAAATCGGCCTAATCAGGGTGATACATCTATCTCTTTGTAGAGATGCTTAGCCGCGAGCGCGAGTCGAGAAGATGCGTCAGCTGCTTGGTACAAGTCCTTAGTTTTCCGATCATGTACTTCACGCAGGCTTCCCATGTCAACCATTGAACCACGCACAGGTACCTCACCTCGTCTACATTGTGGCTCGGATATCCGAAAGGCATATTGTTGGAGGGCTGCTCTGCAATAAGTCAAAGTCATCAACAATGATTTCTGAGCTTCATTTTGATGCACCAGTTATCACACCGGGTACCCAATTTGTCAGCAAACAAAACCTCAGCAGGTCTTGGTCTTTAGTTTTTAGTTGGTGCTGAGCTCAGGGAAGCAATGTCATCTGCAAGCTGAACGACCTGGATGTTGGGAGGAGCTGGGCTGTCACTCGAGTATACGAGGTATTGACCTTTCCTGGTATAGGACCTGTGGTGGTTTAGGTTAAGAGGCAAGGTGAGGTGAGTGAGTGAGATGGAGAGAAGCATGGGACCTAACGCCTCTGGTTAATACCTTTAACCGAAGTAAGGAGTTTCCACCACTAAGACGATAGGAGGATATGCCCAGTGATTGTCACCATTCTGGATCTTTTCGGGTCGTTTGGAAGTGTGCCCAGTGGTACCACTCTGGGTAGTTTTTACCTACCCGGTAACACCAGTCTCGGTTCTTTTAGATATAGGAGAGAGAGAGGAGAGAGAGAGAGAGAGAGAGAGAGAGAGAGAGAGAGAGAGAGAGAGAGAGAGAGAGAGAGAGTAGAGAGAGAGAGAGAGAGAGAGAGAGAGAGAGAGAGGAGAGAGAGGAGAGAGAGAGAGAGAGAGAGAGAGAGAGAGAGAGAGAGAGAGAGAGAGAGAGAGAGAGAGAAGAGAGAGAGAGAGAGAGAGAGAGAGAGAGAGAGAGATGAGAGAGAGAGAGGAGAGAGAGAGAGAGAGAGAGAGAGAGAGAGGAGGCGAGAGTGAGGAGGAGAGAGATAAGTCATAGACTTAAGGAGAGCGTAGAATGAAGTCACAGGCGAGAAAGGCGAGTTTATATAGGGCTTTGTCCACCCTCCTCCCATCACTCAGCTCAGTTGAGGGATGGTAGGGGATCCCTTCGTACTACCTGAGCCAGGTCACGTCCGCCACTTCATTCCTTGGTTTATTTGCGAGATCTTTAATATTGTACATGGAGTGATAGTCTGGGAGGATATCACCACAGGACCCTTCTCTGCGGCACACGGACTGCATGTGCAAGGGCAAGGAGGAACAACCGCAGTATGACACAGCGTTTCTATTATTCACCATGAATATTCAACCAGTGAGGTACGACTGAGGGATGTGGTAATAAGTGCCTGGTAGGATAAACTTCACTTTGAGGGGACCTTTGTGCCAAACAGGGTCGAAGGATTTTTCAGTGTCCAAGAACACACAGAGACAGGCACACCTTCTTCTTTTCGCAGGTATCCAAGATGGTTTCAACTATCTGATGCAGCTGTTGGGGACAGGAATGGCCATGCCTGAAGCCAAACTGAATGTCTGGCATCAACGGAAACAGCAACGGTAAGATTCGTGGAAGCTGCTGCTGCTCCAGATCTTTCAAATAGTTTGCAGAGTATGGAGAGTAAGCTAATCGGGCAGTAGCTGGAAGGGTCGTCATGTCTTTAGGCTTCTTAATAATAACATTTGTGCGTGTTTCAGTTAGTGAGGGAAATGCGTGGTTCTCAAAATACTGTTGTACCTGCATTAGCATAACCAGGGCCTTGTCTTAAGCAAATCTTGAGTAATTTCGTCAGCCCCTGCAGTCTTCTTTGTTGGGGACCTGTCTATAGCATTCTTAACTTCTTCAGGTATGAAGAATTCGGAGAAAAGGCTAAGCTGCAGTGGTTGCTCCATAAAGTCTTCAACTTCCCGAAGTTCTGATTTGTGCACGGGTTGTTGGTAAACTGAACTATCAGCATGTTGGTAAAATAGGAATGAATAAGGAGGATGAATAAGGAAGGATCAATAATAGGAATAGCATAAGAACTAGGCTTTTCCCTATGAGCCACCACGTTTCTCTACCACTTTGTTCTATACCACGTTTGGTCCATTCAAATAAATCACGAGTGATTTCAGTAATTATTGCCGATTTCGACCAATTCTCGACTCCCAAAAACTCGGGTTTGACCCAAATTTTTTGTCTAACAATAACAGATTTAGGAAGTATTTTTCTGTTTCGAGTCACCTTTATCAACCATTCTGATGAGTTTATGTCAACTGCCGTTGGTTTTAGCATTCTGACCCCCAAAAACTCATCTGACCTACTTTTTAACAGACAGCAGGAACAGGAACAATGACACGATGAGCGACTATTCTGAAATTACAGGTCCGGTTTCGATGAATGTTTTTCAAATGAAATAGGATCATCACCCGGTGGTCACATACTAGTTTTTCAAGTAAAAAAAGTAGTACTGGGCCCAGGGCCCAGTATAGGCTTAATACAGATTAGGCCTCTTCGATTTCCAGTGGTTTGACAGACACTGTACAATTTGACGACAGGAGTCTTCCAAAGACTGTGGACTCCAGTAACGACGGTATCAGTACCTACTTGATAGCATGAGGTATATATAACCAAAAAATATCGCACTAAAAAGCAAAAAAATACCAACAAAAAACAAAACCGACTTTTAAAAAGAGCGGTACAAAACTGAAAAGTAAAGAATAATTTTTATGGTAAACCAGCGCACATTATTTACTCAAAGCCGATACAATAAAATGTTTGAAGTCAGCACCAAATTTCCACTAAAAACCCACACACAGTCTTCAGATTGTATCCCTTCCTTTTATAAATTTTAGTCGAAATTTGGCGCCGATTTCTTGTTGTATTGGCTTTGAATAAATTGTGTACACTGGTTCAGCATAAAAATGATTAGTTACTTTCTAGTCTCATACCGCTTTTTTGAAGTCGGTTTTGTTTATGTATTAATTTTATTTTATTTATTTATATTTCTGACATTTAGGACAGAGTCCCACCTCGCATGTCATTCGAGAAATTACTATACTAATTCTGAAGGTTACTAAAATTTGTATATAAATATAAATCTGACTTTTGATTTGGTCTTCGAAAACTTTCAACAGAAGTTTTTTTACGTTTTTAAATTGATCTTGAACTAAAGCATTTTTTGAGAGGAGCATTGTACGATCAGCCGTTCGTCGGCACCGAAAACCTTCGTGAACACGACCGTGAATCAAACGGTATCCATCCAGCCCAGATATCATTGCTAGGGAGCACCTGATTATAATCACGGATGGCTGTATGAAGTAGAGTTGGTTGTTCTGTGATATTATTTAATTTGAAAAATTATGGATCTTTTAGATTTTGTTGATAGGTACAATGGAACTTGAACAAACATGACAACAAACAGCCTCATGATTAACAACAAATGAATAATTACTGAATTATTGAATCCCGCGTATTTTCAGGAAATTGTAATTCCCGAGCTGGCTACAGCTCTCGATTTAGGGCTTTCCAGGGGGGAGCTCGAGGGTAGCTATTGAACACAGAAAACAATGTCCTACGGAGAAGGGGTTTATAATTATACCTTACGCTTCATGAATAATAACAAATAATTAATTTTTGAATCTCTCGCATTTTTATGGAACTGTAGTTCCCAGGCCGGCTCCAGTACTCCATTTAAGGCTTTCCTGGGGGGAGCACGAGGGTACTGACCACAGAAAACAGTGATCTACGCAGAAGGTGCATCTATGCAGATAAATAATTATTTATCTGTATTATAATAAGCCGTTGTGCAGCGTTTTTATTCCATTTTCGGATTACCATAGAACAAGTCCATCGTGTAACTGATGTAATAGAGAATTGCCTAGAAAAGAAACGAGTTTGTGCAAGTGTCTTCCTGGATGTTTCCCAAGCTTTTGACAAAGTCTGGCATCAAGGGTTAGAGCACAAACTTGAGAGAGACTTACCGAAGCCATTTTTTCAAATTATGAAATCATATCTTTCTGAAAGACATTTCAGAGTGAAACACGAAGGAGAGTACTCCAGTCTCAAGAAAATAAGGGCAGGTGTCCCTCAAGGAAGCGTAATAGGGCCTTACCTTCTGTATACACGTGATGTACCTAGCAATGAAAACACGACAATCGCAACTTTTGCTGATGATACTGCCATACATGCGGTTGGTGACTCAAGAGAGGAAGCAACTAGGAAATTACAGCATTCTGTTGATGATGTAAGCGCCTGGACCAAAAAATGGCGACTGAAGCTTAATGAACTGAAATCTACTCATACTAACTTTACGAACAAGAAAATAACAACGATACCAGTCATGATGAATGAACAACAGATCCCCTACGCTAATACAGCGAAGTACTTAGGGATGACTCTTGATGCCAAATTAAGATGGAAGGAACATGTGATTGAAAAAACGCTGCAAATCCCTGCACAAAGGTTTATTATTTTGTACAGAATACCCTCCTGTTACAGATCACAGCTCTCTGTATAGATAACCCTTCTATATGTAACATATGTACTATTCTACACCCTCCGTAGGTTAGTACCTAACCCGTACTCGTTACTAGGTACCTACCTAAACCGTTGTGTAATAATTTACCTGCATAGGTTCCCCTTCTACGGAGATAGAATAATGAACCGTTGTGTAATAATTTGCCCATCAACGGTTGTTCAAGTTGCAAAAGTACCTATCAACAAAATCCAGCCCCTTCTGGTTAGATGAGCCGTTGTGTAATAATTTACCGTGGTGCCATAATTTACAGTTGTGTAATAATTTGCCGTTGTGTAATAATTTACCATTATGTAATAATTTATACCCATCAATAATACTTCAACGTTTGTTCAAGTTTCAGAAGTACCTACCAACAAAATCCAGTAGCCCATCACTTGTCAAATGAAATAATATCGCAGAACAAACAACTCGACTTCATACAGCCATCCTTGATTATAATCAGATGCTCCGTAGTTATGATATCCGGGCCGGGTTTATACCGTTTGATTCACGATCGTGTTGACGAAGCTTTTTGGTGCTCATGAACGGCTGGAAGTACGATGCTCGGGGTGGTCTCAAAAAATTGTTTGGCTCAAGACAAATTTAATAACGTAAAAAAAAACCATACCCTTCTATCGGAAGTTTTCGAGCTACGGCGTTCTGAAAATTGCAACCCCTATTTTGAACCCCTTAGAGATGACTGACAGTAACGTCGAGCTTCGAGGACCAACTAGACAGCGAACGGAACCTATAACCCGAATTTCATCAATATTTTGTTTCATGGTAACTAAGAAAAGTGGCCCGTACGGCGTACGGCGGACAGACAGAAATATTTTTATTGCAGTTTTGGATTCTACATACCTTGAAACGTAAACCATCAAATTTTGAGGGGGGGTAAGAATTTTTTTTTCATGCTCGATTCCAATGGTTCATTATTGAAAATAATAAACCAAAAATGTACTGGTTGCTAGGCAGATATTCTGAACTATCTGTACACAACAAATTGCTAATCTACAAGCAAACCCTAAAACCTGTGTGGACTTATGGTATCCAGCTCTGGGGCTGTACTAAAAAGACAAACAGCAAGATTATACAAACTTTTCAGAACAAGGTACTGAGAGTATTGACAACGCCCCTTGGTACATCAGAAATGATGACCTCCATCGAGACCTCAAGATGGAATCCGTCAGCGAAGTGGCCAAGCAACATGCAATTAAATACGAACAGCGGCTTCATGAACACATGAATCCGGAAGTTCTTCGACTCACAACAGCAACGCCACCAGGCGGCTTGATAGAACAAAACCTTTCGACCTTTTGATGTGACAATGTGACAAGTGTAGTGATTGTGTGTTCTCTTGAGTTACAGCCACTGGGCTAAAAACTCTATAAACAGTTGAATAATATTATAGCAAACTAACTTGATGGGCTAAGCTCAGTTGTTATGTTACTGATACAGCAAATATATATCGGCTATTCAAAACAAGAAAAACGCTGCAAATCCCTGCACAACGGTTTATTATTTTGTATAGAATACCCTTCCGTTACAGATCACCGCTCTATGTATAGATAACCCGTCTATATAATATGATATGTACTATTCTATACATATTATGTAGATCGCAGACCCTCCGTAGGTTAGTACCTAACCCCGTACTCGTTACTAGGTACCTACCTAAATCACGAGTTAAATGTTGCTAAAATAATTCTGCCGATGACAAACAGTACCTAACAAAAAGAAACACACATAATGAAGTTCTGAAAAGAAATTGTTGATGAGGAGTGAAAAAAGTTGCAAAAGTACCTACCAACAAACTCCAGCCCCTTCTACGTAGATGGTAGAATGAACCGTTGTGTAATAATTTACCGTTGAGTAATGATTTACCGTAGTAATAATTTACCCATCAATAATACTTCAACGTTTGTTCAAGTTTCACTACCTACCAACAAACTCCAAAAGAGCCATCATTTTTCAAATGAAATAATATCACAGAACAACAAACTCGACTTCATACTCCGCCAATATAATCTGGTGATCCCTACCAATGATTTCATCTCCGCCAAATTTCCTATTGTGGGCGCGTCTCTGGTTACGAGATTTGGTTTGAATTGTACACAATTTCATTCACACTGGAGTCGAAAATGCCTGTCGGTGCAAACTTCGGGGCCTTACCGTGAACGAACGGCTGGACGTACGATGCTCCGGATGGTCTTAAAAAACTCGCAAGTTCAAGAACTATTTAAAACCGTAAAAATATTCACGTAAAAAAATGGCATAGGCGTTTTGAAAATTTCAACCCCTATTTTGAACCCCTTAGAGATGACTCACAGTAACGTCGAGCTTCGAGGACCAACTAGACACCGAACGGAACCTATAACCCGAATTTCATCAATTTTCTTTCATGGTAACTAAGAAAAGTGGCCCGTACGGCGTACGGCGGACAGACAGAAATATTTTTATTGCAGTTTTGGATTCTACATACCTTGAAACGTAAACCATCAAATTTTGAGGGGGGGTAAGATTTTTTTTTTTTCATGCTCGATTCCAATGGTTCATTATTGAAAATAATAAACCAAAAAATCGGATTCTAAGTACCTTGAAACGGAAACCATCAAATATATTTTTTTTAAACGGAAACCAAATTTTTTTGGTTTATTATTTTCAATAATGAACCATTGGAATCGAGCATGAAAAAAAAAATTCTTACCCCCCCTCAAAATTTGATGGTTTACGCTTCAAGGTATGTAGAATCCAAAACTGCAATAAAAATATTTCTGTCTGTCCGCCGTACGGGCCACCTTTCTTAGTTACCATGAAAGAAAATTGATGAAATTCGGGTTATAGGTTCCGTTTGCTGTCTAGTTGGTCCTCGAAGCTCGACGTTACTGTCAGTCATCTGTAAGGGGTTCAAAATAGGGGTTGAAATTTTCAAAACGCCTATACCATTTTTTTACGTGAATATTTTTACGGTTTTAAATAGTTCTTGAACTTGCGAGTTTTTTAAGACCATCCGGAGCGTCGTACGTCCAGCCGTTCGGTCACAGTAAGGCCCCGAAGTTTGCACCGACAGGCATTTTCGACTCCAGTGTGAATGAAATTGTATACAATTCAAACCAAATCTCGTAACCAGAGACGCGCCCACAATAGGAAATTTGGCGGAGATGAAATCATTGGTAGGGATCACCTGATTATATTGGCGGAGTATGAAGTCGAGTTGGTTGTTCTGTGATATTATTTAATTTGAAAAATGATGGCTCTTTTGGAGTTTGTTGGTAGGTAGTGAAACTTGAACAAACGTTGAAGTATTATTGATGGGTAAATTATTACTACGGTAAATCATTACTCAACGGTAAATTATTACACAACGGTTCATTATACCATCTACGTAGAAGGGGCTGGAGTTTGTTGGTAGGTACTTTCGCAAATTTTTTCACTCCTCATCAACAATTTCTTTTCAGAACTTCATTATGTGTGTTTCTTTTTGTTAGGTACTGTTTGTCATCGGCAGAATTATTTTAGCAACATTTAACTCGTGATTTAGGTAGGTACTTAGTAACGTGTACGGGGTTAGGTACTAACCTACGGAGGGTCTGCGATCTACATGATATGTATAGAATAGTACATATCATATTATATAGACGGGTTATCTATACATAGAGCTGTGATCTGTAACGGAAGGGTATTCTATACAAAATAATAAACCGTTGTGCAGGGATTTGCAGCGTTTTTTTAAATGCTCCTTTCCAAAGGTTTGTTATTGAAAAAGATGAACCAAAATTTACAACGATGTTTCTCAGGAAACCGCTTGGTTTAGACGGCCAACCTTAGTACACGTGATCAATGACACCATAACGAACTAGAGGGAATGAAAATCCCTATTTCAGAAAAAAAGTGACATAACATCACATTTTGCTATCTCAGCACAGACTTGAATTTCTATATATACGGTCAGGCCGTTATAAGGTATTATAGGCTTTTCAAGGGTAAAACGTTTGCGCATGCTCGGATGGAAGTTACTGTAGGAACCACATAGGAAGGACAGGTACCTAAGTACGAATAAATCTGATAATAGTTGTATAGGTTAGGTTGTATTTATTACTAGCATGACCGCTCGCTTCGCTCGCTATCCGAGATTCGCTGTACGCAGTATCGTACTTAATTCCGACGTTGCACAACTTGGGAGCCTACTGGATATTCGTGCCAAATTTGGTCGATATCCGTCGAGCCATTCAGGAGTTGACCATGGTCGACCATATTTCCGCTATGGTCAGGGAATTAAAAATGCGCCTACGTTCAGCTTGGGAGGCTACCGGATATTGGTGCCAAATTTGGTCGATATCCGTCAAGCCATTCAGGAGTTGACCATGGTCGACCATATTTCCGCTATGGTCAGGGAATTAAAAATGCGCCTACGTTCAACTTGGGAGGCTACCGGATATTGGTGCCAAATTTGGTCGATATCCGTTGAGCAGTTCGGGATTCGACCATGGAGGGGCCCATGGATGCGCTATGGTTGACCGCGGGGGTAGTCCGAAGGGTCGATCGTAGATAGAATTTCACGTAGATGACGAATACGCGATAAAAAATAGGGGTTACCATTTCAAATAACGAAGTTGACCATGGTCAACCATAGTTCCGCTATGGTGAGGGAATTAAAAATGCGACGTTGCACAACTTGGGAGCCTACTGGATATTCGTGCCAAATTTGGTCGATATCCGTCAAGCCATTCAGGAGTTGACCATGGTCGACCATATTTCCGCTATGGTCAGGGAATTAAAAATGCGCCTACGTTCAACCTGGGAGGCTACCGGATATTGGTGCCAAATTTGGTCGATATCCGTTGAGCCGTTTGGCCGTGAAAAGCAATTCGGGATTCGACCATGGAGGGGCCCATGGATGCGCTATGGTCGACCGCGGGGGTAGTCCGAAGGGTCGATCGTAGATAGAATTTCACGTAGATTACGAATACGCGATAAAAAATAGGGGTTACCATTTCAATTAACGAAGTTGACCATGGTCGACCATAGTTCCGCTATGGTCAGGGAATTAAAAAGGCGACGTTGCACAACTTGGGAGCCTACTGGATATTCGTGCCAAATTTGGTCGATATCCGTCAAGCCATTCAGGAGTTGACCATGGTCGACCATATTTCCGCTATGGTCAGGGAATTAAAAATGCGCCTACGTTCAACCTGGGAGGCTACCGGATATTGGTGCCAAATTTGGTCGACATCCGTCGAGCCGTTTGGCCGTGAAAAGCCATTCGGGATTCGACCATGGAGGGGCCCATGGATGCGCTATGGTCGACCGCGGGGGTAGTCCGAAGGGTCGATCGTAGATAGAATTTCACGTAGATTACGAATACGCGATAAAAAATAGGGGTTACCATTTCAATTAACGAAGTTGACCATGGTCGACCATAGTTCCGCTATGGTCAGGGAATCGAAAATGCGACGTTGCACAACTTGGGAGCCTACTGGATATTCGTGCCAAATTTGGTCGATATCCGTCGAGCCGTTTGGCCGTGCATAGAAAGACAGACACACTCACTCACAGAGATCCGTTTTTATAATATAGTAGGGATACCGCGACCTGTACGAAACGACCCATATCAGGTTATCTAAGGTGAGCCCTCGAGATAACCTGAGCGAATAAAAATACCTTTTACAATCAAACGGCACTGACGGATAGGCGTCTCGATGATGGAAGACCAACCGGTAGCAGCACCAAATCCCAAATCTGAACATTATACCTTCAACTTTTTGGTCTGTTATTTTCAATAATGAACCTTTGGAATCGAGCATGACAATTTTTTTAAACCTCCCTCAAAATTTAATGGTTTCCTTTTTAAAGTACATAGAATCCGAAAAATGTCTGCCCACCCGCCGCGCCGTCCGTCGCAATTCCCATAGTTACAATGAACGAAAATTAATGAAATTTGGTTTGGGGGTCTAGTTGGTCCGCGAAGCTCGGCGTTACTGTCACCTATATGGGGTTCAAAAAACGCTGCTAAGTCCTTTTCACTTGGGTTTATTATTCTGTCGGACATAACTGCAGGAATTTTGGTGTTCATTTATTGTTGCTTTCATGTGCAATAATTGAAACAGTGATTTTTGATGGTTTCCACCAATTTTGGCTCCCCAAAAACACGATATCGGCTCCTTTTTTTCTTTTTGTTTTTTCTTTTAGCGAATTTTCAAAGAAAATGAAGCTATTGCAATGGCTTCGAAATTTAAATAATATAAATTTTTGGAAATTTTCTTCATAGAAATCCGTTTCAGACCATTCTAAAACGATTCCTGAAATTTAACACTTTTTTATATGTATATATATATTTATATATGTGTCACTCCAGACGATAACTCTCGATAGAATTGAGATAAACAGCTCAAATTTGCACAAAAAATCTATCTTGGCAATCGAAAGGCTAAGTTCGAAGATGGGCGAAATTGGCCTACTCTAAGGAGGGTTTAGGCGCATTTAAAGTGCGCAAAAATTACCCAAAAATCCCCAAAATGTTATTTTCCAACAAGTGACCCCTCATTTTAAAGGTTTTTGCACGCTGAACACGATGGTGGAATCGGATTTTAGATATCTTGATCCGTTCTCAAATTAGAGCATTTAAAGTGCGCAAAAATTACCCAAAAATCCCCAAAATGTTATTTTCTAACAAGTGACCCCCCATTTTAAAGGTTTTTGCACGCTGAACACGATGGTGAAATCAGATTTTAGATATCTAAATCCGTTCTTAAATTAGAGCATTTAAAGTGCGCAAAAATTACCCAAAACTAGGATAATCTTTAAACTCTTACCCCCCCCCCCCCCCCCCAACCCCCTTAGAGTGGTCAGATTGAAAAATGTGAGAAGTATTAATTGAAGACGAGAGTTCGAAGCAAAAAAGGGGGAGGCAAACGATTAGTACAACTCCTTGAATTTCCCATTTGACATATAATTGTTATGATACCTTCATAGATAGACAAGTACCGGCCCACGTATTACTAGAAGGAAGACGAAAGAAAAAATCTATTTCAAATTATTCAATTTAGGTACTAACAGTAGGAGGAAGAAGGTTAGGTAGGTATCTTATCAATTTATTATCAGTATCATACGAATATTTGATATTCAAAGGTAGGTAGGTACTTAACATGATAAAAATAATATCAATGAAGAAGGAAGGATCTACCTACCTAGTAGAGCAAATCTTGAACTGGTTTTAGATACCAGGCCTGAAATCGTAGTCAAGAGGAAAGGCCATTCAGAAGGAACAAGGAATCTACTCATAACAAACGGTAGAATCAGGATGGACAAAACGTACAAATTAAAATAAATACGAAGAGAATATACATAGAAAACCAAATTTTAGACCGAAGTTTTCCTTTATTCAAAACCATAGCCATTAATTCGAATATTTCTTTGAAAATTCGCTCATTAAGTCATGCTGCATGACTGGTTTTTTTTTTAACAGATTATCTTTGATCATTGATAGCGCCATATATTTTATACAAATTTATGGTGATTTCAGACAATTTCCCAGGTTTCTGACTCATAAAAAAATGAATTTCGGGAGCTTAACCTTCGTTCCAACCTCAATTCTGCACTCTTCGGTTAAAACCAACTACATATTCGGTCTTCTCGACGTAAAAAACATGGAAAACGATACCTCACAAGCTCCTGTTCACTAACACCTCAAAAAAAAACCCTCGAAAACCCCATTTTTACACACGCCCCTTGGTATATTCCGATCGGGCTGACAAGTTTCGGAACACAACTAGGAGCCAAATGTGTTCCCAAATGGGGACCCAAACTGTGAGCGGAAGAACAACGATTTTAGACCAAAATTTAACGTAAATTTAAGGCTGAAACTTCGTTAGAACTTCAATTTTCCACTCTGGACAAAATCGACTTCATATTCGGTCTTCTCAAGTCAAGTCCGGAGAAGTCGGTTTTTATCTATAACTAGGATCTATAACTCCTTATGGAAGGACGGTACTGCTTTTCAACCCGTCGTCCTGTCCTTCAGACTCCTTGGAAGGTACTTCTTTCTAATACGGTACTTCCAAGGGACCATTCTGACATGAAAATAAATGAAAATTCGCTAAACGGTAACACGGCCATTTTATTTCAATTTTTTACCAAGTACAAAACTTCAAGGGACGTCCCTTTCGGGGACAAAAACAAAAACCAAAGGTAAAGAAAGCTAACTTCCAACCAGTAGCTAACGTTAATAATACTACAAACTTAGCTTTCCCGAAATATGTAGATACGCTTACGAATCATTATGCTGAGCAGTTGATGATTACTAAGTCAAAAGTTTTGTCTCGATATAGATTTTCTTGAATTGTTATCATTAAACTAGATTATCTTAAACTAGTTTATTCAAGTCAAGTTATTTGCGTTTATTACTCCTCAAATCGAGTTCCGCCATTTAATTGTCTTGACTCACCTGTAGACACTTTTTCTAGTGTTATCATACAAACTGATGGTGATTTCAGACGATTTCCCAGGTTTTTGACTCATAAAAAATCAATTTTGGGAGCTGAACATTTTTGGTAGAACCTCAATTTTCCACTCTTTGGTCATAATCGACTTAATATTCGGTCTTCTCGTCCCAAAAAACATGTCATGTTACTAACATGTTACTAAAAGACAAAAAGTACCTATTTTTATACACATTTTCACTCATAACACACCTGGGTATATTCCGATCGGGCTGAAAAGTTTCGGGACACAACTAGGGCCCAAATGGAGCATGTGTGCGAAAGAACGACTTTTTTAGACCAAAAATGAAGCCGGTACACGTGATATGGCGTACGGCGGACGGACATTGCATTTTGGTTTATTATTCTGTGAATAATACACCTATGTATTCGCTCAGCAAAAAAATTTTATAACACCCCCTCAAAATGTTTTCTTTTCCGTTTCAAGGTGCATAGATTCCAAAAATGCAATGTCCGTCCGCCGTCCGCCGTACGCCGTCCGCCGTATCACGTGTGCAGGCTTCATTTTCGGTCTAAAAAAAGTCGTTCTTTCGCACACATGCTCCATTTGGGCCCTAGTTGTGTCCCGAAACTTTTCAGCCCGATCGGAATATACCCAGGGGTGTTATGAGTGAAAATGTGTATAAAAATAGGTACTTTTTGCGTTTTAACAACATGTTAGTAACATGAGCTTTTGAGGTATCTTTTTCCAGGTTTTTGAGGACGAGAAGACCGAATATGAAGTCGATTTTGACCAAAGACGCGGAAATTGAGGTTTTACCAAAGGTTCAGCTCCCAAAATTGGTTTTTTATGAGTCAAAAACCTGGAAAACTGTCTGAAATCACCATCAATGTGTACAATAACATTGGAAAAAGTGTAAACAGGTGAATCAAGACCATTAAATGCCACTACCAATGATCAAAGATGATCTTAAAAAAAAAAAAAAAAAAAAAAAAAAAAAAAAAAAAAAAAAAAAAAGCGTTCCTATTTCATGTTTTGGGGGCCAAAATTGGTGGAAATCATCAGAAATAGCTATTTCAATCATTCCACATGAAAGAAACAATAAATTCAACAGCCAACAAAAATCTATAGAACTCCAATAGAATAATAAACCCATGTGACAAGGACTTTGCAGCGTTTTTGGAATCTACGCACCTTGAAACGGAAAAGAAAAAATTTTGAGGGGGTGTTATAAAAATTTTTTGCTGAGCGAATACATAGGTGTATTATTCACAGAATAATAAATCAAAATTTGGAGGGGGTGCTATACAAATTTTTTGCTGGGCGATTACATTTATTTATTTATTTAATACGGGCTAGCCCAATACAATAGGTATAATACAAGAATAATATAAAAAATGAAAAGAGACGTATGAAACAGTGTCCGCACGAAAATTAAGAAAACATGTTAAACATTGAAACAGATACAAGTTGACAAAAAAAAAAAGTTGCAAAAGTACCTACCAACAAACTCCAGCCCCTTCTACGTAGATGGTATACTGAACCGTTGTGTAATAATTTACCGTTGAGTAATGATTTACCGTAGAAATAATTTACCCATCAATAATACTTCAACGTTTGTTCAAGTTTCACTACCTACCAACAAACTCCAAAAGAGCCATCATTTTTCAAGCGAAATAATATCACAGAACAACCAACTCGACTTCATACTCCGCCAATATAATCAGGTGATCCCTACTAATGATTGGCCGTATTCACAAATTCCTATTGTGGGCGCGTCTCTGGTTACGAGATTTGGTTTGAATTGTATACAATTTCATTCACACTGGAGTCGAAAATGCCTGTCGGTGCAAACTTCGGGGCCTTACTGTGAACGAACGGCTGGACGTACGACGCTCCGAATGGTCTTAAAAAACTTGCAAGTTCAAGAACTATTTAAAACCGTAAAAATATTTACGTAAAAAAATAGTATAGGCGTTTTGAAAATTTCAACCCCTATTTTGAACCCCTTAGAGATGACTCACAGTAACGTCGAGCTTCGAGGACCAACTAGACGCCGAACGGAACCTATAACCCGAATTTCATCAATTTTTTTTCATGGTAACTAAGAAAAGTGGCCCGTACGGCGTACGGCGGACAGACAGAAATATTTTTATTGCAGTTTTGGATTCTACATACCTTGAAACGTAAACCATCAAATTTTGAGGGGGGGTAAGAATTTTTTTTTTCATGCTCGATTCCAATGGTTCATTATTGAAAATAATAAACCAAAAACCACGGCTACATATTGTTTTGATTATTGAGAAAGCTACTTTACTACCCACCAAAGAAAGTGAATGAGAAAAAAAGTCGATTTCGTGTATTGAAGGACCACCACTGATGGTCGTCCATCCGTAGACGCTCCTTCAAAAATGACCATCCTTGCGACCGGTGACCATCAGTTAAGGTCATGGTTTAACGGGACGTCGGCTTTCAGGTAGGCGCCTGTGGTGTCCGTGAGGCGATAACGTTCCCTCGCGTTCCGTGCGCCCTGGTGAACACGACGGATGTACCCCGTGGTGGGTTCCGCAACGAACAACCGTCCGTCAGGATCACGGAGCCACTCATCTGAAGGATAGTCGTTCCGTGAACCAACGGTTATGACAAAGGACGGGTATGAGGAGCATCCGTTGTCTGTTCATCGTCCGCAGTTTGTCCGTAGGCTCTTGTTGTCATTACGGAGGGGTGGCTTCCGCCGTTGGAACGTCGTCCGTAATTCGTCCGTGGTGAATCGTTGTCATTGAGGAATTGTGGCTCCCGTCGTGGAATGTCGTCCGTAGTGTGTCCGTGGTTGACAGTGTTGTTATTAAGGAGGGGTATAAAAATACGGCTTCCGTCGTGGGAACACCGTCCGGTCAGTGTCCATAGACGGCGAATCGTCACGGACGGACATGAAGGTGTCTCCCGTCAAAGGAACGCCGTCCATGGCGCGTCTGTGGTTGATCGTTGTTATAACGGCTCCCGTCAAAGGAACGCCGTCTACAGTGTGTCCGTATGAGGTCGTTGTCATTACAGAGGGCGTAAACCTGTCTTCCGTCATACGGTTACTTCAGTAAATAACGGGGGGGGGTTTCCAGTGGAAAAATGTATAACAAGGTTTCCAATCAGTTCAAAATGAAAGAAGACTAAATTTCCTTCAAAATTCTTGTATCAATATTCAAGACCGATTTGGGTTTACTATTCCGTGAATAATACACCTATTAGGCCAGTAAAACGAGCCTCAAAATGGGCGTTTAATCGGCGTAATTGGGGGAAAGCTGGAAATGATTTTAATACCTTCTAATGGTCCTAAATACGTGTAATCTGAGTTTGCACCATCGCAGGAGGTGAGCTTAACTTTTGGTAGCCAAAAAACCTCGAAATTTTGGCCCTTGTTTCAGTATTTCGCTTATAACTCGTAAACGGCGCATCCTACAGAAAAAATCATACTCGACAAAATGAAAGAGCACTAAATTTCGCGTCCAACGACTTACTTATACCCCCGAATCGGTTCAGTGGTGTAGCCGCAATCGTGCGTCAAATATGGGCAGTTTTTACCAACTTTGCTAAAAACTCCACTGATGTCACTTTCAGACAGCTGTAACAACTAAACGGTCATTCCAATTAAAAAAAACCACAGTCATGCAGCATGGCTATAAGAGCGAATTTTCGAAGAAATAACCACGTTCCTTAATCTTCAAAGTGCTCCAGTTTGAGAACGGAATGAGATATCGCAATTCTGATTTCACCATCGTGTTCAGCGTACAAAAACCTTTAAAATGAGGGGTCACTTGTTAGAAAATAACATTTTGGGGATTTTTGGGTAATTTTTGCGCACTTTAAATGCTCTAATTTGAGAACGGATCAAGATATCTAAAATCCGATTCCACCATCGTGTTCAGCGTGCAAAAACCTTTAAAATGAGGGGTCACTTGTTGGAAAATAACATTTTGGGGATTTTTGGGTAATTTTTGCGCACTTTAAATGCGCCAAAACCCTCCTTAGAGTAGGCCAATTTCGCCCATCTTCGAACTTAGCCTTTCGATTGCCAAGATAGATTTTTTGTGCAAATTTGAGCTGTTTATCTCAATTCTATCGAGAGTTATCGTCTGGAGTGACACACACATATATATATATATATATAAATATATATATACATATAAAAAAGTGTTAAATTTCAGGAATCGTTTTAGAATGGTCTGAAACGGATTTCTATGAAGAAAATTTCCAAAAATTTATATTATTTAAATTTCGAAGCCATTGCAATAGCTTCATTTTCTTTGAAAATTCGCTAAAAGTCATTGAATGAAAGTTGTAGAGCATCAAATTTCAATTTGAGAAGACACCTTAAATTTCAAATTCGGTACATACGATCTCAACGAAACCGGGTTTTCTGATTTTCCGCCAAACGCGTATCAGCGCAACTTGTGAACAGAACTTGCCTGTAATCTGATCATCATGTGTAGGTACTAATCTATTACGACCAATGCCTTAGTTCACTTTCGTTAAGTATATTGAGGAAGCAAGTGATGAATGAAGTAGGTAGGCAATTTAAAATTCTAATCTACCGTAATCATAAAAGTAATCTACTCATTGAAAAAATCGATAGGGACCAAGGTAGCAAGAATAAAAGTTAATCTTTCTTTCTTTGTCTTTAATTATTTACATGATAGTCTTGATGTAACAAATCATAGAACTGTATATTTTATATTGTAGAATTATATATTGTAATGAATAGAAATGCGAGACTCGTCGTTATTTTAAAATAATTATTTCCGCCGTCTTTTGGGTGCAGGGGGGACAGGTTCTTGTTCTGGCTCACAAGGTCCCGGGTCGGTAGAGGCTGACGGCTTGGGATCAGCCGAAGTTGATGGCTCCGGGTCAGCCGAGGTTGAAGGCTGCAGTAAAACAGAAAACAGCGGCGGCATCTCGTCCATGTCCTCATCAATGGCTTCCTCATAGACTTCATCGTCATCATAGCAGGGTGGGACTTGGGAAGCAATTTCGACTTCAGTAGGGGCATTGGTGCAGGATTGACCCTTGCACCTGTGGCAGATCACTGAGCACTTCAAGCCATGCTTGCGGCAGCTGCATTTTCCCATGCAACCCTCTACACATTTGCAGGAAAGGGTGTTGAGCACGTCAGGTGGGGCTGGATCCCTGGTGGTCATTGTTGGGATCAGCCCATGCCCACTCTGTTCCCACCCCCATGACGTGGCAGGTTTCTCGCGCATTATCACAGCATGGGGACACAATCAGCAGTGATAGGTTCTCCCAATTCAAAAGCAGCCTCTCCAAACCCGGATTTGACCTGTCATCATTGCCCCCGACCGATGCGGCACTTGAGCACCATTCACTGAGAACGTACCACCAAGTTCAGGAATGGGCGCGAGAAACCTGCCACGTCATGGGGGTGGGAACAGAGTGGGCATGGCTGATCCCAACAACGACCACCAGGGATCCAGCCCCACCTGACGTGCTCAACACCCTTTCCTACAAATGTGTAGAGGGTTGCATGGGAAAATGCAGCTGCCGCAACCATGGCTTGAAGTGCTCAGTGATCTGCCACAGGTGCAAGGGTCAATCCTGCACCAATGCCCCTACTGAAGTCGAAATTGCTTCCCAAGTCCCACCCTGCTATGATGACGATGAAGTCGATGAGGAAGCCATTGATGAGGACATGGACGAGATGCCGCCGCTGTTTTCTGTTTTACTGCAGCCTTCAACCTCGCCTGACCCGGAGCCATCAACTTCGGCTGATCCCGAGCCGTCAACCTCTACTGACCCGGGACCTTGTGAGCCAGAACAAGAACCTGTCCCCCCTGCACCCAAAAGACGGCGGAAATAATTATTTTAAAATAAAGACGAGTCTCGCATTTATATTCATTACAATATATAATTCTACAATATACAATATACAGTTCTATGATTTGTTACATCAAGACTATCATGTAAATAATTAAAGACAAAGAAAGAAAGATTAACTTTTGTTCTTGCTACCTTGGTCCCTATCGATTTTTTCAATGAGTAGATTACTTTTATGATTACAGTAGATTAGAATTTTAAATTGCCTACCTACTTCATTCATCACTTGCTTCCTCAATATACTTAACGAAAGTGAACTAAGGCATTGGTCGTAATAGATTAGTACCTACACATGATGATCAGATTACAGGCAAGTTCTGTTCACAAGTTGCGCTGATACGCGTTTGGTGGAAAATCAGAAAACCCGGTTTCGTTGAGATCGTATGTACCGAATTTGAAATTTAAGGTGTCTTCTCAAATTGAAATTCGATGCTCTACAACTTTCATTCAATGACTTTTTTTAATTGGAATGACCGTTTAGAAGTTACAGCTGTCTGAAAGTGACATCAGTGGAGTTTTTAGCAAAGTTGGTAAAAACTGCCCATATTTGACGCACGATTGCGACTACACCACTGAACCGATTCGGGGGTATAAGTAAGTCGTTGGACGCGAAATTTAGTGCTCTTTCATTTTGTCGCGTATGATTTTTTCTGTAGGATGCGCCGTTTACGAGTTATAAGCGAAATACTGAAACAAGGGCGAAAATTTCGAGGTTTTTTGGCTACCAAAAGTTAAGCTCACCTCCTGCGATGATGCAAACTCAGATTACACGTATTTAGGACCATTAGAAGGTATTAAAATCATTTCCAGCTTTCCCCCAATTACGCCGATTAAAAATCCTCTTTTTACTGGCCTATATGTAATCACTCAGTAAAAATTTTGTATAACACCCCCCCTCAAAATTTTTTCTTTTCGTTTCAAGGTGCGTAGATTCCAAAAATGCAATGTCCGTCCGCCGTACGCCGTCCGCCGTGTCACGTGTACCGGCTTCATTTTAGGTCTAAAAAATTCGTTCTTTCGCACACATGCTCCATTTGGGCCCCAGTTGTGTCCCGAAACTTTGCAGTCACATCGGAATATACCCAGGGGTGTTATGAGTGAAAATGTGTATACAAATAGGTACTTTTTGTGTTTTAGTATAATGAGCTTTTGAGGTATAGTTTTCCATGTTTTTGGGGACGAGAAGACCGAATATGAAGTTGATTTTGACCAAAGACTGGAAAACTGAGGTTCTATCAGATGTTCAGCTCCCAAAATTGATTTTTTAAGAGTCAAAAACCTGGGAAATAGTCTGAAATCACCATCAATTTGTAGAATAACACTAGAAAAAGTGTCAACACGTAGACCAAGACGATTAAATGGCACTATCAATAATCAAAGATAATTTGGAAAAAAAAAGAAAAAACTCACCTAATTCGTGTTTTGGGGCCAAAATTGGTGGAAACCACCAGAAATAGCTATTTCAATTATTTTATATGAAAAAAACGATAAATAAACAGCCAACATTTCTGTAGGTATGTCCAAAAGAATAATAAACCCATGTGACAAGGACTTTGCAGCGTTTTGGTTTATTATTCTGTGAATAATACACCTATGTATTCGCTCAGCAACCAATTTTTATAACACCCCCTCAAAATTTTTTCTTTTCCGTTTCAAGGTAGAGGCGTAGAGGCGTAGATTCCAAAAATGCAATGTCCGTCCGCCGTACGCCGTCCGCCGTATCACGTGTACCGGCCTCATTTTCGGTCTAAAAAATTCGTTCTTTCGCACACATGCTCCATTTGGGCCCTAATTGTGTCCCGAAACTTTTCACCCTGATCGGAATATACCCAGGGGTGTTATGAGTGAAAATGTGTGTAGAAATAGGTACTTTTTGGTTTATTATTCTGTGAATAATAATACACCTATGTAATCGCTCAGCAAAAAATTTTTATAACACCCCCCTCAAACTTTTTTCTTTTACGTTTCAAGGTGCGTAGATTCCAAAAATGCAATGTCCGTCCGTATCACGTGTACCGGCTTCATTTTCGGTCTAAAAAATTAGTTCTTTCGCACACATGCTCCATTTGGGCCTTAGTTGTGTCCCGAAACTTTTCAGCCCGATCGGAATATACCCAGGGGAGTTATGAGTGAAAGTGTGTATAAAAATAGGCACATTTTGCGTTTTAGTAACATGCTAGTAAAATGAGCTTTTGAGGTATCGTTTTCCACGTTTTTTGGGACGAGAAGACCGAATATGAAGTCGATTTTGACCAAAGAGTGGACAATTGAGGTTCTAACAAATGTTCAGCTCCCAAAATTGATTTTTTATGAGTGATAAACGTGGGAAAACACCATCAATTTGTATAATAACACTGGAAGACTATCAACAGGTGTATCAAGACGATTAAATTACACTACCAATGATCAAAGATAGTTATAAAAAATTTAAAAAAAGAGCGAACTACCTAATTTGTGTTTTTGGGGGCCAAAATTGATGGAAACCATCAAAAATAGCTATTTCAATTATTCCACATGAAAGAAAAAATAAATTAACAGCCAACATTTCTGGGGGTGTGTCCAGTAGAATAATAAACCCATGTGACAAGGACTTCACAGCGTTTTGGTTTATTATTCCGTGAATAATACACCTATGTATTCGCTCAGAAAAAATTTTTTATTACACCCCCTCAAACTTTTTAGCGAATTTTCGAAGAAAAGGAAGCTATTGTTCTCGGTCCGAAATTTTTAAAACTAGAATTTCCGAAAGATTTTTATACCAAAATCCGTTTCAGACCATCCTGAATTCACTGCCGAAAGACACCAAAAATTATATGTATATATATATATATATATTATATATATATATTTATATATTTATATATGTATGTGTCATTCCAGACGATAACTCTCGAAAGAATTGAGATAAAAAGTTCAAATTTGCACGAAAAATCTGTCTTGGCAATCGACCAAGTTCGAAGATGGGCAGAATCGGGTCACTCTAAGGGGGAGTTTTGGGGAGTTTTAGGGGGGGGAAATTACCCATAAATTCCCAAAATGAAAAAGTCTGACAAGTGACACCTCATTTTAAAGGTTTTTGTACGCTGAACACGATGGTGAAATCAGAATTGCGATATCTCATTTCGTTCTCAAACTGGAGCACTTTGAAGATGAAGGAACGTAGTTATTTCTTGAGATGTTCTTCCTGGTTCGTCTGCTCTAATCTGATAACGGAATGGGATATCGCAATTCTGACTTCACCATCGTGTTCAGCGTTGGAAAATCTACAAACCGAGGTGTTACTCGGCAAAAAATGGAACAAAAAATTTGTTACGTATCCAATACCTACTCTGTATTGGATACGTAACATACGTACTGTACGTATGTTGGATAAATAACTGTACGTATATTGCAGTACCAATACTACAATATACGTACATACTTGAATACCTATAATTACCCAATAAGTTTAAGATTGCCCATATTTGAGTGGGATATCCCAAACATCACATTCTACATAGAATCAGTTATTTCTTCGAAAATTCGCTCTTATAGCCATGCTGCATGACTGTTTTCTTTTCCGTTTCAAGGTGCGTAGATTCCAAAAATGCAATGTCCGTCCGCCGTCCACCGTACGCCGTACGCCGTATCACGTGTACCGGCTTCATTTTCGGTCTAAAAAATTCGTTCTTTCGCACACATGTTCCATTTGGGCCCTAGTTGTGTTCCGAAACTTTTCAGCCCGATCGGAATATACCCAGGGGTGTTATGAGTGAAAATGTATGTAAAAATAGGTACTTTTTGCGTTTTGGCATCATGTTGGTAACATGAGCTTCTGAGATATCGTTTTCCATGTTTTTGGGGACGAGAAGACCGAATATGAAGTCGATTTTGACCAAAGAATGGAAAATTGAGTTCTACCAGGTGTTCTCCTCCCAAAATTGATTTTTTTATGAGTGAAAAACCTGGGAAATCGTCTGAAATCACCATCAATTTGTATAATAACACTGGAAAAATAAATCAACACGTGGACCAAGACGATTAAATGGCACTACCAATGATCATAGTAAAAAAAAAAGAGCGTACCTAATTTGGGTTTTAGGGGCCAAAATTAATGGAAACCATCAGAAATAGCTATTTCGATCATTACGCATGAAAGAAACGATAAATGAACAGCCAACATTTCTGTAGGTACCTATGTCCAATAGAATAATAAACCCATGATGTGACAAGGACTTGCAGCGTTTTTACTTCGCTGTGCCCTATTGACGCGGAACATACACGAAGCAACCGTCTCGGGCCAGCTGAAATGTAATCACCTACTCGCCCCATCGAAGCAGCTCGGCTGAGTACCCGACCGACTACTCGGCCGGGCCGAGTACTCGACCGACTACTCGGCCGAGCTAGTCTTAAGGTGTAATTAGGCCTTAACGGACGAGCGACGGAGAGACGCGTACTACCGCGTACCGCTCCGCCGATCGGTTAGTGGAGCCGTTGAGGCAGCGGACGTCTCCCCGTCATCCTCTGTAGTCCGTGAAGGGTTCTCGGTAGATGGTTACGGACCCTTTACGGACGATGATGACGGAGAGACGTGCACTGCCTCGACATCTCCGTAAACCGATTGACGGGGTGGTGAAGGCAGTACACGTCTCTCCGTTGCCCGTTCATAAAGGACCCCTATGTTTCTAATGGGGCATCCTCAACGGAAAGGCAATGGAGGGTTGTGCTTCCTCAGCCTGTCCGTTAACCATCCGTGATGATTCCCTCGACAGTCAGTCAAATACGTTACGGAATAATCACGGATCATTGAAGGAAGGGCACGGAAGCATTAGGCCCAGTGCACATGAGCTGCAAAATAATCGGGACGCTGAGATTGTTTTCTATCCTGTCCCTTTGATACCCATCTGAGTTTCTGTGCACATGAAGATAGGGCGCCGCGTCCTATCTCTTTGATACCTGGGAAAATTTTTCCCCACCAACTGGGTGGGGATTCTTTCTTCTTCAGTGTTGTGTGTTGTTTCTCGCGAGATGGATCGAGCGCAAATTGAAATGTATAAAAAGAAGGTTTTATTTTCGTATTTTGTGTACAAATACATTTATGAAGGTAATCATAAAAGAAGATATTGGGTTCATCCATTTAACGATACGAGATATTTAAAAGGCGCTTTCAACACTATTTTCATAGAACTGAGGGAAGATGAACAAAAATTCTTCAATTATTTTCGAATGTCTATTCTTTCATTTGATGAATTGGCTGTAAGAATCAGTGATGCATTAAAAGAAGTTGGTGGTTTCGAAGATACCGTATTGGTTTATTATTCTGTGAATAATACACCTATGTAGTCGCTCAGCAAAAAATTGTTATAACACCCCCTCAAAATTTTTTCTTTTCCGTTTCAAGGTGCGTAGATTCCAAAAATGCAATGTCCGTACGCTGTACGCCGTCCGCCGTATCACGTGTACAGGCTTCATTTTCGGTCTAAAAAATTCGTTCTTTCGCACACATGCTCCATTTGGGCCCTAGTTGTGTCCCGAAACTTTTCAGCCCGATCGGAATATACCCAGGGGTGTTATGAGTGAAAATGTGTATAAAAATAGGTACTTTTTGTGTTTTAGTACCTAACATGTTAGTAAAATGAGCTTTTGAGGTACCGTTTTTCATGTTTTTGGGGACGAGAAGACCTAACATCAAGTCGATTTTGACCAAAGAGTGGAAAATTGAGGTTGTACCAGATGTTCAGCTCCCAAAATTGATTTTTTATGAGTCAAAAACCTGGGAAATCGTCTGAAATCACCATCAATTTGTAGAATAGCTCTAGAAAAAGTGTCAACACGTGGATCAAGACGGTTAAATGGCACGCACTACCGATGATGAAATATAGTTTTAAAAAAAAAAGGAGCGTGCCTAATTCGTGTTCTGGGGGCCAAAATTGGTGGAATCCACCAGAAATAGCCATTTCAATTATTTTGTATGAAAGAAACAATAAGTAAACAGCCAACATTTCTGTGGGTATGTCCAATAGAATAATAAACCCATGTGACAAGGACTTTGCAGCGTTTTATTGTAATAGAAGTTATCTAATGTTGAAGAAAAAGCACCAGATAGAACGGACGCAGCGAGGTCTTGTGCACTGTCCCATTGCCACGTGTGTACTAGTGAAACGCGAGGGATAGAAAATGACTCTGATAGGGGGAGAGACCAGCGGCAGCCCCGATACCTATCGAGATAGGCCGAGGGTATCGGATAGCTATCGGCGTCCCTTGTGCATTGGTCCGTTACTCCCAACGTCTTTCTGACTATCCGATTGAAAACAATCTCAGCGTCCCGATTATTTTGCAGCTCATGTGCACCGGGCCTTAAGGATAGCGAAGGGCGGGCTACAAAAAATCCACGGAAGAATCAGCGGTAAGCCACTGTCACTGAAGGTGTGAAGCTTCCTTCACACAGACAGTGAGTTTCACGGACAGTGAAGGGTGGGCTAGAGAAAATCTAGGGAGAGTCCACGGATATTCACGGGAAAACCATGGACGGGCTACGGGAAAGGCGAAGGAGTGTTACGGGCTATGACGATCCGTACAGTCACTGTACAACCACGGGCGTGCGACGGAACGTTGAAGGATTAACAACGGAAATCACAACACTTACGGGATTTTCGGGGGGGTGCTCCCGTGAAAATGACCATCCGTTGATTCTCCCTAAACAGTACACCACGGAAACCACGGGTGTTTCCGTTGACGATCCTCCAACATTACAGATGTTATGGATAAATTTATAGCGTGACCGCATAATATTTACGGATGCACCACTTCTGAGGGTGATTCCGTGAAAAAGTGCATCCGTGAACTATCACTGACTGAAAAAGTGCCAATCTGCGGGGGCGACTCCGTTATTTTTTAAGGAAAACACCCCCTTTTGGTTTATTATTCTGCGAATAATACACCTCTGTATTCGCTCAGCAAGAAATTTTTATAACACCCCCTCAAAATTTTTTCTTTTACGTTTCAAGGTGCGTAGATTCCAAAACTGCAATGTACGTTCGCTGTATCACGCATACCGGCTTCATTTTCGGTCTAAAAAATTCGTTCTTTCGCACACAGACTCCATTTGGGCCCTAGTTGTGTCCCGAAACTTTGCAGCCCGATCGGAATATACCCAGGGGTGTTATGAGTGAAAATGTGTATAAAAACAGGTATTTTTTGTGTTTTAGTAACATGAGCTTTTGAGGTATCGTTTTCCATGTTTCTTGGGACGAGAAGACCGAATATGAAGTCGATTTTTACCAAAGAGCGGAAAATTGAGGTTCTAACGAAGTTTCAGGCTTGAATTTACGTTAAATTTTGGTCTAGAAACGTCGTTCTTCCACACACAGTTTGGGTCCTCATTTGGGAGCACATTTGGGTCCTAGTTATGCTTCAAATATCGGCAGCCCGATCGGCATACACCCAGGGGTGTTATGGGAGAATAATGGGTGTAAAAATAGGGGTTTTCGAGGGCTATTTGAGGTTTTAGTGAACACGAGCTTGTGACGTATCGTTTTCCATGTTTTTTAGGACAAGAAGAGGTTGTAACGAAAGTTGAGCTCCCGAAATTTATTTTATGTGAGTCAAAAACCTGGGAAATTGTCTGAAATCACTATAAGTTTGTATAATAACATTAGATGTAGTATTAGCAGGTGAATCAAGACAATTAAATGGCACTATCAAGATCAAATATAATCTGTAAAAAAAGAAAAGAAAAAAAGGGGGAAAAAGGAGCAGAGATCGTGTTTTTGGGAGCCAAAATTGGTGGAAACCACCAGAAATAGCGATTTCAATTATTTTCCATGAAAAAAAAAGATAAATAAACAGCCAACATTTCTGTAGGTACCTATGTCTGATACAATAATAAATCCAAGTGACAAGGACTTGGCATAGTTTTTTATGAGTCAAAAACCCGGGTAATTGTCTGAAAAGGACACTAGAAAAAGTGCCAACAGGTGGATCAAGACAATTAAATGGCACTGCCAATGATCAAAGGTAATATTTGAAGAAGAAAAAAAAGGAGCGTACCTAATTCGTGTTTTGGGGGCGAAAATTTGTGGATACCATCAGGAATAGCTATTTAAATTATTGCACATGAAAAAAACAATAAATGAACAGCCACTATTTCTGTAGGTGTGTCCAGTAGAATAATAAACCCATGTGACAAGGACTTTGCAGCGTTTTTTTGTGTGGTGTGAGCACCTTAGGCGCATATCCATGTAGCCCTTGCCGAGAATGTTAAGCAAGACAGCATCAGGGATTTTAAGTTCTTTGAATTCAACGTCTTGGTGGGCAGATTTTGCCAATAAACTCTGATCTTATGTGTATCTCAACATACAGTAGGTATGTGTGCCAGGCAATTACGTAAATTAGTAAGTAGTATAACAGTATGTGTACTAATTGTAACGGCAAAGGAAAATGTTGAAATTTTTAGGAATATTCATAGTGTATTTATTTAGTTCAGAACACTCGGAATTCGTTTAGAAACCTCCGTTTACGTTTCCTTCCTCCGTTTACCCAGAGCTACCTGTCTTCCTTACCCCCCCCCCCCCCCTCCATCACTCAGGGCAACTCCAGAACCGACCTCAGACCGGTTCAACGTACTTAATGCTCTGCTGGTTTTCACCAGCCTTCTCCAGCGGATCTTTTCATTTTATTTCTATTTCTTTAACCCGGTCTCCATTTTTTTGGGACGTTTCGTCGTGCCGTCGATTTTAAACCTTCTTCGCGTCTTTTCCGAAAGGGGAGGCAACAAAACGAATTATTTAAATGATTGATTCGAATTAAGTACAGTCGAACTCCGAAACGGGAACGAATAAAAATATTATTCTCAAAAATTCACGTAGTTTCACGTACCTACTACAAGGTTTGGCCACGCAGCAAACGGGCTGTTCAAACTCGTTATCCCCCCCCCCCCCCCCCACCATCAAACACACGTTCAGTGGCACCATTAACAGAAGTAATATTAATAGATCGGTCACCTGTCACAAGAAGGTACCTAACCGAAACCCTTCTGTCCGCCCCAAGGACGCGGTGGTGAAAGGTTCTTGTTTAGTAGAATCTCCTACGATCACCTTCGGTTCATAACTGTCCAGCCCTGGCAGTCCTTGTGAACAACGGTAAAAATACCTTTCGGAGGTTCCCAACAATTTCCCATTCCTGAGATGGATTTCCAATACGGAACGGGGCTCAATATCACAATCCCATTGATCAATTTTTGGGCCACCAACGGACTGAAGAAGTGAAAATGGGATCAAATATATTATATAGTGTGAATTTGGGCAGCAACCGCTGAAAATTGTTAGGATCTTGGAAAGATAGAGGATATATTGTGTCTCAAAAACGAACTATTGGGATGTAAGTTCGAATTTAAGGCAGGACCTAACAAGCTACTATTACCCCTGATTTCTTGTTTTGGGGCATTAACAGACCAAAAACGCTGCAAAGTCCTCTAACATGGTTTATTATTCTACTGGACATACGTACAGAAATGTTTTGTTTTCATTTATTGTTTCTCTCATGCGCAATTATTGAAATGGCTATTTTTGATGGTTTCTACCAATTTTGGGCCCCAAAAAACCGAATTAGGCTCGGTTTAAAAAAAAAAAGTTTATCTTTGATCAGTGATAGTACCATTTAATTGTCTTGATTCACCTGTTGATACTACTTCTAGTGTTATTATACAAATGTATGGCGATTTCAGACAATTTCCCAGGTTTTTGACTCATAAAAAATCAATTTCGGGAGCTTAATCTTCGTTACAACCTCAAATTCTTCAGTCTTCTGTCAAAATCAACTTAATATTCGTTCTTCTCGCCCTAAAAACATGGAAAACGATACATCACAAGCTCGTGTTCACTAAAACCTAAAATATCCCTCGAAAACCCCTATTTTTACACCCATTATTCTCCCATAACACCCCTGGATGTATGCCGATCGGGATGCCGCGAGCTTTGAAGCATAACTAGGACCCAAATGTGCTCCCAAATGAGGACCCAAACTGTGTGTGGAAAAAACATGGAAAACGATTCCTCAAAAGCTCATGTTACTAAAACACAAAAAATACCTATTTTTACACCCATTGTTCACCCATAACACCCCTGGGTATATTCCGATCGGGCTGCAAAGTTTCGGGACACAACTAGGGCCCAAATGGAGCCTGTGTGCGAAAGAACGAATTTTTTAGACAGAAAATGAAGCCAGTATGCATGATTCGGCGTACGGCGGACGGACACTGCATTGAAACGTAAAAGAAAAAAACCTGAGGGGGTGTTATAAAAATTTCTTGCTGAGCGAATACAAAGGTGTATTATTCACAGAATGATAAACCAAAAAGTTTGAGGCTTTCTGTAAGAAACGGGCAAAAACTGTGATTTTGGGCAGCAACAGTCCAAAAACACTAGGATATTAGAAAGACCAACCAAGGACCTACTGTGCCTCAAAAACACATTGGAATCCTGGAGATCTGAGGCAGAATGTTCTGCCCTATCCTTTTTTTCAAGTGGTTGTTTTTGTTTTTTGTTTAAAAAAATATTTTTGCTAAGTAGTATTTTGCATAGTGCCATTTCTTTTCTTTGTGCATTTCTTCATACATACCATGAGGGGGGGGGGGGGGGTGTAATGGGGCAGTAACAACCCAAAAACGTTAGGATCTTAGGAAGACCAAAGATATTACTTTGTTCCATACCAGGTAGCTCCATAGAGAACATGAAGTAAAGTAAAGAAGAAATGACAAAGGAACAAATGATCCAGTAATCGAGACAAGTAACACAGCTATAGTGAACAGAGCTTGTGAGGTATTGGTTTCCAAGTTTTTAGTGCGAGAAGACCGAATATGAAGTTGATTTTGACTAGAGTGAAAAATTGATGTTGTAACGGAGGGTTCAGCTCCCAAAATTCATTTTTTATGAATCAAAAACCTGGAAAATTGTCTGAAATCTTCAAATATTTTATAACAACAGTAGTACTTAGTATCGACAGGTGAATCAGGAATATTAAGCACTATCAATGATCAGAGATCATTAGCCGAAAAAAGAGCCTAATTCGTTTATCGGGTTCAAAATTGGTGGAAACATTTAAAAACGCTGCAAATCCCTGCACAACGGTTTATTATTTTGTATAGAATACCCTTCTGTTACAGATCACAGCTCTATGTATAGATAACCCGTCTATATAATATGATATGTACTATTCTATTATATGCATATTATGTAGATCGCAGACCCTCCGTAGGTTAGTACCTAACCCCGTACACGTTACTAGGTACCTACCTAAATCACGAGTTAAATGTTGCTAAAATAATTCTGCCGATGACAAACAGTACCTAACAAAAAGAAACACACATAATGAAGTTCTGAAAAGAAATTGTTGATGAGGAGTGAAAAAATTTGCGAAAGTACCCTACCAACAAACTCCAGCCCCTTCTACGTAGATGGTATAATGAACCGTTGTGTAATAATTTACCGTTGAGTAATGATTTACCGTAGTAATAATTTACCCATCAATAATACTTCAACGTTTGTTCAAGTTTCACTACCTACCAACAAACTCCAAAAGAGCCATCATTTTTCAAATTAAATAATATCACAGAACAACCAACTCGACCTCATACTCCGCCAATATAATCAGGTGATCCCTACCAATGATTGGCCGTATTCACAAATTCCTATTGTGGGCGCGTCTCTGGTTACGAGATTTGGTTTGAATTGTATACAATTTCATTCACACTGGAGTCGAAAATGCCTGTCGGTGCAAACTTCGGGGCCTTACTGTGAACGAACGGCTGGACGTACGATGCTCCGGATGGTCTTAAAAAACTCGCAAGTTCAAGAACTATTTAAAACCGTAAAAATATTTACGTAAAAAAATGGTATAGGCGTTTTGAAAATTTCAACCCCTATTTTGAACCCCTTAGAGATGACTCACAGTAACGTCGAGCTTCGAGGACCAACTAGACGCCGAACGGAACCTATAACCCGAATTTCATCAATTTTTTTTCATGGTAACTAAGAAAAGTGGCCCGTACGGCGTACGGCGTACGGCGGACAGACAGAAATATTTTTATTGCAGTTTTGGATTCTACATACCTTGAAACGTAAACCATCAAATTTTGAGGGGGGGTAAGAATTTTTTTTTCATGCTCGATTCCAATGGTTCATTATTGAAAATAATAAACCAAAATAGCTATGTCAATTATTGCACATGAAAGAAACAATAAATGAACAGCCAACATTTCTGTAGGTATGTCCAGTAGAATAGTAAACTCATGTGACAAGGAATTTGCAGCATTTATTGGAATCCATACAACTTGAAACGTAAAAGAAAACATTCTGAGGGGGTTTTATAAAAATTTTTGCTGAGCGAATACACAGGTGTATTATTCAGAGAATAATAAACCAAAATGACGCTTATTTTTGAAAATGGGCTTCAAACTACCATTTTTCCAAGAGTTCTGAATATCTCTGTTCAAAAAAACATTTCTGACGAAAATTCCCCATTGGTGGGAGTTGAAGAAGAGCTGCTACCTTCTGAGCTCCCAGAAGCTTTTAGTTCTTGAACAAACTCCTCTGCAGACAAAATCTAAAGTTGCGCTGGGTGTAACAAAAAACAAAAAAAGACGAGGAAATTCTCTGCTACAACGAGAGATTAGCAGCGAAAATTACCGTTAATCAGCTCGGAGCCGATTGGGTCTCGTAGTTGAATGTAATTTGCCGACAACCTTGGCCATTTAGTGGTGGGAGGGGGAGTGTGGAGAGGCCGTGGAAAGAAAATGATAATAGGTTAAGTAGCGATATGAAACCGGAATCGGCTGTCTTGACCAGGGTTGCCAACAAAGTGTCGCAAAAACGCGATTTGCTATTTAGGGTGAACAAATTTAACAAACAAAAAGAACAACATCATTGAGTGGCCAGTAAGACAGTAAATTATCCGCATCAAACCTTTCGATTATAATAGGTACCCTACCTACTCCTGACGCATCACGGAAAATGAGCAACCTTGGAAGACACCTATCTGAAAGTGCGATTCCCACCGATCATTTTCAGCCTTTACTACAACAAACAATATTTTGCTTCCTCACTACCGACTGTAGGGAAAACTTGGATTCGTTATTGAGTAAAAACGTCCAAAAAATGAGTAAAAATTCAAGTAGGCAGTATAGCTTTCTCAATTCAATCACATGAACGTATAGAATAGTAGGGTAGGTACGGTTTGATAAGGGAGCATCTGAGATCCAACCCTCGTGTACCTACCCTCAAAATTTCAGCTCTCTACGTCTATTTTTCTCGTTGTTAGAACCGTTACAAAGAAATGGTCAACAAATCATGTTAGCGCATGCGCAAACGAAAGTTAAGGTAAGATTCCAATGAAATTCATATGGAACTATCAAAGTACATATTATTCCTGATCAACCCTCCAAGTTTGAACTCATTTCAACTATATTTAAGGCAGTTATGGGCGTTTCAAGTACTTCACGTTTGCGCATGCGCGCGTTGGTATGGGACCATCTGTGAACCAACCCGCACCTACCCTCCTAATTTCAGCCCATTTCGACCATTATTTCGGGTAGTTATGGGCGTTACAAGGAATTACCATAGACAGGCAGACAGACACGGATTGAAAAATGTTCCTCGATGTCTGAAATGCAAAATGGTAGTGGAAATTTTCATTTCGGAGGAAATACCTTTTTTTTTACTCAATCACGAATCCAAGGCTTCCCTACCTTCGGTAGTCAGGAAGCAAAACAATTTATGTCCTCCAAAATGAACATTTCCACTAACATTTTATTGCGTTTCAGACATCGAGGAACATTTTTGGTTTCGTGTCTGTCTGTGGTAATTCCTTGTGACGCCCATAACTCTCGAAATTATGGCCGAAACGAGCTGAAATTTGGAGGGTAAGTGCGGGTTGGGTCACATATGGTCCCATACAAGTCATTGAAAAAGTACTGTAACTTTCGTCTGCGCATGCGCAAACGTGAAATACCTGAAACTAACTAACATAAACTACCTTAAATATTGTTTAAATGAGTTCAAATTTGGAGGGTCGATCAGGAATAATACTTTGATAGTTTCATACGAATTTCATTGGAATCGTACTGTAACTTCCGTCTGCGCATGCGCGAACATGAAATGTTGAAATATTTGTTCCTATTACGCATATTAGGTAATTTACTAGTAAGATTTATTGCTATTCAATCATTTCGACGCATCTTTTTAGCGAATTTTCAAAGAAAATGAAGCTATTGCAATGGCTTCGAAATTTAAATAATATAAATTTTTGGAAATTTTCTTCATAGAAATCCGTTTCAGACCATTCTAAAACGATTCCTGAAATTTAACACTTTTTTATATGTATATATATATTTATATATGTGTCACTCCAGACGATAACTCTCGATAGAATTGAGATAAACAGCTCAAATTTGCACAAAAAATCTATCTTGGCAATCGAAAGGCTAAGTTCGAAGATGGGCGAAATTGGCCTACTCTAAGGAGGGTTTTGGCGCATTTAAAGTGCGCAAAAATTACCCAAAAATCCCCAAAATGTTATTTTCCAACAAGTGACCCCTCATTTTAAAGGTTTTTGCACGCTGAACACGATGGTGGAATCGGATTTTAGATATCTTGATCCGTTCTCAAATTAGAGCATTTAAAGTGCGCAAAAATTACCCAAAAATCCCCAAAATGTTATTTTCTAACAAGTGACCCCTCATTTTAAAGGTTTTTGCACGCTGAGCACGATGGTGAAATCGGATTTTAGATATCTAAATCCGTTCTTAAATTAGAGCATTTAAAGTGCGCAAAAATTACCCAAAACTAGGATAATCTTTAAACTCTTACCCCCCCCCCCACCCCCTTAGAGTGGTCAGATTGAAAAATGTGAGAAGTATTAATTGAAGACGAGAGTTCGAAGCAAAAAAGGGGGAGGCAAACGATTAGTACAACTCCTTGAATTTCCCATTTGACATATAATTGTTATGATACCTTCATAGATAGACAAGTACCGGCCCACGTATTACTAGAAGGAAGACGAAAGAAAAAATCTATTTCAAATTATTCAATTTAGGTACTAACAGTAGGAGGAAGAAGTTTTCCTTTATTCAAAACCATAGCCATTAATTCGAATATTTCTTTGAAAATTCGCTCATTAAGTCATGCTGCATGACTGGTTTTTTTTACCAACTGATTCTACACGTCCATGCTACAATACGAGAGGAAGCTATACTGCCCATCCTATCTGGCAGACGTTTTTGTGCTTATTGTTTGTTTCTACGACGGCCTGATCATCGAAACCGGTATAGCAGTGTATTTGTCGTATATTAGTGGGAATAGACAACCTTTCAATAACTCCGCTTTTATTCCTTGAAGTAGCTACTTACATTTTTATCTAAAGAAGCCCTGGTCTTCAAACCAAGCGTTGTGATTAGGTACTGACTGGAAGAAAAGTTGATGTACCTGTTATCGCCGATTTTCAAGGAATATAATAATATATTTACCAAAATGAGCTTTCAAATTCCACCAAAATGTGGTTCATTCCAAAAGAAATCATGAGTACGGAGTCAATCAATGAAACATCCAAGAAATCGCTAGAAATCTTAACAAAACCAACAAAAATATGAAGGACGGCGACTCAAGGTAGAAAAAGATGATATATTTCAATAAGCAAAAATATTTTGATGCAAAACCAGAACAATGATTGAGGTTTTTCAACTCAAAAACGCTGCAAAGTCCTTGTCACATGGGTTTATTATTCTACTGGACATACCTACAGAAATGTTGGCTGTTCATTTATTGTTTCTTTCATGCGTAATAATCGAAATAGCTATCTCTGATGGTTTCCATTAATTTTGGCCCCTAAAACACAAATTAGGTTCAACTATCTTTGATCATTGGTAGTGCCATTTAATCGTCTTGATCCACATGTTGACACTTTTTCCAGTGTTATTATACAAACTGATGGTGATTTCAGACGATTTCCCAGGTTTTCACTCATAAAAAATCAATTTTGGGAGCTGAACATTTGGTAGAACTCAATTTTCCACTCGTTGGTCAAAACCGACTTCATATTCAGTCTTCTCGTCCCCAAAAACATGGAAAACGACATCTCAGAAGCTCATGTTACCAACATGTTGCTAAAACGCAAAAAGTACCTATTTTTGCACACATTTTCACTCATAACACCCTGGGTATATTCCGATCGGGCTGAAAAGTTTCGGGACACCACTAGGGCCCAAATGGAGCATGTGTGCGAAAGAACGACTTTTTTAGATCGAAAATGAAGCCGGTACACGTAATACGGCGTACGGCGGTCGGACATTGCATTTTTGGAATCTACACACCTTGAAACGGAAAAGAAAAAAGTTTGAGGGGGTGTTATAAAAATTTTTTGCTGAGCGAATACATAGGTGTATTATTCACAGAATAATAAACCAAAACTGCTGAAACTTTTAATTAAGTCTGATGATCGTAGGTGTCAAACAATAAACAATCATTTGACGAGCATGGAACATTTTTGGAGGGCAATCATTATTCAAAGCTGCATTTATGTTAGAATTAGAAGAAAAGAAAACGTTCAATTAAAGGATTGATCACAATAATGTACATTGCCTACCTACCTAAAAACTTGTTAAATTATCTCACTTGGTCACTGAAATTTTTCAACCACAAAAACGCTCTAGTTATGCAGTACGACCTTATGAGCGAATTTTCCATGTTTTCATGTAGTGACGTACCTACTACTTGTGAGACCAATCCTTCAACCTAGGTAACTAAACTGTTTAGCATTTTCCATTTAGTTGTTCCATAAAACGTTCCAGTTATGCAGCATGTCATTAAGAGCGGATTTTGTATCCATTAACTTGAAAAATTCTTGTAGTCGTGCAGCATGACTGAATGAATTAGTCATGTTGAAGATGTTCACCGAGAAACATCGGAAGTTCCCTCATTTGGTCATGCTTCACAACTGCAAGAGATTTTTCATCTTGGATATGTAAAAAATTCGCTCTAAGGCCATGTTGTATAACTGGAACGTAGTATGGAACAAATAAATGGAAAACGTTCAACAATTCAGTTAGAACGTAGGTTGAAGGATTGGTCCCACATGTAGTAGGTACACGAAAACTTAAATTCGCTCATTAGGTGCATGACTGCCCACCAATATTCACCCAAATCCGAAATCCGCTCGTAAGGTCATACTGCATAAGCAGAATGTTTTTGTGGTTGAAATAAGAAAAAATGTTCAACATATTAATAACGTTGAAGATGTTCACCGAGAAACATCAAAAGTTCCCTCATTTGGTCATGCTGCACGTACAAAATTCGCTCATAAGGTCATTGCCTCATGCTTTATAACTGGAACGTTTTACGGAACAAATAAACCGGAAATTGCCAACGATTTATTACCGAAGTTGACCAACTGGGCTTACAAGTAATGGGCACATTTCCTACATAAAAACTTGGACAATTCGCTCATTACTCATACTGCTTGACTGCAAACAAATTTTCATTCAACTAAATACATACAAAATGGGCTCATAAGGTCATACTGCATAACTGGCACGTTTTTGTGGATGAAATAAGAAGAAAATGTTCACCTACAAACAACAGAAATTCCTTCATTCGGTCATGCTGCACGACTCAAGAGATTTTTCAACTTAATGGGTTGCATAACTGAAAAGTTTTAAGGAATAAAATATTGGAAAATTATCAACAGTTTAGTACTCACACATAGGTTGAAGGATTGGCCTCACAAGTAGGTAGTACCTAGGATACCTACACTAAAAACTTGGAAAATTCGCTCGCTATGTCATACTGCATGACTTCCCACCAATGTTCAAACTAAATCCTAACAAAAATACATCATAATATAATTTCCCACCCCACTGGTTGCGCTTCGTAGATCAAATCCGATTTCGATGTTGAACATCGATATTCGGCAATCGAATCGGGACACTGAACGTACCGACTTCATCCAGATTCAAACTATCGATTCCCTACAATCGAATCGAGGTCCCTAACGGGAACGTCTTCTCGAGAGAAGGGAAACTGGTTCTGAGGTCGACGCCCTTATGATTCCTCCTTTTATTGTTACTTTCGTTGTTTTCATCTGTCCCGAAAAAATGTTACGAGAGAAGACTCAACGCTCGCGCGGTTGGTGGTATTATTGTCGAGTTCATTATAATAAATCGATAAACTCTGATTAGTCAAGTATCTGGACAATTAATGGACCTCTAAACTTGTTGAAGAGTTGAATAATATTGTGTACCTAGGCCATGTTCACCAATATTCCTTGATTCGTGATTGAGTAAAAAAAAAATTATGTCTTCCAAAATGAAAATTTCCACTACCATTTTGCGTTTCAGATATCGAGGAACATTTTTGGTTCCGTGTCTTTCTGTCTGTGGTAATTCCTTGTAACCCCCATAACTACCCGAAATAATGGTCGAAATGGGCTGAAATTTGGGTGACAGATGGTCCCATACCAAAATCATTGAAAAAGTACCGCAACTTTCGTCTGCGCACGCACAAACGTGAAATACTTGAAACGCCTACAACTACCCTAAATATCGTTGAAATGAGTTCAAACTTGGAGGGTCGATCAGGAATAATAGTTGGATCGCTCCAAATGAATTTCATAGGAATCGTAATGTAACTTTCTTCTGCGCATGCGCGAACATGGAATGTTGACGATTTTCTTGTAACTAAGCGAAAAATAGTCGTAGAGCTGATATCGCAGGTAGTCCCGTATCAAAACGAACCTACCCAACTATTCTATACGTTCATGTGATTCAAGCGAGGAACTGCCTACTCGAATTGGCAGACGTTTTTTCTACTTTTATACCAATTTCAAACAGGCTGGGCAGTGACTTATTGTGGTTTATTATTTTCAATAATATTAACCTTTGGGATCGAGAATGAAAAAGAAAAATAGGGGTTGAAATTTCCAGAACGCAGTAGCTCGAAAACTTTCAACGAAAGGTTACGGGCTTTTTACGTTTTGAATTTGATCTCGAACTTGAGAATTTTTTTAGACAACCCGGAGCACTGTACGACCAGCCGTTCGTTTGCACCGAAAAGCATCGCCAACATGATCGAGAGTGAAACGGCACACATCCAGCCCAGAAATCGTTGTTGGGGAACAGCTGATTATAGTCGCGAATAGCTCGCAAAATCGAGTTCGTTGTTCCGTGATACATAATTGTTTAACATGAAGAATGACGTTATTTTGCATTTTATTGTTAGGTACTTCGGTTTGTAAACAAACGTCACGCTTCACGAATAACAAAAAATAAAATTAATTATAGAATTCTTGATCCACCGCATAAATTATTAAAACTTGGCCTGCTCCAATACTCGATTTAGGGCTTTCCTGGGGACAGCACGAGGGTAGGTACTCACCACGGAAAACAGTGGGCACACAGAAAGGGCCATTATACAGGTAAATTAATAAATCGTTGTGTAATAATTTGCAGCGGTTTTTGTTATTGAAATAGTCTTTTTCTATCTCGTTGGGGGAGCAAGATACTAGCAATTGTGGTGGTATTTAGCTATTTTTTAATGGCTTTAGAGCGATTTAAACCTCTCTCAGTTTCAAGGTGATCATATTAGTTCTCGAGGTAAAGGGTATTATAATAGATTCTCTTCCCACTCTCATTACTATCTTGAAGTAGACAGGTACTACTCAACTTAACATTAGCAAACTGAGTTTTCACATATCATATCATATTTTTTGACGTTTTACAGCGATTTAGACCCCCCAAGAACTCTCATTTTAAGGTGACCCTAATGTGCTCAAGGTAAAGTACGCTACTAACCAACCTACCCTAACATTAATTATCAAGAATTCGGTACTTACATTCCGACATAAACGCTAACTATCCTTCCTACATTAGGTATTAACTATCCATTTTTCACCGTTTTCAACCACAAAAACCCAAACTATTTATAGGCCTCTAAGCTTGAAAAGCATTTGAGTAATGTTTACTGTAGATACCTATAAAATGAACCACGTTCAACAATATTCGTTGATCTTTCGACATTTAGACGTACGTATATACCTATTTCAATAAGTTGCTTCACTTTTGGTTATTGAATAGCAAATTGTGACGGTTCTGTACACGGATCTTTCAGTGATTCAAATTCAAAATTTTATTATAATAAACAGCAATATTACCGAAGGGCGCCATATTCAAGAGGGAATTGCAACAAGTGTTACAACACATTTTGGCATGATCCGCCAACACAGATAAGAAATCTAACATAGGTATTGCAGCAGTCGGTATGACAAGCATAACATAGGTAAGCCTTACGAATCAATCACGATGGCACATCGATGCCCATTCCAACGAAACAAAACCTCCAGTAAATGCATCCAATAAGCCAATCTTTGAACAGCGCATGTCTCATTGTCATAGTTTTCATTTATACAGCTTTTGACGTAGGTAACTACAGGTTTTCGAAGAAAAGTATCGTTTTTTCGGACCTGTTACTAGAAAGATTGTATTTCGAATAAAATTATAATGGGCGTCTATGTCTAATTAATATGACTTGAATATTCATTTAGGTAGGTACAGTACGATTTTTACAGTCACTATACCTACCTTTTTTTAATAGAAGTATCAATACCCGAACATTTACCATTGTACCTACTTAATTAATTAAATTACAAATGTTTTATCGGAACAAGATCTCAACTATCTGCCCATTACAACAAGAATAATTTACTAAGAATATATCCAAATTCGTGATAACTTAGGGATTATTATCTTATAGATATTAGGGTATCTGATTTAGATGATAACTTAGGGATTATCATCTGATAGATATTAGGGTATCTGATTTAGATGATAACTTAGGACTTGTTCAGTAAAAAGAGATGATTTTTCGAAATACAGAAGCAATACTTTTAAAAAGTTCCAGTCTTGCAGCATGGCTATAAGAGGGAATTTTCAAAGAAATATTCGTGCCATTGTATAAAAGTATGGCGAGAAACTATACCACTTTCGAAATTATATCTTTTTTGTCGTGATTTCAACTATTTTTACCAATTTTTGACCCTTACAAACTCAAATGTGACCCACTCCTTATTGAGAAAAATATCTGTTTCATCGAAATAGTACCTCCGTCGTGAATCACCATCCCACACAACGTCAGGTGAATTAATATTGATTTTAGCCCTTAATACCAATGTTTGACGCAAAAAAATCCAAATATGACCCTTATTCTGTATTAAAAACAATTGAAATGGTATTTTCTGTCTTTACTCACCCTTCCATACCACTTTCAGTGATACTATATTAATTGCTCACGATTTTAGCCGTTTTTACCGATTTTTGACCCTTAAAAACTCAAATTTGACCCCCTTAGAACTTTTGAAAATTGTTAATCTTCGAACTCATATTTCTGATTGGCAATACAAACATTTTTGCGAAACTTGGAATTTTTATCACGTACCCAAGGTCATATATCATCTGGAGTGACAAATAAATAGTAAATAAATATATGTTATACAAATATAATATTTTATATATATACATATATACCTATATATATAGATGGGGGGGAGAGGGGGGATAGAGAGAGAGAGACATTTTTGTTAAAATTTACCGATGAATCCAGGATGCTCTGAAACGGATTTGCCTATACAAGTTCAAAAATGCATGTCCTATAACTCGGGACCCATCGCAATAGCTTCGTTTCATCTGAAAATTTGCCAAGAGAAATATTTCTTATCTTTACTTATTGAAGTACGTATCGACCATCCCTACTGTCTGGCAATACAGATCACCTAAGCCGTGTTTTCGAATGGCCATATTTACACAGTATTCAATTTAAAAAACGCTGCAAATCCCTGCACAACGGTTTATTATTTTGTATAGAATACCCTTCTGTTACAGATCACAGCTCTATGTATAGATAACCCGTCTATATAATATGATATGTACTATTCTACACATATTATGTAGATCGCAGACCCTCCGTAGGTTAGTACCTAACCCCGTACTCGTTACTAGGTACCTACCTAAATCACGAGTTAAATGTTGCTAAAATAATTCTGCCGATGACAATCAGTACCTAACAAAAAGAAACACACATAATGAAGTTCTGAAAAGAAATTGTTGATGAGGAGTGAAAAAAGTTGCAAAAGTACCTACCAACAAACTCCAGCCCCTTCTACGTAGATGGTGTAATGAACCGTTGTGTAATAATTTACCGTTGAGTAATGATTTACCGTAGTAATAATTTACCCATCAATAATACTTCAACGTTTGTTCAAGTTTCACTACCTACCAACAAACTCCAATAGAGCCATCATTTTTCAAATGAAATAATATCACAGAACAACCAACTCGACTTCATACTCCGCCAATATAATCAGGTGATCCCTAGCAATGATTTCATCTCCGCCAAATTTCCTATTGTGGGCGCGTCTCTGGTTACGAGATTTGGTTTGAATTGTATACAATTTCATTCACACTGGAGTCGAAAATGCCTGTCGGTGCAAACTTCGGGGCCGAAATTTGAAATTGTATACAATTCAAACCAAATCTCGTAACCAGAGACGCGCCCACAATAGGAAATTTGGCGGAGATGAAATCATTGCTAGGGATCACCTGATTATATTGGCGGAGTATGAAGTCGAGTTGGTTGTTCTGTGATATTATTTCATTTGAAAAATGATGGCTCTTTTGGAGTTTGTTGGTAGGTAGTGAAACTTGAACAAACGTTGAAGTATTACTGATGGGTAAATTATCACTACGGTAAATCATTACTCAACGGTAAATTATTACACAACGGTTCATTATACCATCTACGTGAACGAACGGCTGGACGTACGACGCTCCGGATGGTCTTAAAAAACTCGCAAGTTCAAGAACTATTTAAAACCGTAATAATATTCACGTAAAAAAATGGTATAGGCGTTTTGACAATTTCAACCCCTAATTTGAACCCCTTAGAGATGACTCACAGTAACGTCGAGCTTCGAGGACCAACTAGACAGCGAACGGAACCTATAACCCGAATTTCATCAATTTTCTTTCATGGTAACTAAGAAAAGTGGCCCGTACGGCGTACGGTGTAAGGCGTACGGCGGACAGACAGAAATATTTTTATTGCAGTTTTGGATTCTACATACCTTGAAACGTAAACCATCAAATTTTGAGGGGGGGTAAGAATTTTTTTTTTCATGCTCGATTCCAATGGTTCATTATTGAAAATAATAAACCAAAAAGTCTACAGACAACTTTCCCTAACTACGTAAACTGGAAAATAGACTCATCCGTACACTGTGAAGGTTCTATCCCGTTTTGAACCGAATCCCTTCTCTGTGTTTAACCTCCTTATTCCAGTTCCCAGTTCTCGGCCTCGAGTGACAGCTTCCCGATCGTGGACCAGACCTCAACGCGATGAAAAAGAGAAAAAAAGAATCCGTCGACGCCGCAAAAAAGAAGCCCTCCCCGCAAACCTGATTGGCTCTAGCGCTCCCGTTCCCGGCATCTCTTCCCAATGGTGGACACTCTCCTGCCCCTTCGACGCGAATGTGCGATCACACGGATAAATTGTACTGAAAAAACCGACCAAAACTGCTAAATATGTATAATCGTAAATGAGGCTAATACCTGGAACTTGTTCTCTAAAATTATAACTCATAATTCCATTTAAAGAGTGGAAAACTCTTCTAAATATCAAACACGCATGTTCGAATGCGATTTTCCCCGAGTATATTGCAATGGTGAAACGTTTCGTGTGCTCTTGTCAGGTTGTTTCATCGACTGGACCAGCTATTCTTCTCCATACTCGTGACAACACAGTTACTCTCACAAGACTGATAATGCCCGATTCACCGTTTCCGAACACAGCAGAACTCACTTTTTCGAAAATAAAAGCCCAAGCAAGAGGCTGACCATACTTACCACGACTCAGCAGAAGAAGCTGCAGTATGCTACTTCTTATACCTACTGTCCAATTAAATCGTGTATGGTGTAAAGCTACCCACTACCATACCAGCTGGGTTTGCTATTGGTGCAATAAAAATAATATTATTCGTCAGTAATATTATTCGATTTAAACATAATTAATTTTCATCTGACTCCTTCATTATTTTTTGACGAATTATGTACAGTAGAAGTCGCTTTTAAAAAAACGCTGCAAATCCCTGCACAACGGTTTATTATTTTGTATAGAATACCCTTCTGTTACAGATCGCAGCTCTATGTATAGATAACCCGTCTATATAATATGATATGTACTATTCTATACATATTATGTAGATCGCAGACCCTCCGTAGGTTAGTACCTAACCCCGTACTCGTTCCTAGGTACCTACCTAAATCACGAGTTAAATGTTGCTAAAATAATTCTGCCGATGACAAACCGTACCTAACAAAAAGAAACACACATAATGAAGTTCTGAAAAGAAATTGTTGATGAGGAGTGAAAAAAGTTGCAAAAGTACCTACCAACAAACTCCAGCCCCTTCTACGTAGATGGTATAATGAACCGTTGTGTAATAATTTACCGTTGAGTAATGATTTACCGTAGTAATAATTTACCCATCAATAATACTTCAACGTTTGTTCAAGTTTCACTAACTACCAACAAACTCCAAAAGAGCCATCATTTTTCAAATGAAATAATATCACAGAACAACCAACTCGACTTCATACTCCGCCAATATAATCAGGTGATCCCTACCAATGATTTTATCTCCGCCAAATTTCCTATTGTGGGCGCGTCTCTGGTTACGAGATTTGGTTTGAATTGTATACAATTTCATTCACACTGGAGTAGAAAATGCCTGTCGGTGCAAACTTCGGGGCCTTACTGTGAACGAACGGCTGGACGTACGATGCTCCGGATGGTCTTTAAAAATTCGCAAGTTCAAGAACTATTTAAAACCGTAAAAATATTCACGTAAAAAAATGGTATAGGCGTTTTGAAAATTTCAACCCCTATTTTGAACCCCTTAGAGATGACTCACAGTAACGTCGAGCTTCGAGGACCAACTAGACCCCGAACGGAACCTATAACCCGAATTTCATCAATTTTCTTTCATGGTAACTAAGAAAAGTGGCCCGTACGGCGTACGGCGGACAGATAGAAATATTTTTATTGCAGTTTTGGATTCTACATACCTTGAAACGTAAACCATCAAATTTTGAGGGGGGGGGGTAAGAATTTTTTTTTTTCATGCACGATTCCAATGGTTCATTATTGAAAATAATAAACCAAACAAAAGTGAACTTAAATAGTGAAATCTGCATCTTTTCAGATAATGACCCTTAAATAGCGATCGAGAATTGGGACTGACTGGAAACAATCGTTGTACGCGACTTCTACTGTACATAAACTTTGTGGTGATTTTAGCCATTTTTACAGATACTGGCGAATTGAGACCCCAAAATTTACCCTTTTGATTAATTTTTTGTTAAGGAATTTTTTTATTAAAACCGATAAAGTTATCTTCTGTTTGGGGTCATCATTCAATACCACTTGTGGTGAATATATACAAATTTTCGGAGATATCAGCAATTTTTACCTATCTTGTCGACTTTAGACCCTCAAAACTATCACCGTAACCGACCTTTTGCTCACTATAATAGGCCAATTCCCTGAGGGTTTACATACAGCCAATCGGGACCTGACTGTTTCAATCCTTATATCCGACTTATTACTTTAACCGCCTTTCTACTAAGCGATTTCTACTGCACATGTTGTTGGTAACAAATTGCGCCAGAAATCGTATTTTCTCTACATTTCTTGTGGGTTTACAAAAAATGTTATAGGTACTGATATCACTATTCAAGGGTCACTCTCTCCATGTAATATCCTTCATTTGTGGAATTTTGGCTTTGTCAAAAATCCGGGTTTGATTTTTAAAAGGGAGAATTTGATTTTTGAGAAGGTAAATTTGATTTTTAAAAAGGTGAAAAATATTATACCATCATTCAACTCACAGATGGATGTCAGAAAATAGACTCAAAACATTATCGCCAATCATCACCTGACCATCAGTTTCAACTTGACCTCACCATGTTTTGATTACACAATTATACCGTTCTTCGTGATCTTCAAACACCATCAACGCATCGTGTCATTATTAATTTGACACAATGAGGAACATGCAAATTCAACACATACAAACTGCTCGGATAAGGAAAGTAGGTGCGAGGCGCATTGTCTCGCCTTCCTTGAAAAGTAATATAAATTTCCGACTACACGTTTTATTACATGGACGATTTATTATATTTAAAAACGAATCATAAATTTATTTAATATGTATTAATGTATGTACTAACTGCTCTTACTCAAGTTTACGTGAGCAACATTTTCCCGGCAACAAAAGAAAAAAAGCTGCGAAGTCCTTGTCACACGGGTTTATTATTATATTGGACATACATACCTACAGAAATGCTGGCTGTTCATTTATTCTTTATTTCAAGTGCAATAATTAAAAAAAACCACAGTCATGCAGCATGGCTATAAGAGCGAATTTTCGAAGTTTTCGGCATCTTCCTCCTCCGCCTAAAATTTTCTGAAAATTAATTTTCGGCCAATGTTTTCCCAACTTGATACCATACAAAATTAAAACAGGAGTAGTTTTACGCAAAGTAAAATTTGGGGTGGAAGGAGGGGGAGGGGGAAATCAAAAATGTTTTGAATACCAGAAGAGTAGGTATTGGATACGTAACAAATTTTTTGTTCCATTTTTTGCCGAGTAACACCTCGGTTTGTAGATTTTCCAACGCTGAACACGATGGTGAAGTCAGAATTGCGATATCCCATTCCGTTATCAGATTAGAGCAGACGAACCAGGAAGAACATCTCAAGAAATAACCACGTTCCTTCATCTTCAAAGTGCTCCAGTTTGAGAATGGAATGAGATATCGCAATTCTGATTTCACCATCGTGTTCAGCGTACAAAAACCTTCAAAATGAGGTGCCACTTGTCAGACTTTTTCATTTTGGGAATTTATGGGTAATTTCCCCCCCCTAAAACTCCCCCTTAGAGTGACCCGATTCTGCCCATCTTCGAACTTAGCCTGTCGATTGCCAAGACAGATTTTTCGTGCAAATTTGAACTTTTTATCTCAATTCTTTCGAGAGTTATCGTCTGGATTGACACATACATATATAAATATATAAATATATATATATATAAATATATAAATATATATATATATATACATATAATTTTTGGCGTCTTTCGGCAGTGAATTCAGGATGGTCTGAAACGGATTTTGGTATAAAAATCTTTCGGAAATTCGAGTTTTAAAAATTTTGGACCGAGAACAATAGCTTCCTTTTCTTCGAAAATTCGCTAACAGTCATTTTTTATGGTTTCTACAAATTTTGGCCCCCAGAAACCCTAATTAGGCTCCTATTTTTGAAAAATTATCATTGATAATTGACAGTGCCATTTAAGTGTCCCGATTCATCTGTTGGTACTACTTCTAGTGTTATTATAAACATGAATGGTGATTTCAGAAATTTCCCAGGCTTTTGATAAATAAAAAATGAATTTTGGGAGCTGAACCTAAGTTGCAACCTCAATTCTTCACCCTTTGGTAAAAATCGACTCTTCTCGCTCTCCGTCTTCGGTCTTCTCGCCCTAAAAAACATGGAAAGCCTCACAAGCTCATGTTAACTAAAACATCAAAAAATCTTAATTTTAAACAGAGTTTTTCCCCCATAACACCCCTGGGTGTATTCCGACCGGGCTGCCGAGCTTCGGAGCACAACTAGGAGCCAAATGGAGCCTGCGTGAGAAGAACGACATTTTATACCAAAATTTGAGGCAAATTGAAGACTGAAATTTTGTAAGGAACCTCAATTCTTCGAGTGTTGGTCGAAATCAATTTCATATTCAGTCTCCTCGCCCTAAAAAAACATTTTTACATCCATTTCCACACATAACACCCCTGGGCGTATTCCGATCGGGCTACAAAGTTTCGGGCCCAAATGGAGCCCATGGGCGAGAGAACGATTTTTTTAGACCATAAATAGAGTAGATATGCATTATACGGCGTACGGACACTGCATTTTCGTTTATTCGATCAGCAAAAAATTTTTATAACACCCCCTCAAATATTTTTCTTTTACGCCGTCCACCGTATCATGCATAGCTACTTTAATTTCGGTCTAAAAAATTCGTTCTTTCGCACACAGGCTCCATTTGGGTCCTAGTTGTGTCCCGAAACTTGGCAGCCCGATCGGAATATATCCAAGGATGTTATGTCAAAAACGCTGGAAATCCCTACACAACGGTTTATTATTTTGTACAGAACACCCTTCTGTTACAGATCTCAGCTCTCCGTATAGATAAACCTTCTATTATAATGTACTATTCTATAGGTACATATTATGTAGATCGTAGACCCTCTGTACCTTAGTACCTTACCCCGTACTCGTTACTAGGCACCTACCTAAATCACGTGTTAAATGTCGCTAAAATAATTCTGTCGATGACAAACAGTCGCTAAAATGGCAAAAGAAACGCAAACAATGAAGGGAAACGGTTGATGTGGGGTGAAAAAATATTCTGTTCCGGCAGGTTTTCAAATCTCCGGAACTTTAGCATAGCAGTTCGTTAGGTAGACCACTGCGCTAGATCATCCAGCTAGCAGGAGACCAGTGATGTGCGCTCTGAACACTGACGCCTTAGTAACATGAGCTTGTGAGGCAGTTATCCATGTTTTTTTAGATGTGGAGACTGAATATGAAGCCGATTTTGACCAGAGTGGAAAACTGAGGTTCTTACGGAAATTCAGCCTTAAATTAAAGTTTGGTCTAAAATCGTCGTTCTTTCGCACACAGTTTGGGTCCCCATTTGGGTCCTAGTTGTACTCCGAAGCTCGGCAGCCCGATCGGGATACACCCAAGGGCGTTGGGGGGGGGGGGGGGGGAATAGGGTTTTTCGAGGTTTTAGTTAACACTTGTTAGATATAGTTTTAAATGTTAACTAGGGCGAGGAGACCGAATATGAAGTTTATTTTGACCTAAGATAAAGAACTGAGGTTGTAACGAAGGTTCAGCTCCCAAAATTCTTTTTTAATGAGTACAAATTTCCGGGTTTAGTGAAAAAAACTGTCTGAAATCACCATAAATTTTATGTAATAACACTAGAAGTGGTATCAACAGGTGAACCAAGACAATACAATGGCACTATCAATGACCAAAGATAATTTGTAAATAAAAGTAGGAGCGTCATTCGTATTTTTGGGTGCCAAAATTCCAACGTCGTTTATATAAGGAAACCCACTGGATAGGGCACAATGGAAATGGTCGAAAATAAGCCATACCGGCAAGAAAACCAACATTTCACGTCTCAACTCGTCAGAAGTCGACAAAAACTCCGGTGAAGTAGACATAAGCTAACCACTGATTTTGCACAATGGATATTTGGAACGAGTGAAAATTCCCAATTTCGAAAAGTTTCGTGGCAAAAAGTCAATGTTGAAAGTTAACTCTATCACCTAACGTCAAATTTCATCAAATACTAAGTGATTTCCAGATATTTTCCACTCCGGACGAAATGGCGATATTTATTCGTTGAGGCAACAGAAAGCTTTTTTTTTTAAAACAAGTTTTCCGGAATCACAGTTGAAAAACGCTGCAAATTATTACACAATGTTTTACTATTCATCAGCGTAGATCACTGTTTTCTGTGGTCAATAACCTAGCCTCGAGCTCCCACCAGGAAAGCCCTAAATCGGGTACTGGAGCCGGCAGGGGAATTAGATTCATAAATATGCAGTGGATTCAAGATTTCTATCATTAATTATTATTATTTTTTTTTTGTTATTCATGAAGTATATATATAACGTTTGTTCAAGTTACTTTTTCAAGCCTACCTATCAACAAAATCCTAAATAGCCATCATTCTTCAGATGAAATAATACCACGGAACAGCCAACTCGACTTTATACAGCCATCCGTGATTATAATCAGGTGTTCCCTAGCAATGATATTATGTGGGACGGATGTAGGTATACCGTTCCATTCACGATCATGTTGACGAAGCTTTTCAATGCGCTTCAGGGCCTTACTGCGAACGAACGGTAGGACGTACAATCCTCCGGGTAGTCTCAAAAAACTCCCTAGTTCGAGATAAGTTTAAAAACGTTAAAAAAATTCGAGAATACGTGCACTGGAAATTCGAACCCCTATTTTTCACCCCTTAGAGATGAGTGACAGTAACGTCGAGCTTCGCGGACCAACTATATACTCCAAACGGGACCTAAAAACCTTAATTTTCGTTCATGGTTGGTGACTAAGGGAAGTGCGGCAGACGGAAATTTTATCCCATTTTTGGATTCTGCATACCTTGCAACGGAAACCATCAAAATTTGAAGGGGAGGGGGTTAAACTTTTTTCCCGTACTAGATTCCAAAGGTTGGAATTTGGTTGGTTATTGAAAATAATAAACCAAAAGAATCGGTTATTTCTATGAGATTCATCAAGACCTAGCTGAAGTATGTGAAAGATGATTTACCAACGCTCGATTACTTTTTTCAACACTGCTGATCGCCCACACTACAACAGGGTGAAAATCCCCACTTTAGATCAATCAAGGAATAAAATAAAATTAAAAAATCAATGGTCAACGTCGTAGCCAACATAAAATGATTCAATTTTATCAAAAAATTGCAATTTCCAGACATTTAAATACTTCGGAGAAAATTGTGACAATTCATTCATAAAAGCTTTTTGAAAACAAGTTTGTCGGACTCACAGTAGAAGAGAATCGGTTGTTTCTACTAGATTTATCAAGAATAGCAGAAATATGTGACAGATTATAGGAAAATACTCGTATATATATTTTTTTTATAGGAAAACTGGCTGATTGGGCACATTAGAACAGGGCAAAAATCACCAGTTTTCATACGTTTCACAAAAAGTGAATATTTAACGTCATAACCTACATTCAACGATTATATTTTATCAAAAACTCAGTTATTTCCAAATATTTTCCCACTATGGAAGAAATGGTGATAAGTCATTCACCTGTTGAAGCTGTAGAAATAATTTTTTGAAAACAAGTTATTCGTCACAGTCGAAAAGAATCGGTAATTTCTACGGGATTTTTCGAGACTTGAGTAGAAGTATGTTAGCGGTGTACGTTGGGGGGGAAATGGTGTGAGACATTTTTCAGCAAAAAATGTATAAACTTACCTTGTGGATTGTGTTATAACCTTTCTCTAATTATATCAAATCATCGTCGGTTCCCACAGGTATGAAGGCACTCGACACTGTTATAAACACGGAAAAACGCGGTATTTTTTTTATACTGTTGAGTCAAAAATTTAGGTTGGGAAAATCGCGCACTAACTAGTAATTTTGTTGTTATTTTTGTATAAAAATTATTCAATAATAATGAAACGTTTCGTTGGACTGAAAAGACACAGCCGATGGCCGATCTGAACAGTTACCTGTGGTGGTGGTGGTGGTGGTGGGAGGGGGCGGTCAGGGCGCATGCGCGGTTGGAGGGGAAACAAACCACACAGGTATGGCTTCTATCAAGAAGTGAGTTACCTGATACGGTGGGGAAGTGGGGGGTTTAACGGTGAGGAGGGGAAGCGAGAGAGGCTACCTGGTGAAGGGAGGGTGGAGGGGTTGAATGAGTGATGGGGAAGTGCGGGAGGGGGGTTTACCTGTTGTAAGTGGAGAAGTGAGTTACACACTATGAAGTGGAGGGGAAATGAGGGGATTCGGTGAGAAGATTGTGCGGGGGGGGGGGGGGGGGGTTACACTGTGCTGTGGGGAAGGCTATTCCGACAGGAGGGGAAACGAAGGGTTACCTGTTTGGGCGGTGAAATGAGGGGGATACCTGGCGACGAGGAGAAGGGGATTAGCTAGGAACCGGGACCCCTAAAGTGGTTTTGTACGAGGAGGGGGATGCTTGACAGAGACGGAATACACCAAGGTGGTACCTCTACCCGAATTAAGTCAGAGACGAACAGATCAAGAGAAGAGGCTGATAAGGTGGGTAAGCGGAATGACAAGGTAATGAACGGGAGCGGAAGTAAGAAAGATACCTGCGAGGGGTAGTAGGCAGAGGAGGTAACACTCCATCAAGAAGGTTCTACATCAGTCCCAGATCGAAGTAGAAACTAGGGACAGGTATCGAAGTAAAAAAATATCGATATCCCTTTTCGATAGCCCAATTTATCGATAGTAAGATAGATAGCGATAAATGGGTACTGATAAACAAGTGCATGATATATTATGAAGATAGGAGGGGGGTGGTATTAGCGCCTAGCTCTCAAATGAGTAGCTAGATGCCAGCCATAACGATTCAGGAAGAAGCAGAATAAGAATAATCCAAGGGCATTGCTTACCTACGAATTTTACAAGGATTTGTCGCAGGGCTGGGTATTTATGTGGAACGTTCTTAAAAATCGATGAGAGGGTACCAGACACATGGCATCAAATCACCCTACCGATCTATAAGAAGGGAAGAGGAATCGCACGATCCCAACAGCTACAGGATCATTTTTAAGCCACAGGGTGGTCTCAAGCAGATGACTTCAATACTGGTCTAGAAGTTTGGTGTGACAGACGGTATTACCAGAAACAAGCAGGTTGCAATAATACTTGGATAATTTACCATTTATTTAATTTAATGCTTGGATTTTTTTTGCGCGTTTTGCGTTCGGCCCGGTTTCGAGTAGTTGCGGCACCTATGTGCGTTTCGTCCCGTTTGCTGTTTGTGGTATTGTGGATTTTTCGGCGTCAACACACATATTTATAACTACCTAGCTTCTAGTCAATAGCTTCTCCATTCAAGTAGGTACCAATAGGTCATGGTTTTGTTGTATTTTATTGGTTTACTATATTTTTGTAACACACGAATTCGGTGGCTAATTTGCAGTAGAAATTATCGACGTTTTCTTACGACGATAGAGTGTTGAATAAAAGAGGTATTAAGCTTTGTTGAATATCCCTATCAGTAAATAATGAAAGGGTGTTGTTGCCTTGTTGGGGTGTTTTTTAGACAAATCTGTTGGTTTTGTGTTCTGGTCTGGTGCCCCATCGTTTTCGGACCCCACGCACCACTACTGGGGGCAGCAGAGTAATGTGAACCAAATTATCTTAGTAAATTATACCAAGATATTGTATTTTCATTTGGGGGGAAGGGGGGGGGGGGGCTGAAATCGTCAGCATACAACATCTCGATGTCAACAATTGTGCCTGGTCCATCAACGTTATAAATGACACTGTAGTGTATACTTGTTCAGGCGTTAGAAAACTCAATGCAAAAATCATTTTTAGCCATACAACGACCTCCCTTTTTTTACGGCAAGCACTTGATTTGTTGAATTCGACGGAACCAAGCTTGATGGAGGTGAAATTATCACCCATACATCTTACCATTTGGGAAACATTCCTTTGGTTGCACAGTTTCGGAACTTTCTCAAAATCGACATGAAAAACCGAAAAATGGTAATCCGTTTTGACCAGAGACAAAATTAAAGTTTTGCTGTTCGTCCACAACCTTATGTACATTTCCTTCGTTTTTTATGAAAAAAAAAAAGCGTAAACCACGGGAACACTGAATCCTCTGACACTGAATGGTAACTCGTAAATTTACATCGAATGGTAACATCCATCGCTAATCGGAATTGAACAACAACTAGCATTATCGCAGCTCTTCCGCGCGGTGGAATGTTTATCGAAACTCGTCGCTAGCCTTTGCCTCGAAGTCGTCCCGTTGAAACCGACCTTTCACTCTCCGTTTCCCCAAATTCGTAATCTTCTATTCAGCGCTAGTGCAGCACTCTCCACCTACACATACAGGACAGAACGCTGCAAAGTCCTTGTCACATGGGATTATTATTCTATTGGACTACAGAAATTTTGGCTGTTCATTTATTGTTTCTTTCATGTGCAATGATTGAAATGGCTATTGTTGATGGTTTCCACCAATTTTGGCTGCCAAAAACACGATGTAAGCTCCTATTTTTGACAAATTATCTTTGATCATTGAGAGCAATTTAATTGCCCTAATTCACCTGCTAATACTCCTTCTAGTGTTATTATACAAATTTATGGTTATTTCAGACAATTTCCCAGATCTTTTACTCATAAAAAATGAATTTTGGGAGCTTAACCTTCGTTACAACCTCAATTCTTCACTCTTTGGTCAAAACCAACTTTATCTTCGGCCTTCTTACCCTAAAAAAACATCGAAAACGATACAACAAAAGCTCATGTTCACTAAAACCTTAAAACTCCCTCGAAAACCCCTATTTTTACGCCCATTGTTCCCCCATAACACCCCTGGGTGTATTCCGATCGGGCTGCAAAGTTTCGAGACACAACTAGGGCCCATGTGTGCGAAAGAAGGAATTTTTTAGACGGAAGAAAAAGTAGATATGGATGATACGGCGTACGGCATTTTGTTTTATTATTCTGTGAATAATACACCTTCACCTGAATTCGTACAGCAAAACATTTTTGTAACACCCCTCAAAACTTTTTCTTTTAAGTTTCAAGGTGCGCGGACAATGGGCCTTTACACAATAAATAGTTTTTATTACTATTATTGTTATTAGATTCCAAAAATGCTCAATGCTGGACCCAAACCGAGTCTGTGTGAGAAAGAACGAATTTTTTAAACCGAAATTGAAGTGGATATGGAAGATACGGCGGACATTGCATTTTTGGAATCTACGCACCTTGAAACGTAAAAGAAAAAATGTTTGAGGGGGTGTTATAAAATTTTTTGTTGAGCGAATACATGGTGTATTATTCACAGAATAATAAACCAAAATGTTGAGGGAGCGTAATAAAAAGTAAGCTGCAAAGTCCTTGTCACATTATTATTATTCTATTGGACATACAACATACATATAGAAATTTTGGCTGTTCATTTATCGTTTCTTTCGTGTGCAATTATTGAAATGGCTATTTTTTATGGTTCCACCAGTTTTGGCCCCCAAAAACACGAATTAGGCTCGGTTTAAAAAAAAAAGATTATCTTTGATCATTGATAGTACCTACCATTTAATTGTCTTGATTCACCTGTTGATACTACTTCTAGTGTTATTATACAAACTTATTGCGATTTCAGACAATTTCCCAGGTTTTTGACTCATAAAAAATGAATTTCGGGAGCTTAATCTTCGTTACAACCTCGATTCTTCACTCTTCGGTCAAAATCAACCAAATATTCGGTCTTCTCGCCCTAAAAACATGGAAAACGATACCTCACAAGCTCATGTTCACTAAAAACCTCAAAAATCCCTCGAAAACCCCTATTTTTACACTCGTTATTCTCCAATATCACCCCTGGGTGTATGCCGATCGGGCTGCCGTGTTTCGGAGGACAACTAGGAGCCAAATGTGTTCCCAAATGGGGACCTGAACTGTGTGCGGAAAAACGACGATTTTAGACCAAAATTTAACGTAAATTTAAGGCTGGAACTTCCTTAGAACCTCAATTTTCCACTCTTCGGTCAAAATCGACTTCATATTCGGTCTTCTCGTCCCCAAACATGGAAAGCGACACCTCAAAAGCTCATGTTACTAAAACACAAAAAGTACCTATTTGTATACACATTTTCAGTCATAACACCCCTGGATATATTCGATCGGGCTGCAATGTTTCGGGACACAACTAGTGCCCAATTGGAGCATTTGTGCGAAAGACCGAAAATGAAGCCGGTACATTGCATTTTTGGAATCTACGCACCATGAAACGTAAAAGAAAAACTTTGAGGGGGTGTTATAAAAATTGTTTGCTGAGCGATTACATAGGTGTATTATTCACAGAATAATAAACCAATTGTTGCTGAGCGAGTACATAGAAGTATTACTCATCGAATAATAAACCAAAAGGGGCAGAAAGATCTTCAACTTATTATCAATAATATTATCTTCAACCGGTCAAAAGCTACACGATTTTAAATTTTAGTGCTGGAAACAGCGCCAGGGGCTCCTGAATACGGGGACATCACGCGATTCAAGCGTCGAAACTGTTGAAACGATATTAAATCTAAAGGGTTATTTCCGCTAGTGTAAGAAGTAATATTACCATACCTTCTGGAGGAATCCGTCGTCACTATCCGGTTGAGTACTGGAGGCGACCGGTTTCGATGTTAGGGCATCATCATCAGGCCGCCAAGAGAATAACCTCGAACGCCGAGTTTCTCTCGACGGCCTGATGATGATGTTCTTACATCGAAAGCGCTCGCCTCCAGTACTCAACAAGCTAGTGACGATGGATTCCTCCGGAAGCAGTGGCGTAGCCAGGAATGTTGAATTTGGGGGAGGGGGGGGGGGGGGTCGGAAATAGAAAAGGTCCAGTCATGCAACATGGTTTTAAGAGCGAATTTATTTTCAAAGAAATATTCGTGCTATTGTGTAAGAAGATGATATAGCGAGAAATCATACCACTTTTCGTAAAACTATATAATTTTTTCGTGATTTTAGCTTTTCTTACCGTTTTTTCACCCTGATACAGTCAAATCTGACCCATTTGTTTTTCAGAGAAGTATTTTCATCATTGAAGTAGTCCGTCCGTCGCGATTCACCATCCCACACAACGTCAGGTGAATTAATATTCATTTTAGCCCTCAATACAAATTTTTGACGCCCAAAAATCAAAATTTGACGCGCAATCTGTATGAAAAACAATGAAACGGTATTTTTCTGTCTTTACTCATCCCTCCATACCACAATCAGTGATTTGTAGCCGTTTTTACCGACTTTTGTCCCCTAAAACTCAAATTTGACCCCCTTGATTTGGTGAAAATTGCTCATCTTCGAACTCATCCTTTTGTTTCGCAATACGAACACGCTTTGGCGAAATTTGGAATTTTTATCATGTACCTAAGGACAGATCGTCTGGAGTGACATATAAACATTTATATACATACAATTTTTTGTTACCATCTAGGGATGAATTGAGGATGCTCTGAAACGGATTTCAAAAATTCATGTTCTGCTAATGTTAGACCCATTGCAATAGCCTCATTTTTTTTAACATTCGCTTATAAGGTTTGACTTTACAAACAAAGCTGAATGTAAATTTAATAAAGCACTAAATGTTACAGGTAATTAGGTAAGTTAACTGTAAAATAAAACTTATTTATTTGGCAAACATGTAAGCGAATTTTCAAAGAAAATTAAATTATTGCAATGGGTCCAAAATTTTGAGAACATAAATTTTTGAAATTGTTTTATAGGCAAATCCGTTTCAGAGCATCCTGAGTTCATCCCTAGATTTTAACACAATTTATACGCATATGTATATTTTATTTATGTGTCATTCCAGACGATATCTGACCTTGGGTAGGTACGTGATAAAAATTCCAAATTTCTCCAAAATGATCTTATTGCCAAACAAAAGGGTGAGTTCGAAGATGAGCTATTTTCCAAAATTCCAAGGGGGTCTAGTTTGTTTTTAGGGTAAAAAATCGGTAAAAAAGACAAATTGCTATGTAAAATCACTGAAAATGGTATGGAACAATGAGTGAAAACAGAAAAATACCATTTCATTGTTTTTCATACAGAATAGGTGTCAAATTTTGTTATGGGGAAGGGGGGGGGGGGGGGGGTCAAAAATTTGGTTTAAGGGCTAAAATATATAGGTAATTCAACTGACATTGTATGGGATGGTGATTCACGACAGAAAGAGGGACTATTTTGATGATAGAAATATTTTTCAAATTCATATACACATTCATATATTTCAGAAATATTCAAATTGCTCGTCTGTAATCAAATAAACGTAATATTATTTAACTGTTTATTCATGCTTGATTTACCGTTTAATCTGTTATTGTTGTATTTGTTTGTTACTGTTGTGATTGATATCATTCTTGAAGATTTAATTTTAATTTGTGATAGTTTTCGAGCCAATGGGGGGGGGGTTATGACCACTGGTACACCACTGCCCGGAAGGTATGGTAATATTGTTAAAATGATTATATATTTCACTCACCTCGATTCGATTTGAGCCGTCGTAGGTTTCTGCAACGGTCCCATCTAGCCCGATATCATAGTTCAATTTTTTTACTGAACGAACTTAGAATAGGTACTTCTTACAAAAAAAATCTCAATGCTTGTGATGTAGGTATCGAAAGTATTATTTTAAAAATAGAAATCAAAATGAAACGTGGACGGGCGGAAGACTAGACCTGCGAACAAAGAGCAAAAACACGAAAGTCAATAACGATCATTCGAAATTTTGGCACACATTCATCAATGAAGAACTGGCTCAGAACAAGTAAATTTATGTGAAAAAAACCACAGTCATGCAGCATGGCTATAAGAGCGAATTTTCGAAGTTTTCGGCATCTTTCTCCTCCGCCTAAAATTTTCTGAAAATTAATTTTCGGCCAATGTTTTCCCAACTTGATACCATACAAAATTAAAACAGGAGTAGTTTTACGCAAAGTAAAATTTGGGGTGGAAGGAGGGGGAGGGGGAAATCAAAAATGTTTTGAATACCAGAAAGTAGGTATTGGGTACGTAACAAATTTTTTGTTCCATTTTTTGCCGAGTAACACCTCGGTTTGTAGATTTTCCAACGCTGAACACGATGGTGAAGTCAGAATTGCGATATCCCATTCCGTTATCAGATTAGAGCAGACGAACCAGGAAGAACATCTCAAGAAATAACCACGTTCCTTCATCTTCAAAGTGCTCCAGTTTGAGAACGGAATGAGATATCGCAATTCTGATTTCACCATCGTGTTCAGCGTACAAAAACCTTTAAAATGAGGTGTCATTTGTCAGACTTTTTCATTTTGGGAATTTATGGGTAATTTCCCCCCCTAAAACTCCCCAAAACTCCCCCTTAGGGTGACCCGATTCTGCCCATCTTCGAACTTAGCCTGTCGATTGCCAAGACAGATTTTTCGTGCAAATTTGAACTTTTTATCTCAATTCTTTCGAGAGTTATCGTCTGGAATGACACATACATATATAAATATATATATAAATATATAAATATATATATATAAATATATATATATATATATATACATATAATTTTTGGTGTCTTTCGGCAGGGAATTCAGGATGGTCTGAAACGGATTTTGGTATAAAAATCTTTCGGAAATTCGAGTTTTAAAAATTTTGGACCGAGAACAATAGCTTCCTTTTCTTCGAAAATTCGCTAAAACAGTTGGATAATGTGTGTCGTGGTATCCTCCCGGAATGCCACTCAATGTACATACTAAGACTGTCCTGATAAACCGAATGAACGTAGGGACTAAAGTGGGATAGGTCTCCTCTCCATCCATCGATCTCCCAACGGTCCCTAACGACGTTTGGAGGACAGGAGGAGGGTGGAAGAGCTCCTATAAAACCCGCTCTTCTCACCCAGCTGGCCATTCTATGCTCAAACCTCAAGTCGATGACTTCTCTCCCTCTCTCACTCTCTCTCTCTCCTCATACCTCCTTACCTTTCTCACCTAAAAGAACTCAAGAGTGGTGGGTCTGGTGATAACCGACGTGGTGGAACTGTCTGGGCACATCCCATAGCGTTTCTAGTGGTGGTAACCTTCCTGGCCAAAGCCTCAACCTTCCCATCTCAATCTTACCTATCCAGGCCAAGCCTTCACCTTTCTATCACCACAATTGATTTTGATTTGAAATTATTCACAAAAACACACGACTACATCATGAACGTTGAATTTGAAGAATTTCTAATGAAGTGACGGTAAATTCAAGAAGATTTCGAGCTGAATCACATGAAAAACACATAACTAGGTGGGTACTAACGAGAAGAATGCAGTTTCGGAAGGAACTACCTTAGCAGACGTCAAGATTTTGATGTGGTTGGGTCATAATTAATCAAATTCTGGGCTACACGTCAAGAAATTATGGTGTTGTGGAATGTCATTTTCGAGCTGACATGATTCACAAAAATACACAACTACGTCAAGATCGTTGGAATGGAAGAATTTCTAAAGGCTTCTTTCTAGACATATGAAAGCTGGGTCGATATACCGAAAGTCCCTGTCGTGAGTTGGTGTGTTGTGCTCACGACATGGTGGGTGAGTTTGGATGAGGATGAAGTTGAGATTGGATGAAGGCGGATGAGGAAGGACATTCTCCGTAGGAGTCTTTTGAATAATGCCCCGCAGTTTTCACCACAGCAGGCGTTAGTTGGAGGGAAGGTTAGCTCCCCGCGGTTTTCACCACAGCAGGCGCCTGGGATATGGGAGCTAGTAACCCGCGGTTTTCACCACAGCAGACACCTGGAAGATGGAGGCTAACACCCCGGGGTTTCCACCACAGTAGGTGTTAGAGGAGAAGGAGGCATTCCACGGTTTCCTAACAGCAGACGCCGAGAAGATGAAGGCTGGCACCCTGTGGTTTTCACCACAGCGAGTGCATGGAAAGGTAAGAGAAAGGGTCGAGAGAGAAGTCATAAGTCGAGGGTCGGTCGGTCGAATGAGGAGCTGGGCCAGAATGGCTGTTTATATAGAGACTTTTCCACCCCATCCCCCATTCACCGATGGTAGTTGATGGAAGATACCCTTCGGCTACTTTCCCCTTGGTGCTGCCCCGCTTAACGTTCCCTTCGTTTATTTGGTTAAATCTTATAATAATATTATAGGAGTGGTCACTGTGAGCTGAAAACTATATATTGTCGGAATCACGACAATATATAGTTTTCAGTTTCCAGGCTACCCCAAGAATCATGAAATCGAGAAGGTGTGGGTCGAAATCGGCAATGTGGTCAAATTGAAAGGACTGTTCAACTTTTTTCTATCTTTCCGAATGCAGCCTGTTTGTGTTGGCGAAGCGCTACAGACCGCACTTTTGGGTCTTTCCTCTTGAACATTGGGGTACACTCGTTAGAAAAAAACAAACAATCATAAAAATAACAATCATTAATTCTGTTCAAAGATTATTTAAGAAATATAAAATTGTGCGCTGAAATATAAAATACAGAGGGGCTGGTAACCTCATATCGACTATTTCCACTGCCAGGGCAGAGAAGCTTGGGTGGCTAAATAGCCTCCGAGATCTGCTGCATCCATGATGAAACTGAAGTAGCCTGGAGCCGGATCCCCAACGAGTCAGTAACTGGTTAGTGACTCAAGTTACCAACCAGTTTAGTTCCTTTTCCGTAGCTCTGCATGTAAAGTGTCATTTCAGGCCCTTGACGTGAGTTAGAACTTACTTCTACGTGTCAGCTCCATACAATGAAAAAACGCGTTTCTCATTAATCTGCGCTTTGCAAAGGTTGTTTTCCTAACTGTCTGAAAACTGCTGCTGACACGTGTTCCAAAGAAAGGGAAAAGCGCAGACTACGATGCGTACAGTACAATTTCTAAGCTCCCTTTTTTAGTTAAGATATTTGAGAATCTAACCAAGGTACAACTCTCGGAATATTTGACCAAATACACCCATTTCAATTTGGATTCCAGCGCGGAAAGAGTACATCCTTGGTAGCACGCTCTCTGATTACGGATGTGATGAGGAGTCTGGAACATGGGCAGCTGACGGTACTAAGGCTGTACGATCTGACAAAGGCTATTGACCTGGTACAACACGATGTCTTACTAAGGAAACTGGCCCATTACGGTTTTCCAGCATCTGCTGCATCCTTTTGCCGGAGCTTCCTAGAGGGTTGGCATCAGTCTGTGTACTTTAATGGCTCGACATCAGCTGATGTTCCCATACCTTGTGGTGTTATGCAGGGTAGCATCCTGTGCCCGATATTTTTCATCTTATTCATCAATGATATTACCTACCACTTGGACAGAAAGTTTATGCTTTTCACAGATGATATGACTGTGTTCGCGACTGTATCTACTCAGGTGGAGCTAGAGGTGCAGATAAGCTCTCTGGATGCCTCTATTCAGGACTGGTGTCGATCAAATTCCCTCCTACTGAACTCTGGAAAGACATAAAACCTTCAATTCTCCCTGAATGGAAGGCTGAATGACTGTAGGTTTTTTGGGACTGAGTGCTGACAATGGCTATCCTGGAGGTGTTATATCAGCGCTTTATGCTCGAAGCTTTCGTCCTGCAACTTTGTTTTGCGTCGCCTTACGGGGAGGATCTCCTTGCCAGTCCTAAGGTCGGTTTTCTTTGCCTTTTTCATGATTAGGGCGTCATAGGGTAGTCCTGTGGGGTGGCTCGGGGGAAATTGTTAAAGTATTCAAGTAGCAAAAAGCTGCCTTGAGAATTATTTTCAGCTTGAATTCCAATGAAACTTGTAGAGGCTTATTCAGGAAGCTGAAATGCCTTACCTTACCGGACTTGTTCACATACAGCAGCCTAGCATTCGTGAAGGAGAACTTGAGTGTGTTCCATTGCGGTAATGAGTTACACCACTATGGGACTCGCTCGCGCAATAAACGATGCAACATAGCTCTCGCTTCTTCAACCACCTACCCGAGTCTCTGCACAATCTACCAATGGACGCATTCAAGAGGAAGATGAAGTCTCTGCTCATTGAGGCCGAATTATACTCCTTGCGCGAGTTTTTTTGACAAGAAGTACAGTTGCTGAGCTAAGCTTTGACACAGTGTACTTTTTTTGTAATTGAATGTTTACGTCATTTCACCCACTTAATTTATTTACAATATTGTACATAAATGTATTTTGACGATTGTAATACCAGTTCTGGTTCAACAACAAAAAAAAATCAGTCATGCAGCATGACTTAATGAGCGAATTTTCAAAGAAATATTCGAATTAATGGCTATGGTTTTGAATAAAGGAAAACTTCGGTCTAAAATTTGGTTTTCTATGTATATTCTCTTCGTATTTATTTTAATTTGTACGTTTTGTCCATCCTGATTCTACCGTTTGTTTATTACGTAATTGTACTAAGTGCTTATTTATTTGATCGCTGTGGGTAAATTCAAGGAGTTGTACTAATCGTTTGCCTCCCCCTTTTTTGCTTCGAACTCTCGTCTTCAATTAATACTTCTCACATTTTTCAATCTGACCACTCTAAGGGGGTGGGGGTAAGAGTTTAAAGATTATCCTAGTTTTGGGTAATTTTTGCGCACTTTAAATGCTCTAATTTAAGAACGGATTTAGATATCTAAAATCCGATTTCACTATCGTGTTCAGCGTGCAAAAACCTTTAAAATGAGGGGTCACTTGTTAGAAAATAACATTTTGGGGATTTTTGGGTAATTTTTGCGCACTTTAAATGCTCTAATTTGAGAACGGATCAAGATATCTAAAATCCGATTCCACCATCGTGTTCAGCGTGCAAAAACCTTTAAAATGAGGGGTCACTTGTTGGAAAATAACATTTTGGGGATTTTTGGGTAATTTTTGCGCACTTTAAATGCTCTAATTTGAGAACGGATCAAGATATCTAAAATCCGATTCCACCATCGTGTTCAGCGTGCAAAAACCTTTAAAATGAGGGGTCACTTGTTAGAAAATAACATTTTGGGGATTTTTAGGTAATTTTTGCGCACTTTAAATGCTCTAATTTGAGAACGGATCAAGATATCTAAAATCCGATTCCACCATCGTGTTCAGCGTGCAAAAACCTTTAAAATGAGGGGTCACTTGTTGGAAAATAACATTTTGGGGATTTTTGGGTAATTTTTGCGCACTTTAAATGCGCCAAAACCCTCCTTAGAGTAGGCCAATTTCGCCCATCTTCGAACTTAGCCTTTCGATTGCCAAGATAGATTTTTTGTGCAAATTTGAGCTGTTTATCTCAATTCTATCGAGAGTTATCGTCTGGAGTGACACATATATAAATAAATATATAAATATATATATATATATATATATACATATAAAAAAGTGTTAAATTTCAGGAATCGTTTTAGAATGGTCTGAAACGGATTTCTATGAAGAAAATTTCCAAAAATTTATATTATTTAAATTTCGAAGCCATTGCAATAGCTTCATTTTCTTTGAAAATTCGCTAAAACTTGTCTATCACACCAAATAGGTCAACAATTGGTACCATTGTTATTAGGTAAATTATTGGTGATACCTGAATCAGGAGAATCGAGGCTCTGGTGGCACACCCAAGTTAGTTAGGTAGGTACCTACTCGGATTAGGTCGACTAACATAGTACACTAGCCTGACCGCTCGCTTCGCTCGCTATCCGAGATTCGCTGTACGCAGTATCGTGGAACCAACAAACGACGGAAAAATCCCATAGCCTACCGGGTATTTGTGCCCAATTTTATCAAAATCCGTCAAGCCATTCAGGAGTTGACCATGGTCGACCATATTTCCGCTATGGTCAGGGAATTAAAAATGCGCCTACGTTCAACTTGGGAGGCTACCGGATATTGCTGCCAAATTTGGTCGATATCCGTTGAGCAATTCGGGATTCGACCATGGAGGGGCCCATGGATGCGCTATGGTCGACCGCGGGGGTAGTCCGAAGGGTCGATCGTAGATAGAATTTCACGTAGATTACGAATACGCGATAAAAAATAGGGGTTACCATTTCAATTAACGAAGTTTACCATGGTCGACCATAGTTCCGCTATGGTCAGGGAATTAAAAATGCGACGTTGCATAACTTGGGAGCCTACTGGATATTCGTGCCAAATTTGGTCGATATCCGTCAAGCCATTCAGGAGTTGACCATGGTCGACCATAGTTCCGCTATGGTCAGGGAATTAAAAATGCGAAGTTGCACAACTTGGGAGCCTACTGGATATTCGTGCCAAATTTGGTCGATATCCGTTGAGCAATTCGGGATTCGACCATGGAGGGGCCCATGGATGCGCTATGGTCGACCGCGGGGGTAGTCCGAAGGGTCGATCGTAGATAGAATTTCACGTAGATTACGAATACGCGATAAAAAATAGGGGTTACCATTTCAATTAACGAAGTTGACCATGGTCGACCATAGTTCCGCTATGGTCAGGGAATTAAAAATGCGACGTTGCACAACTTGGGAGCCTACTGGATATTCGTGCCAAATTTGGTCGATATCCGTCGAGCCGTTTGGCCGTGCATAGAAGGACAGACAGACACACAGACACACAGACAGAGATTCGTTTTTATAATATAGTAGAGATAGAGATTCAATTTAGAGTGAGAGCATGTAAACAGAAAACCATCAACGCACCATGGTGTTGTGGGTTAGTATACATAGTATACCCCAATTGGATATTTACTTATAATTGCTGAAAATGCTTCAAGGGCAAGATATTGGCTTCAGCGTCAGTCTCCATAGTTGCAATTCAACAGTTTTATTTTCATTCCAAGTTCGCCGTTTTTGAAAGCAAATATTATAGTGATGTTAAGGTTTTAGGGGGGGGGGGGGGGGGAAATTACCCATAAATTCCCAAAATGAAAAAGTCTGACAAGTGACACCTCATTTTAAAGGTTTTTGTACGCTGAATACGATGGTGAAATCAGAATTGCGATATCTCATTCCATTCTCAAACTGGAGCACTTTGAAGATGAAGGAACGTGGTTATTTCTTGAGATGTTCTTCCTGGTTCGTCTGCTCTAATCTGATAACGGAATGGGATATCGCAATTCTGACTTCACCATCGTGTTCAGCGTTGGAAAATCTACAAACCGAGGTGTTACTAGGCAAAAAATGGAACAAAAAATTTGTTACGTACCCAATACCTACTCTTCTGGTATTCAAAACATTTTTGATTTCCCCCTCCCCCTCCTTCCACCCCAAATTTTACTTTGCGTAAAACTACTCCTGTTTTAATTTTGTATCAAGTTGGGAAAACATTGGCCGAAAATTAATTTTCAGAAAATTTTAGGCGGAGGAGGAAGATGCCGAAAACTTCGAAAATTCGCTCTTATAGCCATGCTGCATGACTGTTTTATTTTTGTTTTTATATGTTTTATTATTAAATATAATTTACGTGCATTCATGTACGTTCATGACCCTTACATCACAGGGGGAAGGTTAGAAATCAGTATGGTAGGCAAACTGTACTGAAAACCGAGAAATTTACTATTTGAACGAACCGTGGATTACTGCTGCACACGAATTACATCATGATAAAAACATCTTTTTTTGTATTATTAAATATAATTTACGTGCATCTGCGTAGATTCATGACCCGTACATCACAGGGCGGAAGTGCTAGGCAACCCCGCATCACATGGGTGACAGCCGGGCTCGATTTTATTGTCATTTGTTTACCTGTGCTCTCACGCCAAATTGAACGTACCTACTATAGGTAGCTTTTGGGAAATTCGAGATCATATTACCGACCAATTCCAACCTAATAGTTAGAAACTTCCAGGCACCAACCTAAATCAGGAGGATCGAGGCTCTGGTGGGACACCCAAGTTAGGTAGGAACTCGGAACAATGAAAAGACGAACTAGGTCGAATATTACCTACGTCATTCTGTGAAGTTCCAGAACACATTAACGACCGATTTCAATAACATAGTTACAACATCCAATATCGAGTTCGTACCTACTTAGGAAGGTTACAACCCCACCCAACTATACCTCGTGAGATCAGGATTCCTCTAGCACTCATGATGTGGTGGGTCAACATTCATCTCGGGAAACAACAATGTTGTTGGACTACATTACGTCGTGTTTTGGAGTGTTTTATCCTCGATTCGCCTTGGCATCCGTGGATGTAACCGTGTGAAGTGATATGGGCAATCAAAAAATTTTGCGGGAGTGCATCGACCGCCCGTGTCTATTGATGTTTGTGTTTGGTGCTGCAATTGGTTTCTACCAAGTTCATCCCCGGATCTTCCTCTACTAAGGGTACGTACTACTTTGTTATATTGGTTTACCGTTAAGTAAGTAATATTTCCTGTATAGTTGTTATAGAGTCGAGGGTAATAAATGCCTTTTTTATAGACTCCAATTTGTAGGGTCAAACTGTTCGCTCTCCACAAGAGCAGAAGGGTTGTCAATACAGAACAGAAATGTTATTTTGACAGACGTTAATAAACTAATTAAAATTTAATGCGGGAAAATTCGCAGTGTTTTGTTCTCTTGATTTCTCCAACCCCCAACCCGCGTTTTGTTCTCCAACTCCTTGATTTCTTCTTGAACTCCATCGCGGTTCATCCATTTCACTGCCCCGACTTGAACATGAGTGCATTTTGGAGGCCAAGTGAATATCGACCTACTCGCCACATACGGTACGGGTGCATAAAGTCATATAAGTAAAAAAATCAGTCATGCAGCATGACTTAATGAGCGAATTTTCAAAGAAATATTCGAATTAATGGCTATGGTTTTGAATAAAGGAAAACTTCGGTCTAAAATTTGGTTTTCTATGTATATTCTCTTCGTATTTATTTTAATTTGTACGTTTTGTCCATCCTGATTCTACCGTTTGTTTATTACGTAATTGTACTAAGTGCTTATTTATTTGATCGCTGTGGGTAAATTCAAGGAGTTGTACTAATCGTTTGCCTCCCCCTTTTTTGCTTCGAACTCTCGTCTTCAATTAATACTTCTCACATTTTTCAATCTGACCACTCTAAGGGGGTGGGGGTAAGAGTTTAAAGATTATCCTAGTTTTGGGTAATTTTTGCGCACTTTAAATGCTCTAATTTAAGAACGGATTTAGATATCTAAAATCCGATTTCACTATCGTGTTCAGCGTGCAAAAACCTTTAAAATGAGGGGTCACTTGTTAGAAAATAACATTTTGGGGATTTTTGGGTAATTTTTGCGCACTTTAAATGCTCTAATTTGAGAACGGATCAAGATATCTAAAATCCGATTCCACCATCGTGTTCAGCGTGCAAAAACCTTTAAAATGAGGGGTCACTTGTTGGAAAATAACATTTTGGGGATTTTTGGGTAATTTTTGCGCACTTTAAATGCTCTAATTTGAGAACGGATCAAGATATCTAAAATCCGATTCCACCATCGTGTTCAGCGTGCAAAAACCTTTAAAATGAGGGGTCACTTGTTAGAAAATAACATTTTGGGGATTTTTAGGTAATTTTTGCGCACTTTAAATGCTCTAATTTGAGAACGGATCAAGATATCTAAAATCCGATTCCACCATCGTGTTCAGCGTGCAAAAACCTTTAAAATGAGGGGTCACTTGTTGGAAAATAACATTTTGGGGATTTTTGGGTAATTTTTGCGCACTTTAAATGCGCCAAAACCCTCCTTAGAGTAGGCCAATTTCGCCCATCTTCGAACTTAGCCTTTCGATTGCCAAGATAGATTTTTTGTGCAAATTTGAGCTGTTTATCTCAATTCTATCGAGAGTTATCGTCTGGAGTGACACATATATAAATAAATATATATATATATATATATATATATATATATATATATATATATATATATATATATATATATATATATACATATAAAAAAGTGTTAAATTTCAGGAATCGTTTTAGAATGGTCTGAAACGGATTTCTATGAAGAAAATTTCCAAAAATTTATATTATTTAAATTTCGAAGCCATTGCAATAGCTTCATTTTCTTTGAAAATTCGCTAAAACTTTGTGTAGTGAGGCTTACCCTATACCTACAAGCAACTATATGGTTACACTGTAAAGTCAGGTGACATCCAGCCTTTCAAACCAGACAAACGTGGATTCCTTTTGATGGGAGTCGGTAACCTACTGCGAGCGTACGTGAGTGTACCAGATTAATCGTCCGCCAACTGCCTAACTATAGGTAGGCCACTGTCATAATGAACAGATAGAAAACGCCTTTTAGTTCGAAGATTTTGACAAATTTCATGATGATGATCTTATCAATAGGCCAGTTAGGTATAGTTACAACATTCAACTACATAATATGAAACTATTTTTGGAGGGATCTTCCCAGCTCAGAACATCGTTTCGACGTTTAACTGCACGAAAATAGATCTATTTTGGTCTCAAACAGGGAAAAGCTTGATTTTTCGAACGAAAAATTACGATGTCAGACCAAATTATAATCTACACGAAGAAAAGAACTACACAGGTAGGCACGTCAGAAATACTGAACTGTGAGGAATATGATAAGCCGGGGTAGTTAATTTCCCGCCCAAAACTGATCAAAATTTCTCAAATCTGCATTAAATCATAAGACAAAGGCGCTAACTAGCGTGGATAGTGGATCTGAAGATCAAGTGAAACACAAACACCTGAAAGTACGGCAACAACTCGTCAAATTAGACTAAAATATAGCATCAAATCCATGTTCGGGTCCACGAAGTGCAAAACTCCGTTTACACCGAAGGTTTAGACAAATTTCATGATTATGAGCTCAACATTATGCCAGATATACGTACAACATTCAAACAACATGAAACGCTGTTTTGGGAGGGATCTTCCCAACTCAGAGCAAAGTTTCGAAGTGAAACTGGGTGGAAAGATGTCTAATTTTGGTTTCAAATCGAGAAAAGCTTGATTTTTCAGAGGAAAAATTCTTATTTCGGACCAAACCATATTCTACAAGGACTACTTACAGCAGGAGTAAGTACTGAACTTGTAAACATTTGAAATGCCGTGGCGTCAATGTTCCAACCCAGAACAGAACTCGTATGTTAGTTGTTAATTAATTGTTAATAATCAACTGATACCTATCAACTTACGGATGATGGCTAATCTATGAGCTAGAAACCCTATGTACTGGATTTAAAAAATATCATGTACATTATATAAAATTAAAATAAATAAAACCCAGAACAGGTCAAAATGTCTCATATCTGCATCCAATCATATGAGAAAGACGCTATTTATTGCGGATGGTCAATTTGAAGAACAAGTGATTCACAAACACCTTAAAATACGCAATACCTCGTCAAATCGGATCAAAATGCTCTTTATGGTGATGCCAGTGTCTCTATAATAGTCCGAAGATATTGACAAATATCATGATGATGAGCTCACCAATAAGGCCAGATCTGTACAGCACTCAACAACATGTGAGGAATTTTCCTTACTCAGAACAACATTTGGGCGGAAAATTGGGTGGAAATAGATCTAACTGGGTGGAAACAGATCTAATTTTGGTTTCAAATATTGGGGAAACTTTGATTTTTCAAACGAGAAATGCTTGTTTTGGACCAAATCATCTTCTACATTAAGACAAGGATTACTTACGTAGGAGAACTGAATATTTGAAACGCCGTGGCGTTAAATTTCCAACCCAAACTGGTCAAAATTTCTAAAAATCTGCATTAAACGGTAAGAGAAAGACCCTATTTCTTAGTGTGGATAGTCAATATGAAGATCAAGTTATTCACGAACACCTGAAAATACGCAAGACCTCAACAAATCGGGTCAAAATGTAGGCACGAAATCTCTGTTCCTGTTCCAAGAAGTGCTAAACTGCGTAATCATCGAAGGTTTTGACAAATTTCATGATTAAGGTCAGATAACTTTACATGAAACACTTGTTTTGGAGGAATTTTCCATTTTCAGAATTTTTTTTTGGAGGAAAATTAGGTCGAAATGGACCTTCCAATCGATGTTGGTTTCAAATCCATGAAAGCTTTGTTTTTCAACGGCAAAATTCTTATACCGGACAAATCTGCTTTACACGAAGACAAAGAACCTCACATCAGGAATAACGAAATAGGAGGAACTTGACATGCCAGGGCGTTACATTTCCAACCCAAAACTGGTCAAAATTTCTCAAATCTGCCTTAAGTCAAGAGATAAAGAGCTATTTAGTGTGGAAAGTCAATTTGGAGCTCACGTGATGCACAAACACATGAAATTACGTCAAGATCTCTTCAAATTGGATCTAAATATAATTACCTACCACATTCCGTTCGATTCCAACACGTCCGAAAACACAGTTTAGTCCCAAGTTTTTGACAGGCCTGAACATTCAAATTAATCAGTAGGTACCGAACTTTTTATAAGGCAAAACAGGTCCTTGTTCGATGTGATCAATCGAGTAGCATGACCCACAAAATTATCAAACCAAAACATTACAAAACCTGCATACGACGAACGCATTTCCAACTCACTTTCATAGCACGAAGCTCGTTATTCGTTAAGCGCTAGGAACTTTGAAGTTCACTTGTTTTAAAAAGAAAAAGTTACTCTATTTGAAGAAAAAACCTCAATATTCTTCAATGTCTTGAGTATTCAACTCTATTATAATAAAAAGTTCTAGTACAAACACTGGATGGAACTCGTAAAAACCACTTGAAACGAATACGAAGGTGAACAAAATTCAGCGAACAGGTGGTTCCGTTATCAACTGTTATCAGTTGTTAGGGACTTGATTTTGGAGTTGTAGAAAAACTGGAGTAGAAACCTTGTCATTTACTTGATATCTGTCAAACAACCGGTGCCGGCTATTTGACGCTTGGAAGCGGCAAAATGGTATATGGTTAAAAAAGAACCTAGGTAACGGAGGGGAAATCACAGAACAGGAGACTATAGGGGGAAATCATCGGGCATATCATCAGTCAGTTTTTGAATGATTTGAAATTTCAACTCACTACGCGCTAAACATCTAATGGACAAAACTGTGAGGGACCGTGGAGGAAGACAAAGTTTAAACTCAGCGAATTAGCTTTGTCATTCTTTTATTCGTTACATTTATTTCAATGATTCATCTGTTTCCATTCTTATAAAGCCTCAAATGCAGTCTAAAAACAAGCTCAATAATGAGAAGCGGTCAACATTTCTCACGTTCATTCAAGGAGACCATCAGAACCATTGGACTATTTGGAAAGGAAAGTATGCTTGAAACTGAAAGTTCAATTTGATCTAAAAAATTCAATTAAAACTATTATCATCTATCTGACAACAATCTAAAATTATGAACACTAGACAAAAATTCTGTTTGGAACCATAGGTTTTGTAGGATCCATGTGTAAGGTTATCGATTCGGGTAAGTTCTAGGTTGCACATTTCATATTCGGCTGCGGCCAAGACATGTAACCGGGAGGACGAAGAAGAAGTATATTTCACGTTCCCGCGTTCGCATCCAGTATTACTTCCGTAGTATACTACTTATGTAGTATAGTAGTGTTTTCTGTGATTACTTCTAGAGCGGTGTACTAACTAACGTAAGTAAATACGTAGTATAGTAGTGTTTTCTGTGTTCTAGAGTGTTTTGTGGTGTTTTATTATAAATGTTGATTACTTTTTGGTTCAGAACTGATCAGTGTCATGAATTATGTTTCCACTGTAACTTTTCTTAATGTTATTATTATTGATTCAACGTAGTGTTATTCATCAACTGGGATGACGACGGCCTTCTTCCTGGACGTTTGGGTAAGAGAGAACGGTCGCTTCATCCCGTGCATGTACCTAGAAAGAAAGATATATACAAGAATGAACAACGTTACTGGCATTGTTACTATCAAATTTTGCTTATGTAGCCAAATAGGTAAGTTGTCCAAAATGCATCTGTCTCTTTGACAGCTACTTACCTTGTGGCAACATGAACGGAGGAGTAGAACATCTAGAAAGAAGGAGTTGAAACGACATTAAACATTGAAACTGGGATTTGTTTGGTGGAATGCTGCGGGTTTTCAGATGTTTATTATTGCTATGAAATAGGCAGTTACCGTCCATCAAAAACTAACACTTTCGGTGTTTACTGAATTTAGTCAACGGTCCTACGAATTTTCATTGCTTCTAGGGCAAAAGAAATGTGGAAAGGGGTAAAGTTACGTCATCCGGGGAACCTATGATTATCATGCCCTAGGCAGGTGCAAATAATTATTTGTCTGCGCCCAGCTAAGCTGTCTAAAATGTTTGGGTAACTATATAGTTGTCACGTATATTCAGGAATGGTTCCTAGCATGATGAGTCAGCCTCGAGCTTCGTGGCTCAAAATCGATTAAATTTACTAAAAATCACACAAAATTCATATAATACTGTATCACCTTCAGTAGAGGGAAGAGAAGAGTTCGATTGATTATCTGATGTGAAGCAAGTAAAACGTTTTATTGTACATAGTGCTTTTAGCCCCCCATAGTGTACATCATTTACCTAATACCTAGTTTAAACCGGAAGAATGGAACTATAAGGCATAAAAATACGATATCTCTTATCAAAAATAGTAGATGTAATTCAAGGGTTTTGGTCAAAAATCGCAAAGAAATGGTTTAAATTAACGAAAGTTCGTGTAAAATCACCCTAAATGGTATTATATGGTGAGTAAGAAACATTTAAATCGGTTGTCTTGATAGTCGAGAAATATTTTTCCAAAATGAGTTGGGTTAAATTTGAGTTTTTGGGGAGGGCCAAAATCGCTTGAAACCGATAAAATAGCTGAGCCCTTCAAAAATTCGCTCATATGATGATGCATGAGTGGAACTTATCCCCTCCTTTTATGAAATCGATATCCCCTCCTTTTATTCATCCATCACATAGATCAAGATTTTTCAGAAAAAATATAAATATCCTATTTTGCATAGCAATATATCTGGTACCTAGTATTGTTTTTATAATATAGGTATACGATGATGATATCTGTGTTAAATCTGTTGTTTATACATCTGCAGTAGCCGTGTCCATATGGACACCCCACATCCCCTTTTCGTTTCCTTGGGTGGCGTCCCCATCAACTTTCGCCTCATATGCAGCAGGAGCTCGAAGAAGACGGAGTACCTTGCAAAGATCGAAGTCCATGGAGGGGTCTGCGAGAAGGCCAAGGGTCCGAGGGTCATCCTTGTGTCGGGGACACTGCCATGTGAACAAGGGCACTTCAGGTGTAGTGAGCACCCTCTTTTCAGCGCGGAACCAGCATTCAAGGTGAGAGAAACTTAGTCAAGGAACTGTTGTATAGTGATGAGGAAAACAGGGGGTCAGAAATATGCGGAAAGGAGACTGCTTGGGTGGGAAGCTAACCCGCATTCTTTGGATAGGGGCGTGTAAGGGTGTCCCAGCACTGGAAATATCTACCATGTACGAGTGTTCCCCCCTTCCCCTGCTTCAGGCTCATGTACCAGCGCCCCCGAGTGGTTCGACCAAGTATGTACGAGCGTACCCTTTCAAAACTGCACGGTTTCCTTCCCGGGTATACAGACTTAGACTGTCTCCAAGGTAACGTGCAGGTGGACTGAAAGTTTGAGGTTTGAGTCGATGTTAGGAAACATCTTGTCAAACACTGTGGCAACAAAATGAACAAAAAAAACAGAAGAACAAAAAATAAAACATCGTCATGAAACAAACCTATCTTAATCAATCAGTGATGAACAACATCTCATGAATAACAAAAGCTTTGTTCGTGCTGTCCTCTTGGAGCTAGCTCCGAGCAAGTTCAGTTTTCGCTTGAACCGAACTGGCTTGGTGTAGGGTGAGCTCTGAACACGCTCGCTCGAAGCAGGGTGAGCCTGGAGCTTGTTCGGATTACGGGCAGCTCAAACGGGTCTAGGGTGCATGCGCGGAAGAGCAGTGCTCAGCTGCCCCTGGTCTTCTTGTGGAGCACGGGAGGGCTTGCTCAGAGCAGCTCGGAGGAAGCCCCGTGGCCAGCACGAACACCGAATCATCTGCCCCGGGACAGTACGATCACCGGACCACTTGGCTCGGAGCTCGCCCTGGGTCTGCACAAATAGCGAATCTTTGCCTCACCCTTACTGCGCATGCCCGGGTTGCTCTGAGGGGCTGCACGAACATAGCTAAAAATAAAGAATATAACACATAAACAGTAAACAAGTTCTACGTATCGTGAATAACAAAAATAAAGAATGTAACACGTAAACATTAAACAAATTCTACGTACTGGGCAGGTATTTTCACAAACCTATGCAATTAGACATGACTTTCACAATCACACGGATGAAAATGGTTTGGATGACAAAGTTGTATGTGATTTTCCAAGAAATACTCGACGTGAAATGCCTCACTGCTCATAGAGCATTGGAAGAGTTTGGTGAGGACAGCCAGTTGGAACTGCATTTCAATATCCGAACTGAAGGTCATAATTGCAGAATATGCTCCTACGAAGCCACCGAAACGACAAAATCTAGCTTAGTATATTTCATGGTTACCTCGTTCGGCGAATCAAGTACCCAGGTACATGACCTGGGTACTTGACCATTGGGAAACCAAATGAATATTTCAGCCATGACATACAACTACTACATACAGAATACAGTGACTACCTTATATCGACTGGTGCCTTATTGGGGACGCTTGTGCTTGTACAAACCGGGTATGCTCATACATTTCCTAAGAGTGTCGTCTGGGACGATGTTACATTTTGTTGGTGATCAGAGCAATCATCATTTACCTCACTAGGGGGCGCTCGTGCTGTCACTTCTGGGTAGCTAGGCCAGGCCTTATGGTATACCACCGTAACGATTACCATCCGAGGGACATGTTTCTTCCTTTCTCTGATCCATGTTTTCCTAATATGAGGTAAACTGTCCTGCAAATGGGTGATTGAATCCTTGTGGAAATGTTTCAGAAACTGCATCCAAATGTTTAGTATTTCTGTAATCGCCTCTCACAACCATAGACCAAGATATCCAAGTCATCCAAAACAGTCACAGTCACAACTGTTTCTGAACCATCCCCATTCATTTTTACTATGTCTTCGTCACTCTCATGGGGAGAAGGCATTTTGTTGGGTAGGGGTAGGGGGGATTTGTATATATTAATTGCAACGCAATTCTTAGCCCGACCCCCAACTAGTTTTTTGTCCCGCGATACCGTTGCTAGGGAAGCTAATTTCTATGCTATTCATTACATTACATTCATTACATTAAAGTCCTAAGGAGGTATTTAGCCTCCTTAGGACTTTAACTTGACATTGCCCAGGCCCCGAATCAGCTGAGTGGCCCCTGAAGCTAATTTCTATGCTATTCACGCTATGAAGCTGTAATTTGGTATTTAGCCTCCTTAGGACTTTAACTTGACATTGCCCAGGCCCCGAATCAGCTGAGTGGCCCCTGAAGCTAATTTCTCTGCTATTCACGCTATGAAGCTGTAATTTGGTATTTAGCCTCCTTAGGACTTTAACTTGACATTGCCCAGGCCCCGAATCAGCTGAGTGGCCCCTGAAGCTAATCTCTATGCTATTCACGCTATGAAGCTGTAATTTGGTATTTAGCCTCCTTAGGACTTTAACTTGACATTGCCCAGGCCCCGAATTAGCTGAGTGGCTCCTGAAGCTAATTTCTCTGCTATTCACGCTATGAAGCTGTAATTTGGTATTTAGCCTCCTTAGGACTTTAACTTGACATTGCCCAGGCCCCGAATCAGCTGAGTGGCCCCTGAAGCTAATTTCTATGCTATTCACGCTATGAAGCTGTAATTTGGTATTTCGGACTCGAATTGCGTTGCAAATTCCTCGTTCTATACAAAGTATAGAAGATAAGAGATTGGGGGTCCAGGGGGCTTGCCCCCTGGCGAGGCGCGGAGCGCCGAGTATATATATATATATATATATAACTCGAGTATATATATATATATATATATAACTCGGCCCTTCGGGCCTCGCCAGGGGGCGAGCCCCCTGGACCCCCAATCTCTTATCTTCTATACTTTGTATAGAACGAGGAATTTGCAACGCAATTCGAGTCCGTTTATATTTTCCTACACCATATATACTGAAACAATTATAGCAATCAAAGTTTTGAAAAAATGACATCAGAAAAACTGGTTGGAAAAAACTGGTTGTGGTTGGTTGCTTCAGTGCGTGGCGCCATAGGCAGGGTCATCAGCCTCCTACACACTAGTGAAATAATCGGCAAATTACAGTTGACTTCTCAATAATTCGAAGTTGGTGGGCAATTCCAGCAAAACCGTCGAAATATCGAGCATTTTGAATTGCCAAGAGGTTCAAATTAGTGAGAGGAGGAGGAGGGGGGGGGGGTTGAATTACAGAGATTTGTGATAAATATGCGAAAAATTATTTATACATACATTATCATTGTACATGCATATGTATTATTTAATGAACTTAGTATTTGTAATTATGTTCTCCGTGATGGAAAGATATTGTATTTCTTTTCTTTGTTCAACTCATGACGCACGTGTGCAACAACAACGGTTAACTGGTGTTACGGCGAGATGGATGATGTATCACAGAAGAAAGGGACGACAAGAATAGATTTGTCGCACTTCGAATTGCCGAGAATTCAGCCAGGGGAACTTCGAATTACTGCATGGCGCGGGTCCGCCTTCCCTCATTTTCAACTTCGAATTACCGAGTGTATCAAGATGCATTGAAAAACGTCGAATTAGCGAGAGATTCACAAGGGACCGGGCTTTTACTTTGAATTACTGGGAGTTTGAATTAGCGAGAGTCGACTGTAATAATAATAATAGAAGATCTTCAGAAAGTGAGGTTATAACTTGCCTGAAGCTATTGAAAAGGTTTGTTGAATAGGTGGATATGTTACGGATAAAGCAAGAATGAAAGGTAAACCTAGGTTAAAGTGGGGGGTTTATGCTTGACCACTCGCTCAAACATGCAGATCTGTAGAGAGCTGACCGGCTAATACCTGCAAGGCTGTAGTGGACACAGTGCTGCAAGCCCGAATGACGGTTATTAGTGCTCTACGGTGGGGTCCATACGTGTGGTGAGACCCCATCCCTACTCCACCCTTACCCATCTCTAGACCACCTCTAACCCACTTCTATCTCTACCTCACTAGTGTCCATCAAGTTGAGATCTAGTTCAACTAACTAGTTTAACTGGTAGACGTTTAACAAACAATTCTGTGTTAGTGTGATTCAAGACTAAATACGTATTAAACAATTTTCAGATCTCCTGGGTAGACGACTGCCTAGCTGAAGCAGACTTGTTAGACATTCGGGTCTATCTCCTCAACCCATCACCAGCCTTTGCCCGGGTGGATTTCTTCAAGAATATTTTAGACGGCACCTACCTACCCCTGCCAGTGACTTCGCCTAGTAGTAGTAATCATTGTTTCATCAAGGTAATGCAGTTAAATTCATTTTATCACTATTCTAGATTCAATGCCATGTGCTATCCACATTCCAGGTACGACGCTGATACCAGCTTCCAGTGGAGTCGAAATCCAAGCCTCCATCACGGACGAGGGGAGCTCTGAAAATGTAGCCACCATCTTGGAAGCGTGCAGGGGAGCGCTGACAGGGCCCAAGGCCGTGCCAATTGTGGTAAATTACAATTTTTCTCCAGTACCTACGTCATTGTGTTATTTTGTCCCTATGTTTTAACAAAAATATATATACATGTTACTCCAGATTATATCTAACATTGGGTACTTCATACAAATCTACATTTCACCAAAATGTTCGAAGCGCCAAACAAGAGAATGAGCTCGAACATGTGCAATTTTCAGAAATTCTAAGGAGGTCAAAAGGAAGTTTTTAGGGGTCAAAAATTGGTTAAAATGGCTGAGATCACGAAAAAAATGATACAAATTTACGAAAAGAGGTATGGTTTCTCGCTGTATCATCTTGTTTCACAGTAGCACGAATATATTATGTTGAAAATTCGCTCTTAAAGCCATGGTGCATGACTGGAACTTTTTCATTTACAATATCACTGTACGAAATAACGATTGCGACTTATGGTTTCTCTAGGACTCAGGGTCACGGTTGGGCGGAACTGTTCCGAGTAGCCTTTTGAACACGAACCGTGATCAGAGCATCTTGAACTATCTGGGGAAGGTCCAAGGGTCAACTCCACTGAAGCCTGTTGTGGAGACAGCACCTGTCAAATCATTCTTGTCCCAAGGTAAACTCCGTTGCTCAAACTGTTAATTTAGGCCTTGGAAACCGAAACTCTGTACATTCAATACTAAAACCGACCTTCGGGGTTCAGAGTTGAAGAACATGGATGATGCAGCTTGAGAAGCTGGTAGCAGAGTGCAGCACCATATTTACTCCCAAGCTAGCCTATACCATGAGTTTCTGATGCCACTAGGGCTCAAGTTATAAGTGTAAACATGAGCCTAGCAGCTGAATTTGTGTATCCCCCTAACATAACATTCTACGTAACTTGAGAATTTCTATAAGGAACTTCTTGTTACAGCTTAGTTGTAGAGCCAATCCCTGAGTTTCGTGTTTCCGAAAATGGGACACCCTGTATACTGAGTGGCATGGCGTATAAATCCATTATTATTATCAACAACATTCACGATTCAACGTTACATAAAATCCAATTTCAGATGTGCCGACCATTGAGTCGAGTTTCAGCATACCAGCAGTACCACACTGCAGCAAACCCAAGACTCAAAAAGAACGGTGAGCCTTTAATCTTCCATTCCACTGTACTACCTATCTGATACGTACTGTCGTTCTGCTAAGTTATAGATTATATAGGATGCAAAAACGAGTGGAGTGAATCAGCGGGCGCATAACAGGAGCTAAAATAAATCTTCCTGATGAAACAGAATTCAAAATCACAAGAATGGGTTTGTTGGACAATGTGATAGGAAATCTTAGGTGGAAGAAATTGGAAGTTTGAACTTGGAGAACTACAAGCTCCGGCTGTTGTCATTTCCTCTTCAAAATCGTCTCAACCTAAGAAACTGCTCCCGATTTCTCCATAGGGAACTCCGTGGTAATCATGAGGAACTAACTATCGCTTGTATCGTCCCTTACTATCGCCTCGCTGTTTCCTGGTACCTACCTACCTATAGCTACAATAGCTGTAGGTGATATAACGTTACATTAAAATATTACAATATAACGTTACAATACATTACAGTATTACAATACACTACAATACATTACAGTGTTACAATACTTCGTTATAATTATCACGTCACTGTAGCTCTTGTGTACTTTTAATTGAATAGTTATTGTTTATGCATTAAAATCCTAGACTACCGGTGGATGGAATAATAGTGGCGTCCTTGAGTTACCAGATTGATCTTGGTAAGCTGGAAGTTCTTGAAATGATTCCCATAATTTAATCTGTAAAATCTGGTAGTTTGTCCTGTTTTAAGGATGTAGGTACCTACCTCGGAAATTTTCTGGATATTTTTTTCAAAACTGAATCATCTGTGTATTCAAGTTACCTTATTTTGACAATTTTTCTTGCCCCCCCCCCCCCCCCCCCGACTTCTTGTTAGCAGACAAATTCTTGTTTCCCACGGCTGCCCGTTAGTGGGAAACTTCTTTGTATACAGCTGCTGTCTTAATACTTGAATCACATTAGCATCTGTTTGGGAATAACAGCCCATACCCCCTTCACACAGAATCAAAGCCTACACACACCTAATTGTGTTGTATTGATTCAACTGGTTTTGGGTTCCAGGCAGACGAAACTGGTACACATTATTGATAGCAGCGGGAGCGAGGCGGGCCATTCTCCTCTGAAACGCGATTCGCCCAAGAAACCTGCCCGAGTACCAGAGAAAACGCTCCAGCAAGAACGGTAACGTCTTGCACTCTACCATACTAATTGCTCTTATACCGAGCTAGCTCGCGGATTGGCCAATAACACATAAGTAACACTCGAATCAAAAAACATCTCGAAATGAACGTTATAGCGGTTTAAATGATGCGTTGAATGAGCCCAAATTCAACCCTGATAGGAAATTTTACGCTGGTCAAGGATATAAAATAATTTTAAGGGATGTATATGTGAACCTTATGAAAAACTAATCACTTCAACGTTTTCCGACTGTTTTTAGAAGAAAAACACTAGACCTAACACCCAAATCAAAAAACATCTCGAAACAGCTATTTAAATTCCACTGATTAAATTAATTAATTTTACCAATTAAATACTATCCATTTAAAATAACTTACCTAATCCCGAGGTTCCTATGGACCCTCATTTCCATTTGCTAAATAGGTCAATTCTGCCGTGTATAGGAATCCCTCAGATTGTGTTATTTATCTTGTTGGAACGAGACTGCATCTATGGATAGGATGCGTAAACAATGTAGAAAGCATGGGAAATAGCCCTCCATGCTACTTATTCTCAAACCAGAAATTGACAATTTGAATCTAGCCACCTTTAGCTAGTTCTGATTCATTTTCTGTGTTAAAGACTCATCTATAGGTCATGCACGAGAATATTGCGCTCCGACCCTGCACTCTATAGGAGGATGGGAGAAGCTGAGGGCTCGGCAGCCTGAGTGGGATGCAATAGGTTTGTTCGCAGTGGCCATCTGACTCTCTTCAAACCGCCAGATCCATCATTTGGCGTTCGTGGTGGTCTTGCGGACTGGCCTCGGACTGTATAGCATCCATAGGATGCTGTTCGCGGTGTTTTTCTGGCGGTTCGAAGACAGTTCGAAGACCGTCAGATCAGTCCGCGGATTTTCCAATGTACTCCTTTCTGACTGCTCGCCCGCTTAAGCCAATCAAATCATTTCTCATCGCACCGTCGTTCGTCGTTGTTATTCGTTCTGTGTGTTCGTTCTAATAACCCTACCCACTTCTCTCACTTGCGTTTTGGTACTTCTCGCCGTGAGTTCATCGAGTAATGAGGGGTCGATCACTCCTATCGAGGTGTCATCGGAAGATGATTTGGACTTACTCCATCCAGTGAAAAAATAAGAATTTTTTTTTCATGCTCAATTCCAATGGTTCATTATTGAAAATAATAAACCAAAATAAAAACTATCTGGAAGAAGTTTTTCCTGTATACGACGAGGAAACTTTTTTTGTTCATTTTCGTGTGAGCAGGGGAATAGCCGAAGAGTTGGCTCGACGGTATGGTGCCTCTTCCTCGTACCAATTATCAAGTAAGTTGTTTACTTTTGTCAACCTCTACTTTTCGCATCGTGCCTGCATCACCTACCTACTTACCTGAAACAACCTGTGTACAAAACGACGATCCTGTTTTAATTCCGAAAGCGTACTATTATAAGTACTATAATGTTACAGTTATTGAGTACTATTATATTATAATGCCTTGCTGATGTATAGGTATAGAAATACAACCCCCAGCTGACTGACCATTTCCACATTTTACAGCGTTGGACGATGATTTCCCCGAGGAAGGCACTGAAGTCAATCCTGATGAAGATGAATCCATGGAATCTCACCCAGAAGACGTCACTGACCGTTCTGTTAGGGACAGATTGGCATCTCTACTAGCTACTTGAATTCATATATTATAGTATTATGTTTACATAACTACCCAAGCTTTTGTATTTCAATCACCATATCCTTCAACGACTGATCTTATAGTGAGCACTTGTATGTCCCTGAATCAAGTTTCCTATCATAACGATAAACACTGCAAATTCTACTGGCACAAATAACTAGAGGGGTATAAAAAAAATTGAAATGGACTTACAAAATTGCTCCTATAGATTTATTTCGTGTACAATAATGAGGTGATCAATTGAATATCCCAATTGAAAAACTTAGTGCCACTTACCTACGCGCACCTACCTAATTTTACGATTACGGTGGGTGTTCCAAGAACTGGCCTAGCAATTGTTGGTTTTTGCCAATTTTGGCCCACTCGATTTAGATTCCTAATTTTGGCAAATTATCTTCGATTGTTGAAATTATATTTTTCTGGCTGAATTCACACTTTATGCTGCCTTTTTTTTGTAGACGTTTCCGGTGATTTCAGCCGTTTTATCAGATTGTTGACCCTTGAGGAAACCGAATACATAGCTGTTAACAAAAAAAAACCAGTCATGCAGCATGACTTAATGAGCGAATTTTCAAAGAAATATTCGAATTAATGGCTATGGTTTTGAATAAAGGAAAACTTCGGTCTAAAATTTGGTTTTCTATGTATATTCTCTTCGTATTTATTTTAATTTGTACGTTTTGTCCATCCTGATTCTACCGTTTGTTTATTACGTAATTGTACTAAGTGCTTATTTATTTGATCGCTGTGGGTAAATTCAAGGAGTTGTACTAATCGTTTGCCTCCCCCTTTTTTGCTTCGAACTCTCGTCTTCAATTAATACTTCTCACATATTTCAATCTGACCACTCTAAGGGGGTGGGGGAGGGGGGGTAAGAGTTTAAAGATTATCCTAGTTTTGGGTAATTTTTGCGCACTTTAAATGCTCTAATTTGAGAACGGATCAAGATATCTAAAATCCGATTCCACCATCGTGTTCAGCGTGCAAAAACCTTTAAAATGAGGGGTCACTTGTTGGAAAATAACATTTTGGGGATTTTTGGGTAATTTTTGCGCACTTTAAATGCTCTAATTTGAGAACGAATCAAGATATCTAAAATCCGATTCCACCATCGTGTTCAGCGTGCAAAAACCTTTAAAATGAGGGGTCACTTGTTAGAAAATAACATTTTGGGGATTTTTGGGTAATTATTGCGCACTTTAAATGCTCTAATTTGAGAACGGATCAAGATATCTAAAATCCGATTCCACCATCGTGTTCAGCGTGCAAAAACCTTTAAAATGAGGGGTCACTTGTTGGAAAATAACATTTTGGGGATTTTTGGGTAATTTTTGCGCACTTTAAATGCGCCAAAACCCTCCTTAGAGTAGGCCAATTTCGCCCATCTTCGAACTTAGCCTTTCGATTGCCAAGATAGATTTTTTGTGCAAATTTGAGCTGTTTATCTCAATTCTATCGAGAGTTATCGTCTGGAGTGACACATATATAAATAAATATATATATAAGTTATATCAGCAATAATGCTGATATTTACCTTTCCCGCTGATTCAGCATTCCGACCCCATAAATACAACCCACTGGCAGCTCTCGCGCCAGTCTCGTCTTTACCGTCACACAGAACGTTACTCTGCCCGTTTTCTTACCGATCCATGTGTTTAATCGTGTAATAAAAGTTCAAGTGGTTTTTTAAAAACTTATTTCTTCAAGCTCCCAACATAACTGGCGCAGTCGGAGTAGGACACTCTCGGTTCCGCGAATGAACATCGTGGAATTCTTTCTTTTCAAGAATTCAGAGAGTGAACGTACGCGAGTGCATATCGCGTGAGGATTACGTCTGTGTGAAGATTACATCAACATCTACGGAAGACGAGACTCCTAAGAGACGATGTTGGACTCCCTGTGCGGACTGCTGTAAGTAGTGAAAGTGAATATTTTACTGCAAGATTACACCGCCCCACATCTCTCTTAGTACTAGATTTAGAAGCCCCACCTTGGCTTGCCAGTAATTAAGAAGAAACTGCAACATAATAAAAGAAAAAAAAAAACGTAATTCCAAGAAACTAGCAAATAAGAGTTGACCAGATACCTCGCGTTGTGTCCTGCACCTCCCTGGCAACTCATTTTAGAGAATCTTAAGAACTAGCAAGTAACTGTTGACCAGATACCTCGTGTTGTGTCCTGCACCTCCCTGGCAACTCATTTTAGAGAATCTTAAGAACTAGCAAGTAACTGTTGACCAGATACCTCGTGTTGTGTCCTGCACCTCCCTGGCAACTCATTTTAGAGAATCTTAAGAAACTTAGCAAGTAAGAGTTGACCAGATACCCTGCGTTGTGTCCTGCACCTCCCTGGCGACTCACATTAAGAAACAATTTAAGCAAAGTATTAAATCTATTGGACACCCTGTGTTGCCGCATCTCTTGCGCCTCCCCATAGATTTTCCACTAAGACAACACAATTCCCAAAACTACAACAACCAAACACCCTAGCTTCTGGGATTGGAAGCACTTGCACAAAATGCATCGTTTGAACGTCAGCGATATTCCCCTACCCGCCAGTAACCCCAATGCGGCTGAACTGGTACATCGAGCCCTACACCCTATCCGCGAAAACGACGACAGTAGCGACCTCCAAGGAAATTCCGGCGTAACCGCTTCAGGAAATTCCGGCGTAACCGCTTCAGGAAATTCCGGCGTAACCCTCGACCCCCCTCATAATTCAAGAGCACCCCCGGAGTATAGAAGAGAATACGACAACTTGATCCCGCACTTCAACGGCGAACCCCTCATACTTGCGAAATTCATCAAACAATGTGACAAAATTTATTTAAGATTTCATGATAACCAAAACCCCGATAATTTCCAGAACGACATAATCTTAGGCGCATTCACCTCCAAAATAGGCCAAAGAATTGCCGATCAAATTTATGTAAATTCAATAGAATCGTATCCAGAGTTAAGAAAAGCTTTACTACACACTTATAGCGATAAAAGAGACACTTACACCTTAACTATTGAACTAACAAAAATGAGACAGACCCAACAAGAGGACTGTTTTGCCTTCCACGACAGGATTAGCCAAGTCCTAAATTCGCAAGTAGCGTACATCCAAATGAATATGGGAGACGCTGGTCATTACTTGATTCCGTACATGCAGAATTTGGCATTACGAGTTTTCTTACACGGAATCGCAGAACCTCTCGGTTCCCTCTTAAGAACCAAGTCACCTGCCGACCTGGGGTCAGCATTATCAATGTTGTGTAACGACTTCAACTTGAGAGCTGGCGGCAAAGTTGCCACTCAGCAACAGATACGCCCCGCCGTTATCGGCCAGAGAGCTCAGGTTACAACACAACAAGGCGCTCCTAGACCGAACAATCAAAACTTTTATAGGCCTCCTCTTCAATATCAACCGAGACCTTTTTACCAGAACAATTACAGCCAGAATCCAGCAAGATTCCCTTCCGGAAACCCCCAAATTAAATACCAACAACCTCCCCAGCCGAATATGCCGAGATCAAATTTCCCGAAACCCCAAAACTCCTGGAACCAAGTAAAATCTGGATCGAACCAGACCAAAGGCCCAACTCCCATGTCAATTTCAACGAGAAATACTAATTTCAACTTGATAGACTCAGAGCAAATAACAACCCCAACCCCAAACATCGATCGTTACGACTCCGAACCCCCCTTGGAACCCCAGAACGCCCAATATTTTGATCAGAGTATGGTAGACGATTTTCCTGGTTATCAGGTGGAACATCCACCCGATTACGAACAAATGAATGCCCAGTTCGACAGCTTGGCGATTGAACAGGCTAATGATTTTTTAGGGACACCGAGCCTCCCCGAATCATCGAACTCATGAACCTCACCCAAAAATCCCTCCCTTATATTGTTATGCCCAACCTAAACCTAAAAATTCTCATAGACACTGGGAGCTCTCGAAGTTTCGTGAACCCCAAAATCGCCTATCAACATTTCCCCCTTAAATTACAACGAGATTCAGGAGTAGTACGTACCGCCCATGGTACCTCTGAAATTTGCAAACGAACCATAATACCGTGTGGTAACCTTTTCAAAATTCCCAATTTAAACCTTCCTTTTAGTTTATTTCAGTTCCATGACCGATTTGATATGCTACTGGGAATGGACAATTTGACATTGATCAAAGCTAAGGTGGACTTCGATAAGAATGTTTTGAAAACCCCAAATTATGCGTTAGAACTATTGTTTGCCGACCAAAAACCGAAATCAGACCCCATAGATGAATCCTTCCTAATTGAAGCCAGAACGATCCGCCAAATCAAGGTCAAAATAGGGAACCTAGGAAATGGAGAAATAATTATCCCTCAAACCACCATCAATAACATCGAAATTCCCCGTTGTCTTACTAATGTGGTCAATTATCACGCTTACGTTCATGCAATGAATCCCACTGAACAACCTATCACGTTCACCCAAACACATCCATTATCAGGGGAACCCATCATAGATAACCTTTTCCTAGATGACGATCAAAATTCCCCGACACCCACTCTGTCAAAACCCAGAACGGAAACTCAGCTAGACCTAGGGAAATTGCGTTTAGATCACCTAAATCAGGAAGAAAAACGAGAGATCACAAAACTAGTAAAGGAATATTCAGACTTGTTCCAGACGGATGACCAACCCTTGACCTTTACCAACCAAATTAAACATCACATACGGACTTCGGACGAAATACCGATATACGCAAAACCCTACAGATACCCTAACATTTACAAGGACGAAGTGAAAAAACAAGTCGCAATCATGTTAGACCAAAAAATCATCCGACCCTCCAATTCACCATACAACGCCCCACTTTGGATAGTCCCTAAGAAAATGGATGCGTCCGGTCAACCTAAATTTCGACTCGTTATAGACTATAGGAAACTTAACGAACGAACAATTTCAGACAAATTTCCCTTGCCAAACATAACGGACTTACTAGACAAGCTAGGGAGATGCCAATATTTCTCGACACTGGACTTAGCCTCCGGCTTCCATCAGATTGAACTAGACGAACCCTCGATCCAGAAAACGGCTTTTTCTACGGACACCGGTCACTACGAATTTCTTAGGATGCCATTCGGATTAAAAAACGCTCCTCCCACCTTCCAGCGTTTAATGAACTACGTTTTGATGGGGTTACAAAATGAAATATGTTTAGTGTACTTGGACGATATTTTAATATACAGCGTAAGCCTACAAGAACACTGTGACAGACTTAGACACGTTTTTAAAAGACTTAGGTCATCCAACCTCAAAATCCAGTTGGACAAAACAGAATTCCTTAGGAAAGAAATAGGTTTCCTCGGACACCTAATCACCCCCGAAGGTGTCCGCCCAAACCCGCTCAAAATTGAGGCCATCACAAAGTTCCCACTCCCGAAAACCCGAAAGGAGATCAAGCAATTCCTAGGCTTACTCGGGTATTACCGGAAATTTATTAACAATTTTGCAAAAATAACCAAACCCCTGACGGCTTGCCTGAAGAAATCCAACTCAGTGAACTATAACGATCAAGAATACCTAGACTGTTTCGAGTACTGTAAGACCTTACTGACAAATTCCCCCATTTTGCAGTACCCTGATTTTGCAAAGGAATTTAACGTCACATGCGACGCTAGCGATGTAGCATTGGGAGCGGTACTTAGCCAAATCAATAATGGCTCTGACCTCCCTATCGCTTACGCGAGCAGGACACTAAATGACTCGGAACGAAGACTGTCGACTATAGAAAAAGAGCTCCTAGCAATTCTTTTTGCCCTAAAGACTTTCCGACCCTACATCTACGGACGGAGATTTACACTGTACACGGATCATCGTCCGCTACAGTGGATCTTCAGCCTAAAGGATTGCTCGTCCAAGTTATTCCGGTGGAGACTCAAGCTGAGTGATTACGATTTCGTTATAAAATATAAGCCCGGGGCTACTAACCACGTGGCAGACGCCCTGTCCAGAATCGAGTTAAACCACAACGAAATTGATCCCCTCCCCTCCACTAGCTTCCAACCTCCTACACCAGCTTCACTGGACATAGACCGACTGTTAGAAACCATTGACGACGAAAACCCCTTACAAATCTTGGACAACCCAGATTTAACCCGACTTATGAACGAACTAGAACGCGACGTTGACGACCAATCCCTCAGAGCCAACAACCCAGACTCCGAAACCGCGGCGACCGTCCATTCAAACGCCGAAGGCAACACGGTATTAACAATACCGATCAGAGAAGGGTCAGTAAACCATGGCCTGAATCAAATTATCGTAAAGGAAACCACAAATACCCCCAAACCAGTCAAAATCACAAAACCATTCCAAACCAAAACCCGTATGACCGTTGAATTATCAAAATCTGAGTTCGCCAAGGACGTTGTCGATTTCGTAAAAGAGTTTGTACGACCTAACGTCAACTACTCCATCTACTTCAAAAACGACGATGACGGTAACTTATACCAAAAATTCACAAAGACCATGATGACTGTTTTTAAGGAATCCGACATCCACTTGACAAAGTACACGGACTTCGTCCAAGACGTAGAAAACGACGATGAGATCGAAGACCTCATATCAAACTACCACATAGGCAAAACAAACCACCGCGGGATAACAGAAACTTACAAAAAACTTAAAAGGACCTATTTTTGGCCAAACCAACTCAAAACGATACAGAATTTCATCAACCGCTGTGAGCCCTGTATGGTAACTAAATATGACCGCAACCCGATCAAACCGACATTCAACATCACCCCCACTGCCTACAAACCTTTCGAAACTATACATATCGACAAACTGACACTGGATGGCAGTAAGTTTCTCACTATTATCGACGCGTTCACAAAGTACGCTCAAGCTTATCACTTAGTATCAAACAACAGCCTAGACGTGGTGAAAAACTTACTGACGTACTTTTCCCACCACGGAATTCCCAAAAAAATAATATCCGACAACGCGGCTGAATTCGACTCGTCATTGCTAAAAGAACTTTTATCGCTCCACAAGATAGAAATCCATTTCATCTGTAGCCAAAACCCCAATAGTAACGGCCTATTAGAGAGATTTCATTCAACCTTGATTGAACACATTCGCCTACTTAACAACCGTCAAGAGTTCTCAACTGACTCGTTGGTGACTAAAGTTAAATACGCCCTGTTGGCTTATAACAACTCCCTTCATTCCACGACTGATTTAACCCCCTTTGAAGTTCTCTACGGCCACGTGAGCCAAGATACCCTCCTTAAACTAGACACAGAAAAAATCATGGCCAACGACTACCTAGCCAAACACAAGGAGAAGATGGCCGTAATATACTCGCAGTTGCATAACCGCTGCTCCCAGACTAAAGAGAAAATCATTTCCGACAGGAATAAAGCTAGGGAAGAAATTCCAGACATCCCCACCACCATTTTCGTCAAAAACAAACAGAAAATGAGGAAAACAAAAAACCCCTACAATAAGGAGCAGCTTAAAGAACTTGACCCCACCAGAAAAACCGCCAACATAGTCCCGCGACATCATAACACCCGCGAAAAGATACACGTGTCAAACATCAAAAGGCCCCGAAAAATCGACACCCCTGAGCAATCTGTGACCACTGACTCTGACGACGATACTTGGCCAACGGGTTGGCCAAGAAAATAACTCTAACGTACAACAAAGAACAGTTAAAAGACATAGACCCGAAAAAGAAAACCATTTCTAGTAACGATCATGAAAACTGGCCGGTAAGACGGCCTCGAAAGAAAAAATCATTCCCATTGTTCTCCCTTCACTTGCAGGCTCCTGTCGTTATCAACCACTCTAGGCGCAGAAGTCCGAAATCTCGATCATAGTGGAGGCATCATTCCGATAAACTTAGGACCGGCCAAACTGGAGGAAACCGAGTACACACTGACTCACTACTACGGACTGGCGACGCTATACTCAGAGGTCTACAATCTGAATTCGAACTATTCGGCTCTTAACGCGACGATCAATTCATCTAGGAGACTGTACGACAGATTTCACAATCTTTGTAGATTTTACGAACACGTACAAGACCTAGTCGATCTTAAACTCTCGAACATCAAACACCACGGACGTACACGACATAAACGCGGTCTAATCAATGGACTAGGATCAGTGATCAAAAGTATCACTGGTAATTTGGACAATGACGACAAAGAACGTTACGACAGCATACTGAACGAATTAACCAAACGGAACCACATTAACCAAGCCAATTTTGCACGGCAATACTCAGTTGTTACCCAGTTGATGGCCCGCTATAATGCTACTCTGGATACAATACAATTCAATAACGAACAAATAAAATCAAAGTTTGTGGAGATTAGCAAAATTATCAATCCCTTCGATGATCAATTTCACCTTTATAACGACATTATTCATAATTTGCAATCCTCAATCCAATTGATATTCAATTTACTATCTGAAATCGAAACATCTATAACGTTCTGCAAATTAGGGGTTCTCCACCCAAGCATCATTAGTACCCATGTCTTAGAATCCGAATTGGTTAACTTACACGCCAATGTTACTGATATCCTTACGTATGAATCATTAATTAAGGTCCGATGTGCCATTCGTCCGGATATGATCATGTATTTCCTAACCTTACCAGTGTACAAGCCTATTAATTACCATTTATACTATTTGTACTCCGTACCGTGGGCTACGGAGAATGGGTACGTAACTGTTGTCCCTAACCATCGGTACTTATTAAAACAAGACGATCATGATACCATCCTCCAGTTAACCAACAAGTGTCTTTACGCCGACATGTTCTATTGTAGTTCCGAATTCCTCTCCGTGGCGGACGCATGTTGCGAACGGAATATCTTAACTAATGGCTCCACAAAGAACTGCATGTTCACAAAATTGCAAATC